>JAJPUD010003311.1:51763-145991 GCA_023553655.1 Myrmecobius fasciatus | reverse complement strand
TCCAATTGTTCACTGAAGAAAGCCATATACACCCAGAGAGAGGGATGTGAAATGTGGACCACAACATAACATTCTCATACTCCTTGATTGATGTTTGCTTATATTGTGTTTCCTTTATCCGATATATCGTTTGTGTAGATAAGATTTTTCTTGCACAACAATGATAAGTTTGGAAATATGTATACATATATTCGATTTGCCAATATTTTAACATAATTAACATGTAGTGGATATCCTGCCATCTAGGGGAGGGGTGGGGAAGTTGGGGGGAAAATTTGTAACGGAAAGCTATGTAAGGGTTATTGTTGAAGAATTACCCACACATATGTTATGCAAATAAAATAAAAAAAAAATTTAAAAAAAAAGAAGTGGTTGAGCCCAAAAGAAAGTTTTGAAAAATGAGTCAAAACTCATTCTTACTCTAAGTTCATTCAAAGTTTCTCACCCATCACCCACCATGAATGAGGTTGCCATCAAATCCACTGACCCTAGAACCAGATCCCTGGGCTGGCAACAAAACCCAGCTTCACAAACTTATACCCTACCCTTATTTCAAGTACCTGGAGGCAGGTTGCTATAGTTTTGGCAATCAGCTCTGGAAAGTATTCTGTGTTATTAAAAAAAAACTCTAGATCATTTTTAAAGAAAACATCAAAAAAAGATCATGAAATATATCTAGACTTAAAATAGTTTAACCCTACACTCTACCCTATTCCTTCTCTTAGAGCTTTGGAGACCCAAACTATGCAAATCAATACTAAAGCAACATTAAACTCTCTGTGTTTGACCAATGAATTGAAGAACAAAGGTCATGGGAAGGGCATTTAGAAAAGATACTGAGTTTAAGGGGTAATGTGTAGCAATCCAGTAATTCTGAGAGAGAAAGCTAAGAATCCAGCTGAAACTACTCCCTTGGGGTAGAGTTTTAAGCTGATAAAATGTGAATTGCCCATCATAGAAGGAGGTTGAGTCTCCTTGAGATCCAGACCTCCAGGAAAATTAAGCAACAGAGGAGAAAAGGAAAGTGTGAAGAGACTAAACATATCAAAGATCTCAGGAAAAGAAAACTTACAGACCTTGAACATGAGCTGATAAGTCAACAAGGAAAAATTAGCCACAAAAGGAAATATGGCTTCCAGCTCTAGTAAATGAATTTAGGCATGTATATATAAATACTACGTAGCAAAGGATAATTATCCAACATTTGATGTGGAATTTAGGAAGAACATGGAATCACAAATATTCTTCCTAGATGGTTTTTAAAAGAAATGAGAATCAAGAGACCAGAATTTATGATGTGGCAATCTAAATGTCATAAGTTTCACACAAGTTCACAAGTCAAAACACCTGAATAATATTATAGGAAGTAACAGATGAAAACTGGCTGCCCAATAAATTCTGAACACAGAAAATGAAGTATCAATTAAAATAATTCATAGATACCTTCCAGGAAAAAAAGACTATGGCTGCAAACTCTAAGGGATTAACTTTAACAATTTGAAAAGACTTTAAAATAAAAAGTAAAGGAAATTTGAATAATACAAGACTATTCTGCACCAACCAGAGAATGTAGGGGGCAATGAAATAATGTGTTCCAAAAAACAATGGAGCTCAAGATGTAACCCAGAATGACCTAGCCTAAAAATCTTAGCTTAAGTATAAATTTTAAAAAAATAGATGTTTGTTAATAAAAAGACATTTGAAATATTCTTAGAAAGAAAACCAGGGTCAAGATGGCAGAGTAAAGGCAGGGATTCATCTGTGTTCTCCCATAGATTCCTTCAAAAACCTTTTAAATAATGGCTCTAAACAAATTCTAGAGGAGCAGAACCCACAAAAAGAGAGTGAAACAATTTTCCAGCTCCAGAAAAATTAGAAAATCAGCAGCAAAGGTCTGTTGCACCAGGATGAGAGAGGAACACAGTGTAGTACAGACTGGGCTCTAGCAGAACAAGAGTAGCCCTCAGGGAAATTGAATCAATGACATTAGTGGTGATTTCCAGACTTTTCAGCCCACAGACTGGGTATCTTATAATGAGTCAAAAGGAAAGTTATAGGAGTCTCCTTGCTGTTACTAGGGGCAGAATTCTATGGAATTGTCTATACTTGGATCAGGGTTACATTCTAGGATGTTAGTCTGAGTGTGAGTACAAGCAGAGTTTGGGATTAGGGAAATAGGAAAACTGCTTAAAGTTCCAGGTTTGAAAATTGTTTTTGTGGTAGCTCACAACCTAGTGCACAATACAGGAGGAAAATAAACACAGCTCTTACTAGATAATACCACTATGGAAGAGCCAAAAACTTACAGGTCCCCAGATTTTCTTCTGAAAACAATTACACAAAAAACAGATGCTTGAGACAGTATACTATCCACTTGGAAAATAGAGCCCTACTTTAGCATGGAATTGAAGTCAAGTAATAGTTGGGGTAATAACCAAAAAAAAAAAAAAAAGATACTATGGTGACAAGGAAGATCAAAATATACACCTAGAAGAGGACAATTCCTGCATCCAAAGCCATTTTTTTTCTTTTCCTATTTTTTAATTAAACCTTTTAATTTACAAAACATATACATGGATAATTTTTCAACATTGACCCTTGCCAACCCTTGTGTTCCAAATTTTTCCCTCCTTCCCCCCACTCCCTCCCCTAAATGGCAGGTAAACCAATACATGGTAAATATGTTAAAATATATGTTAAATCCAATATGTCTATACATATTTATACAATTATCTTGCTACACAAGAAAAATCAGATCAAGGAGGGGAAAAAAACTGAGAAAGAAAACAAAATGAAAACAACAGCTACAGAAAGAGTAAATATGTTACGTTGTGATTTACATTCAGTTCCCACAGTCCTCTCTTTGGGTGTAGATGCCTCTCTTCATCACATGATTACTGGAACTGATCTGAATCATCCCATTGTTGGAAAGAGCCATATCCATCAGAATTGATCATCATATAATATTGCTGTTGCTATATATAATGATCTCTTGGTTCTGCTCATTTCACTTAGCATCATTTTGATTATATTAAGTTGAAAAGTTTAGGTACCAACAAAACTAATGAAGATAAGATTAGAAGGGAAGCAATAAATTGGAAAAAAAACATTTTTGCATTTAAGGGTTCTGATAAAGGCCTCATTTCTAAAATATATAGAGAATTGACTCAAATCTATGAGAATTCAAAAGTTAAAACTTAGCAAGTAGAATCTAATGACTTTCAACACAAAATTGCAATCCAACACAATAAAAAGAATGAGAAAAAAGAGGAAAATGTGAAATATCTCATCGGAAAAGAAGCTGACATGGAAATGGATAGGATAGAGATAATTTAAGAATTATTGAACCATCTGAAAACCCTGATTTAAAAAAAAAGCTTAGAAATAATCTTTCAAAAATTATCAAAGAAAATTGCCTAGATATTCTAGCAACAGAGAATAAAATAGAAATTGATAGAATCTACTGATCACCTCCTGAAAGATATCCTAAAATGAAAACTTCCAGGAAAGTTACATACAAATTCTAGACCTCTCAGATCAAAGAGAAACTACAACAAGCAATCAAAAAAGAAATAATTCAAATATCATGGAGCCATACTAAGGATCACACAAGTTTTAGGACCTTCTACATTAAAGGATAGGAAGGTTTGGAATATCACATTTTGAAAGGCAGTAAACCTAGGATTCCAACTAAGAATCACCTACTCAAAAAAACCGAGTATATCCTTCAAGGGGAAAATAGACATTTAATGAAATAAAGTATTGTCAAGTATTCCTTTTTTATTAAAGTTTTTTATTTGCAAAATATAAGCATGGGTAATTTTTCATCATTGACCCTTGCAAAGCCTTCTGTTCCAAATTTTTCTCTCCTACCCCCCAACCATTCCCCTAGATGGCAGGTAGTCCTAATACATGTAAATTATGTTAAAGTATATGACAAATCGAATATATGTATACATATTTATACAGTTATCTCTCTGTACAAGAAAAAATCGGATCTACAAGAAAAAAATCTGATAAGGAAACCAAAATGCAAGTAAACATCAAGCAAAAACATCAACATCATGAAAATTCTATGTTGTGGTTCATACTTAGATACCACAGGACCTATATTTAGATTTATATGGCTTTCTTCATCACTAAATAATTGGAACTGGTTTGAAAAATCTCATTGTTGAAGAGAGCTATGTCCATCACAATTGATCACCATATAGTCTTCTTGTTGTCATGTATAACGATCTCCTGGTTCTGCTCATTTCACTTAGCACCAGTTCATACAAGTCTTTCCAGGCCTCTTTGAAATCATCCTGCTGGTCATTTCAGAAAAATAATATTCCATAATATTCATATACCATAACTTATTCAGTCATTCTCCAACTGATGGGCTTCCATTCAGTTTCCAGTTTCTAGCCACTATAAAAAGGACTGCCACAAACATTTTTGCACATGTGGGTCCCTTTCTCTTTTTTAAAATCTCTTTGAGATATAGGCCCAGTAGAAAAACTTCTGGGTCAAGGGGTATGCACAGTTTGATAACTTTTTGAGCACAGTTCCAAATTGCTCTCCAGAATGGCTGGATCCGTTCACAGTTCCACTAGCAATATATGTGTCCCAGTTTTCCCACATTCTCTGCAACAGTCTTCATTATCTTTTTCTGTCATCTTAGCCAATCTTACAGGTATATAGTGGTATCTCAGAGTTGTCTTAATTTGCATTTCTCTGATCAATAGTTATTTGGAATAGTCCTTTTCATAGGACTAGAGATAGTTTTAATTTCTTCATCTGAAAATTATCTGTTCGTATCCTTTGACCATTCATCGATTGGAGAATGGCTTGAATTCTTATAAATATGAGAAAATTCCCTTTATATTTTAGAAATAAGGCTTTTATCAGAACCCTGTAAATGTAAAGATGATTTCCCAATTTGTTGCTTCCCTCCTAATCTTGTCTGCATTAGTTTTGTCTGTACAAAAGCTTTTTGTATTCAACTAAGAGTTCCAGTTTTTCTTTGAACACAAATTCCTTCCTTCTCCACAGATCTGAGAGGTAAACTATCCTATGTTCCTCTAATTTATTTATAATATCACTCTTTATGTGTAAATCATGAACCGATTTAAATCTTATCTTGGTATGTGGAGTTAGGTGTGGGTCAAGCCTTAATTTCTTCCATACTAGTCACCAATTTTCCCAGCAGTTTTTTGTCAAACAGTGAGTTCTTATCCCAAAGGCTGGGGTCTTTGGGTTTGCTAAAGACGAGATTGCTATAATTATTGACTATTTTTTCCTATGATCCTAACCTATTCCACTGATTGACTATTTCTTAGCCAGCACCAAATGGTTTTGATGACTGCTGCTTTATAATATAGATTTAGATCTCGCACAGCTAGGCCACCTTCATGAGTATTTTTTTTTATTAATTCCCTTGAATTTCTTGACCTTTTCTTCCTCCAGATGAACTGTACTACTATTTTTTCTATATCTGCAAAATAATTTCTTGGTAGTTTGATGGGTATGGCACTAAATAAATTAATTAATTTGGGTAGCATTGTCATTTTTATTATATTCACTCAGCCTACCCAGGAGCACTTGATAGTTTTCCAAATGATTAGATCTGACTTTGTGTGGAAAGTGTTTTATAGTTTTGTTCATATAGTTCCTTATTGTTCCTTGGCAGATAGATTCCCAAATTTTTATACTATCTGTAGTTATTTCGAATAGAATTACTTTTTGTATCTCTTGCTGCTGAACTTTGTTGGTGATATATAACAATGCTGATGATTTATGTGGATTTATTTTGAATCCTGCAACTTTGCTAAAGCTGTGAATTGTTTCTAGTAGTTTTTTAGTTGAGTCTCTAGGGTTCTGTCAAAATACCATCATATCATCTGCAAAGAGTGATAATTTGGTTTCCTCATGACCTACTCTAATTCCTTTAATCTTTTTCTTCTCTTATTGCCAAAGCTAATATTTCTAATGTGATATTGAGTAGTAATGGTGATAATGGGCAGCCTTGTTTCACTTCTGATCTTATTGGGAATGGCTCTCATTTGTCCTTATTGTGTATGATGCTTGCTGATGATTTTAAATAGATGTTACTGATCATTTTAAGGAAAAGCAAATTCCTTATTATTCCTATACTCTCTAGTGTTTTTTATAAGAATGTGTGTTGGATTTTATCGAATGCTTTTTCTGCATCTATTGAGATAATAATATGATTTTTTGGTCGTTTGGTTATTAATATAATTGATTATGCTGATAGTTTTCCTAATATTGAACCAGCCCAGCATTCGTTGTATAAGTCCTACTTGGTCATAGTGTATTATCCTGGGGATGACTTTCTGTAATCTTGGTGCTAATATTTTATTTAAGATTTTTTGCATCAATATTCATTAAGGAAATTGGTCTATAGTTTTCCTTCTCTGTTTTCACCCTACCTGGTTTAGCTATCAGCACTATATCTAAGTCATAGAAGGAATTTGGTAGAACACCTTTCTTTCCCCATTTTTTCAAATAGTTTATATAGTATTGGAATTAATTGTTCTTTGAAAGTTTGGTAGAATTCACATGTAAATCCATCTGGTCCTGGAGATTTTTTCATAGGGAGCTGATTAATAGCTTTTTCTTTTACTTTTTCTAAAATGGGGATATTAAAATAATTTATTTCCTCTTCTTTTAACCTGGGCAATCTATATTTTTGTAGATATTTCTCCATTTCATTTAGATTATCAAATTTATTGGCATAAAGTTGAGCAAAGTAATTCTTAATTATTGCTCTAATTTCTTCTTCATCTGTGGAAAGTTTTCTCTTTATTTTTGAGACTAACAATTTGATTTTCTTCTTTCTTTTTTCTAATTAAATTAACTAAAGGTTTACCTATTTTGTTGGTTTTTTCATAAAACCAGCACTTAGTTTTATTTATTCATTCAATAGTTTTCTTATTTTCAGTTTTATTAATCTCCTCTTTTATTTTCAGAATAGGGTCTCTTTCAAGAGGTGCTCAGTGATTTCTTTCCATGGCTATTTTACCTTCTGATTCTAAAACATCAGGGCAGTTTTTTTTTTTTCATGATTTCCTGTAAGATAGTATCTAAGTTCTTTTTTTCATCATGGCTTTCAGAAAGTTCAATAATCCTTAGATTGTCTTTCCTAGATCTATTTTCCAGGTCAGTTGTTTTTCCTAGAAGATAATTCATATTTTCTTCTATTATTTTTCATTTTTTTCTTTTTGTTTGACTGATTCTTGAAGTCTTATTGATTCATTTACTTCCATTTATTCAATTCTAATTTTTAATGTATTTTTTTTTCAGTTACCTTTTTTAGATCCTTTTGTAATTGGCCAATTTGTTCATTGCATATTTTTTCCATTTCACCAATTTTGTTTTCCAGTGAATTGGTGTCTTTTTCATATTTCTTTTGTAGAGTATCATATGCTTTTTCCATTCCTTCTTTCAATGATCTCAATTCATTTCCCCATTTTTCTTCTAACTCTTTTTTGAGATTTTTTATGTAGTCTTCCACGAAAGCCTGGTGAAATGGGGATCAGGTCTTGTCTTCAAGACTGTCAAAGGAAAGATTAATAAAGTTGAAAATAAGAAAATTATTGAATAAATAAAACTAGAATTGATTTTAATGAAAAATAGATGTATTTGGATAATTTGATTAAAGACAGAAAAGAAAAGGAAACAATTGGATAAATATCAATTTCTCATGGATAGAAAGAGAATGAAATAAATGAAATATGAATGAATGATGATGAAAATGAAATGAAAATAAAATTAAATAAAATTCATCTGAAAGAACAAAAGGCCTAGAAAATCAAGGAAATTAATGGAAAAATGAAAAGGATGTAGGCCCAACAGTACCAGACCTAAAACTATATTGTAAAATGGTGGTCATCAAAACCATTTGCTAATGACTAAAAAATGCAATGGTGAATTAGTGGAATAGCTTAGGTACACAAGGCACAATAGCCAATGACTTTAGTATTCTAATGTTTTATAAACCCCAAAACTCCAGCTTCTGAGATTAGAACTCACTATTAGGCAAAAGTTGCTGGAAAAGTGGAAAATAGTAAAGCAGAAACTAAGTATAAACAAACTTTTTATATATGATATGAAGAAAAGATTTAAATGGGTTTATGATTTAAAGAGAGAGTGATACTATAACTAAACTAGAAGAGAAAGGGATAATTACCATGCCAAATCTTTTATAAATGGAGAATTTATGACAAAATAAGTAGAGAACATTATGAAATGCAAAATGGATAATTTTTATTACATTAAACTATTTTTTTTTCAAAAACAAAATCGATGCAGCCTAGTTTAAAAGAGAAACAGAAAGCTGGAAAAAGAAAAAAAAAATTAAAAATTTAATTGGTCAAATGGAAAAGGAATGCAAAGATCCACTGAAAAATAAACAAAATAAACTCCTTAAAGATTACAATTGGCCAAATGGAAAACAAAGTACAAGAGCTAATTGAGGAAAACAACACTTTATAAATTGGAATTGAGGAAGTAGAAGCTAATGACTCTATGAGACATCAAGAATTTGTCAAATACAAAAGAATGGAAAAATGGAAGAAAGAACAAATACTTCTAGGTAAAAACAACTGACCTGGAAAATAGACCACTGAGAGACAATATCAGAATCACTAGACTAGATGAAAGCCATAATAAAGTAGAAGGCTTGGTGATATTTTTCTTCCTTACTTACTTTCTCCTTCTTTCTTTCCTTCTTAACTTCTTCCTTTTTTAATAGTATTTTTTCTTCTGTTACATGTCAAGAAAATTTTCAACATTAATTTTTACTAGATTTTGATTTCCATTTATTTTTCTCTCTGTCTCTCCTTCTTCTCCCCTCTTCCAAAGGTATTAGGCAATTCAGGGGAAACAAGATAATAAAGTAAAGGTTGAGACTCACCTTTAAATAATTACTCTAAACAAATTTTTAAGTATCACAGAGTGGGACATTTTTCCAGCTGAAGGAGGCTTGGAAGATCAGCAGGATGCGTTTGTTGCATTAAGTTGGGCCTGGAGCACAATTGCAGTATAGGCCATGACAGCACAGCCCCAAGCCCCAGGAAACCAGGAAGTGGCAGCAATCTCCAGAAGTATCATTCTACAGAGACTAAGGACAATTCAGAAGGAAAGATTTGGTGCACTACAGTATGAGGGGAGCTCCAGACCAGGATCAGTCTTTGGGACCCACTGAGTGAACACTTGTGGCAGCAGCACTGCATTAGCAGCAGCAACCATGGCAGAGGCAGTGATGGTTTTAACAGATCTCAGCACACAGGTGGTGGGGGAACAGAACAACTAGTCAGAGGGAGATTGCAGCAACCTCGTTGGTGACATTGTGGCAGGACTGGTGCTTAACAGATTAGGGTAGCTGTGCTGGCTCACTGTACAGTCCCGAGAAGGTTCTCTAAAAGCAGCTGCACAAAGTCCCTAAACCTTGGACCATTATACTCTACATTCTGAAAACAGAGTCCTACTTTAACAAAGAGTTAAAAGCCAAGATATAGACTGGGGAAATGAGCAAACAACAACAACAATAAATTCTAACAATAGAAAGTTACCATGATGAAAAGAAAATTTAATGAAGTCAAAGCTTCTCTACCCAAAACCTCCAAGAAAAATAAAAATTGCTCTTAAATCATGTAAGAGCTCAAAGAGGATTTGGAAAAGCAAGTAAGAGAGATAGAGGGGGAAATGGGAAGAAAAATGAGAGTGATGCAAAAGAAAATACAAAAAAACTATTGAGGAGAATGCCTTAAAAAGCAAAATTGGTCAAATGGGAAAGGAGCTACACACATTCACTGAGGAAAATAATAACTTAAAAGTTAGAACTTAGCAAATGGAAGCTAATCACTTTATGAAAAATCAAGATACAATAAAACAAAAGCAAAAGAATGAAAAAAATATAAAACAATGTGAAATACCTCATTGGAAAAAAAACAACTGACCTAGAAATAGATCCAAGAGAGAGAATTTTAAAATTATTCATCTACCTGAAAGCCATGATCAAAAAAAGAACCTGAATATCACCATTAAGAAATTATCAAAGAAAACTCTTCTGATATTCTAGAAATGTAGGGTAAAATAGGAATTGATAGAATCCACTGATGACCTACTGAAAGAGATCATGAGATGAAAACTTCCAGGAATATTATAGACAAATTGCAGAACTTCCAGATCCAGGAAAAAAATATTGTGAGCATCCAGAAATTAACAATTCAAGTATACTTTATCCAGAGTAAGGATAAGATAAGATTTAGCACTTCTACATTAAGTGATTGTAAAGCATGGAATATAATATTCCAGAAAGCAATGGAACTATGATTACAACGAAGAATCACCTACCCAGGAAAAGTGAGTATAATCCTTCAGGGGGAAAGGTGGATATTCAAGGAAATAAAGGACTTTTAAACTTTTGGATTGAAAAGACCATAGGTGAAGAGAAAATTTGATTTTCAAATACAGGACTCAGAGGAAGCATAATGGGGTAAACCCATTATGGAATTCAAATGGGACTTAGCAAGGTTTTATTTGTTTACATTCCTACACTGAAAGATGATACTTTTAACTCATAAAAATCTTCTCATTGTTATGGCAATTAGAAGTAGTATATCTAGACAGAGGGCACAGCTATGAGATGAATATGAAGGAATAATTTCTAAAACATAGAATAAAGGGGTGAGAAAAGAATGTAGTGGAATTCCAGAGATAGAGCCAAGATGGCAGAGTAAATTCAGGAAGCTGCCCACATTCTCCCAGTTTGCTTTGAAAACCACATGAAACCAAACCTCTGAACAGCATGTGATGGAATGAAACCATTCTCCAGGTCAAAGAAGATTGAAAAAACTTTAAGAAAGGTCAGGCTCACTGGGGTGAAAAGGTATTTAGTCCAGGTCAGATAGACAGTGGGAAAGTTGGTAAGAGGTTCTTAGTCACAGCAAATCAGCAACTAAGACCCTCAGCCCTGCCTCAGTAGAGGAGCAAATCAGTGGGGCAGTTTCTATTCCTAGCTCTGAAGGCAAACTCTAGGAAAATATGCTGTTTCCTGGACACAGAGGCAAAGCTACTCCCTACAAACACAAGGGGCCCCTGTGCTTATAGCCAAAGCTCACAGCTGCCCAGGAAACTTTAGACAGTGCCTCTTTGTACCCCAGAGCAGAGCCCTAGCTTAGAAGTAAAAAAAGAGGAAATGCCAAGAGAAAAGGAAAGAAAAATGAGCAGGAAAATGAAAAGAACATTGATCATAGAAAGCTACTATGATGACAAGGCAGACCAAAACACAAACTCAGATGAGCACAGAATGTCAACAGAAGAAGTTTCAAAGTGAGATAAATTGGTCTCAAGCCCAAAGAGGCTTCTTAGAAATACTCATAAAAGACTTGAAAAAGCAAATAAAAGAGGTAGAAGAAAACTGAGAAATAAATTAGTTATGCATGAGAGAATCAACAGTTTGGACAAGGAATGGAAAAAAATTGTCTGAAGAAAGCAACTACTTAAGCAGTAGAATAAACCAAATGGAAAAGGAGAAACAAAAGGTAAATGAAGAAAACCACACATTAAAAATGGGAATAGATCAAATGGAAGCTAATGACTTTGTGAAACAGCAAAAATCAGTCAAACTAAAAATAATGAAAAAATGGAAGAAAATGTGAAATACCTAACTGGCAAAACAGCCAACCTGGAAAATAGATTCAGAAGAGACAATTTAAAAATTATTGGCTTATGAGAATGTCATGCCACAGAACCTGGATGGCATTCTATAAGAGGCCATTAAGGAAAACTACCTCAATATTCTGGAAACAGAGGAGAAAACACTTATTGAAAGAATCTATTGGTCACCTCTGGAAAGGGATCTCACAAGGAAAACCCCAAGGAACATTGTTGCAAAACACCATAATTATAATCTCACAGAAAAAAATACTGTAAGCTGCCAGATGAAAACAATTCAAATATCAAGGAGCAACAGTTAGAATTACCCAGGATCCAGAAGCTTCTAAAATAAAAGATTGGAGGGCCTGAAGTACCATATTCCAGAAAAGAAAGAACTTTGGGTTGCAACCAAGAATCAAGAATCCAGCAAGACTCAGCATCATCTTTTTTTTTTTTTTGCTGAGGCAATTGAGGTTAAGTCACTTGCCCAGGGTCACACAGCTAGAGTATCATCTTTTAAGGTTGGAGATGGAGCTTCAATGAAGTTAGATTCTTTCAATCAGTTCCACTGGAAAAAAAAAAACAGAACTAAACAGAAAATTTAATCTACAAAAACAAGACTCGAGAGAACCATAGAAAGGTAAACAGAGGTAAAATATATATTGAAAGGTTAAAGTGTTTACATTCCTAGATAGGAAAACAATATCTATAATTCTTGAGAACTGTACCTACCTCTGGGGCAGATAAAGTGGAGAATCACATGGACTGAGGCTATGGTTGTTAATGGATTCTGATATGATAACAGAAAAAAAAAACATTGATAGGTGGGATAAGGTCTGTACTGGAAAAAGAGGAAAGGGGAAGTATAATGGAACAATTAATTCTCACCAACAGGCTCAAAAGACCAATGGAAGGGGAAAAGGGAGGACTATGAGCATTGTCTGAATCTTGATCTCATCAGTTTTGGCTCTAAGAGGGAATAATTTAATCATTCACTTAGAGATAGAATCCTATAAAGAAGTAGGAGGAAAAGAAGAAAAAGAAAAAAAGAGGGATAGAATAAAAATGAAGGCAGAAACATCAGAGGGAAAAAAAGTGAGAGAAAGGTAGTAGGTGGAGTAGATTAAAAAAACACTACTAATAAAAGCAGGGAGGGATGATAGAAGATAAGGTAATGGGTGGGGTGAGTAAAAAAAATATAGGACTAAGGACAAAATAGAAAAAGAGAACAAAAATATAAACACGGGAAAAAATAAGATAGAGAGAAATGCACAGCTCATAATAACTTAATGTGAATGGGATGAACTTTCCTATAAAATGGAAGGAAATAACACAGTGGATTAAAAAATAGAATCCTACAATATGTTATTTACAAGAAACACACTTGACACAGAGAAGCATATACAGAGTAAAAGTAAAAGACTGTAACTGAATTTATTATGCTTCAGATGAAGTAAAAAAAAAAAGTAGGGGAACCAGTTCTGATCTCAGATAAAGCAAAAGTAAAAATAGATCTTATTAAGAGATAAGGAGGGAAAGCACATCTTGATAAAGTGTACAGTAAAAAATGACGTAGTAGTGATACTAAGTGTGTGTGCATTGAGTAATAGAGCAGGCAAATTCCTAAAAATTTTTAGTTAGTTACAGGAAGAAATAGACAGCAAAACTATTCTAGTGGGGGACCTCAAATTCCCCTCTCAGAATCAGACAAATCTAATCACAAAATAAACAAGAAAGAAACTAGGGAGTTTAATAGGATTCTGGAAAACCTAGCTCTGATAGACCTCTAGAGAAAACTGAATAGAGACAAAAAGAAATATACCTTTTTTTCAGCAATACATGACACACACACAAAAATTGACCTTGTGTTAGGACATAAAAACCTCAAATCAAATGGAAAAGGGCAGAAATACTAAATGTTTCCTTTTCAGACCAAAATGCAATAAAAATTATAAACAGTAAAGAGCCAGAGAAAGATAGAACAAAAACCAAATGGACATTAAATAAGCTAATTCTAAAGAATGAATAGTTAAAAGAAAAAAATCACCAAAAAAATCCATAATTTCATCCAAAAAATGTCAATAATGAAACAATGTACCAAAATCTAAGGGATGCAACCGAAACAGTTCTTAGGGGGAAATTTTATATCTGAAAGTCAAAGAAGAGATTAATAAAATAGAAACTAAGAAACAAAAATAATACTTGGCTTTATGAAAAAACTAACAAAATAGATAAACCTTCAGTTAATTTAATCAGAAAAAGGAAAAAAAAAAAAAAAAAAACAAATTGCCAGCATCAAAAAATGAAAGAGGTGAACTTATCACCAATGAAAAAGAACTTAAAGCCATAATTAGAAGCTATTTTACCCAACTCTATAGCAACAAATCTGACAATCTAACCAAAATGGATGAACGTTTACATAAATATATATATTGCTCAGGCTAATAGAAGAGGAAACAAATTACTTAGTCGCATTTTAGAAAAAGTAATAGAGCAAGTCATTAATGAATTCCCTAAGAAAAAAATCTCCAGAGCCAGATAGATTCATTGAATTCAACCAAACATTTAAAGAACAATTAATTTCAATACTATATAAACTATTTAGAAAAATAAGTAAAGGAGTACTATCAAATTCTTTCTATGACTCAAATATGGCACTAATACCTAAACTAGAAAGGGCCAAGACAAAGAAAGAAAATTACAAATCAGTATCCCTAATGAATATTGATGCAAAAATTTATTAGCAAGAAAAATATATAGCAACTTATCAGCATAATACACTGTGACCAAGTAGGATTTATATGAAAAAATGCAGGGCTGGGTTTAGTATCAAGAAAACTATTACCACAATTGACCATATCAATAGCAAAACTAACAGAAATCATATGATAATCTCAACAAATGCAGAAAAAGCTTTTGACAAAATATAGCACCCATTCCTATGAAAAACCTAGAAAGCATAAGGATAATAGGAGATTTCCATAAAATAACAAGCAGTATATATTTAAAACCTGCAGCAAACATCATTTGTAATGGAGAGAAGCTGAAATCATTCCCAATAAGATCAGGGGTGAAACAAGGATGCCCATTGTCACCAATGTTATTCAACATTGTACTAGAAATGTTGTCTTTAGCAATAAGAAAAGAAAAAGAAATTAAAGAAATCTGAATAGGCAATGAGGAAATAAACTATTAGTCTTTGCAGATGATATGATATACTTAGAGAATTCTAGAAAACAGTCCAAGAAAGTACTGGAAATAAATCACAGCTTTAGCAAAGTTACAGGGTGTAAAATAAACCCACACAAATCATCAGCATTTCTATATATTACTGACAAAGCTCATCAAGAAGAGATTAAAAAAAATCCATTTAAAATTACTTTAGACAAAATAAAATATTTGGGGATTTTCCTTCGAAGACAAATCCAAGAACAATATGAACACAATTACAAAACACTTCTTTTTTTTTGACTTTTCATTTTCCCCAGGGAACCACCAGAGTTTATTGAGTTAACAGTGATTCAGACAAATATACAATTTAGGAAAACCATTTTGGCATTTGGAGGGATTATGGATTGATATACAAAATACAAAAAAGAAGTTGGTTTCCACCTTGTACATTATTCTCCAAATAAAGAAAAATAATAGAGAATATAAACACATAGATATATTGAAGTTCAACATTTCTTCTTTAAATTAGGGTTTGCAATTTCCTTAGATCAGCATGTACCTATGAAGCATTGTTCATAGAGTGCTGGACATTGTCAAGAAGACATCTTTTTGATAAGTTCAAATCCAATCTTGATAACTTGCTAGTTATCTGACACTTGATACTGTTTGCCTCAGTTTCCTCATCTGTCAAATGAGCTTAAAAAGGAAATGACAAATCACTCCAGTGTCTTTGCCAAGAAAACACAGAAAGGATTCATGAAGAGTAAATCATACTGAAATGACCAAACAACAATACCAAATAGGTCAGTATGTTCCCAATACCCAGTGTCTTTGCCACTGGTAGACATAAGAAGTATAGTACTGCATCAGAGAAGAAGCTCTTTGAGAGAGGGAATAAACCTCCTAACCTTTTTTTTATTATTAAAGCTTTTTTTTATTTTCAAAACATATGAATGGATAATTTTTCATCATTAACCCTTGCAAAATATTGTGTTCCAATTTTCCCCTTCTTCCCCTACCCCCTCCCCTAGATAGCAAGTAATCCAATATATGTTAAACATGGTAGAAATGTATGTTAAATCCAATATATGCATACATATTTACAGAATTATCTTGCTGCACAAGAAAAATCGAACAGGAAAAAAATGAGAAAAGATAAAATGCAAGCAAACAACAACAAAAAGAGTGAAAATGCTATGTTGTGGAGCACACTCAGTTTCCACAGTCCTCTCTCTGGGTATAGATGACTTTCTTCATCTCGAGATCATTGGAACTAATATGCATCATTTCATTGTTGAAGAGAGCCACATCCATCAAAATTGATCATTGTAGAATCTTGTTGCCATGTACAATGATCTCCTGGCACAAGATAAAAATACATAAAAGAGCATAGGATGGAGGGGAAAACACAGCTATCCTAACTGTGAATATGAATGGCATGAACTCACCCAGAATATGAAATAGTATGTCAAAAGGATTAAAAAACAAAATCTAACAATATATTGTTTAAAAGAAACATAAAGGTCATAAGAGAATTTTATTATGTTTCAGCTGAAATAAAAAATTTCCAAAAAGCAGAAGTAAGAATCATGATCCAAGTTACAGAAAAAAGCAAAAATAGACCTCTGGAGGATATTGAATGGGAATAGAAAACATTATACCTATTATCAGTGGAGCATGAAACAGTCACAAAGATTGACCATGGAGTAAGGCATAAAAGTCTCATAAGCCAATACAAAACCCAGACATATTAAATTAATTTTTTACTGAGTATAATGCAATAAAAATTACATTCTGTGAAGGTTCTTTGAAACATAGATTAAAATTAATTGGATACTAAATAACCTAGTACTAAAAATGGGTGGGTCAAAAAAGAAATTATAGACAAAAATATATTATTAATAATGGCATTAATGATAATGTCATGAGACAACATAGCAGATATGTAGGATGCAGTCAAAGCAGGTATTAGGGGAAGTTTTATGTTTCTTTTATTTATTTAGTTTAAACTTAAATTTTAAAAATGTCCAGAGGAGAACATAAATGAGAATTCAAAATATAAGCAATAAATATTCATCTCAAGAAAGTCAAGAAAGTCATATATACGTGTGTATATATATTATACAAAATAAAACTATATAAATTGTTGAGTTGTCCATCTTTGCTTCTTTATTGATTTTCTTTTATTCTCTGCTGTACATTTTTTTATTTATTTTATTTCCATTCATACACAAGAACACACATACATATATACCTACATGTATACATATGTTCATATATAAGCACATATATGTACACATACACATATATGTGCACATGCCTATAATCATACACATTCATACACATATGAGATCATGATTACCACCCTGTTTTTATTTGCATAACAAATTCTACTATTTATTTTATGTTTGCATGTATCTATTTCCTATTCCTCCTTACACCTCTATTTAACTTCTATCCTCTACCTTGCCCTCCTATTACTTAACCTACCCCCTCTCTAATGATCCCTCCCTTGTCCTTTTTTAACCTACTCAGTCCTCAAAGATTCATTTCCTTATCCTCCTCCCACAACCTATCCTCAAATCTACAGAGCCTTCTGTAACACTCTTCCTATCCTTTTCCCTCACTTTCTTATTTCTTTATAAATTAAAAAAAACTCCTATTCTCTTTTAAATATATGTTGTTCTTTTTTTTAACCTGATCTGATGTGAGTAGGGTTCCCTCTGAAAATCCCTCTCTTTTCCTCTCCCCTAAGAGAGAGCTCATGATCCTTATTCTAACAAATATTTTAGCCGAAAAGATGAGAAAAATACACACATTCAATTCAATATGTTATGTGAAATAATAATAATACCACAAGATTATAGTTAGTAAAAAATATAAAATGCTATCAGAGGTTGAAAAAAGAAAATATAGTTTCCAACTGGAGGAATCAGGATAGATTTTTCTAGAAGAGGTTATATATGAGTTGAGTTTCAATGATAGATTAACAAAGTTAATCTTTGGCATTCCTAGAATCCCATTTCAATATCCTCTCCTTCCCACTCTTGGTACTTTCCTTCTCTCACATACTTACTAATCTTACTTTCAGCTAGATCTCAATTAACACCCAATAAGAAGTTAGCCAGTAACAGAATAAAGTGTTATCTCTCCTTGGGATACATTATATTTTTGATAATAAAGTAATTAGAATTTCCAATGATAAAATTTCAGGCATCATGTACAGATTGAGAAAGGTATTTTTTTTTAGCACAGAGAACTTTCTTAATGTCCTTCAAATTAGACTGTGTAACTGACCCTCATGTTCTGGTTCCTCATAAAACTTACCCTGACTGAAATGATGAGTTTGATATTATCTGAATTTGACAACACCATCAGTCACCCAAACCAAAATTCTTTGAGGCTAATGTTTCAAAAATTGTCCAGATTTCTCCATTACAAAAACTCACATTGTTGTCTATAAAGGGGAATTCTCTGAGGTTTTAATCTTAAACAATTAAAAAAAACCCAAGAGTCAGAGACCAGGAATAACTATTTCCATTCCTCAGACATTGGGGAATTTGAGTCTTCAGCCCAGGAATTGAAGATACCAGAAGAGCACAGATTCCTAAAGGCAATAATAAAGAATTCACTAGTAACTAGTGGTAGGTAAGTATAGTCTTTGTGAGGATTAATAAAAGAGCCTCACTGAACAGTATAAAGTACATTTGATTTGGGAAAACAATCCTCAGACATTTTTTTTCCTCTGCTTGCACTAAATGTCACTTTGCAGATGTAAGGGACAGAAAGCAAATGATTGCTCTTTGCAGTAATGTGGGTTCCTACTGAACACCCTTTATCAAAGCTGGGTTATTTTTCCTGCCTCTTCTCATGCCGGAAACTCACATTTGTTAAATTGTTCTAAAACGTCTCCAAGGTACAATTTTGTTTTATAGTCACTGTCAACCCAAACCATTTAATGTTAATTTCTTACAACCTACTCCACTGTCAGCTTTCCTCATCTTTGATATTTATTTCCCAGCCAAATGTGCATTTATTTGTTGACATTTTTATTAAATTAGACTGTAATAAATCTGCCTGCATTTATATCTATTTTCCCATGGTGCTGAAGTATTCAAAGTAAGGTGATGCATGTATTAACTGGATAGCCAAGGGCCCATGAACAATCAATGGCCAAGGACTGTGGAGTTAAACTACAGGGGGAAAAAACCCTTGGAAACTCATAATAAATCTATGAGCATCCTGAGACCTGATATATCCATATCCTGATCTGTGTTACTATATCAGTCCAGCAATTAGACAAGTTTTCCTTGAAATCTATGAAAAGAGATGTCAATTAGAGCCCCCTGTTACTCATCTAATTCATTGGCAAGGAGTTTGAGGTATTGAGAAAAAGCTTTGATAGCATATGACAGATAAGTCATAATAAAAGATTCCATGGTTGAATAATGAGAATGCTAGATTTAGAATCAAAAGACCTGGCAGAATCTGGAGAATAGTGGCTTTGTTGGGACAAGTGACTGAACCAACTGGGCCCCATTTGCCCTTGAAGATCATCTAGTCTAACATTCTCATTTTTAAAGAAACTTTGTCACTTGCCCAAGGTCACAGAGGTATTAAGTATTAAAGCCAGAAGACTTGAATCTATGTCCAACTTTAAATAATAGAGAGAGCTGGATTCAAATTCCGTCACTGATATTCACAATCTATAATCTGTCCTGGCCAGCAGGACTTTAGTAATTCGTGGGGGCGAGAAGGACCCGACCTGAAGGGAGAGAATAGGCGAGAGAGAGAGGAAGGAGACTACATGGCGGGTAGAATAGTCTCATTTATTGAAAAAAGGCTGGAGTTATATAGGTTAATGCCGTTCTGGATGGGGGGTTTCAGGAATGTGGAGGTAATTGGGTTGGGCAGCAGGGTGTGGTATGCAAGGACACAGATATGGTCGGGTAATCTCTGGGAGTAGTTAGCATATGTTTGTTCTTCCTGTGCATTCAAATTCTCGGCCCCAGACATTCCTGTTTTATCATATTCTCGGCTCCAGGCAATAATCTATAAAATGAAAGGTTTGGCTAAGTGACCTCTGAGATCCCTTCCAGCTTTAAATATATGATCCTCATACTTCAAATCCAGTAAATCTTATCCTATACCACTTTACTTCTCAATTTCTCCATCCTCACTAAGAATTAAAACTATCTGATTTCTAAGGTTACATTTAACTCTATGGTCTATGGACCTTCAATGGAGACACTTAAGAGAAAAATCACTTGATCCTGTCTATAAGACTACTGTGCTTTTCTTCAGATTTAATTTTTATTCCAGTCTCCCTCTCTCTACTACTATGTTTGGTTGCTGTTCTTCGTAACACTATCTGTTTAATCTAAAGAGAGTACATTGCATAGAATATGATTTACAAGCATGACAGAGAGCCATTTCCAGGTCATTTGAGAAAATTGCCAATATGATTGAGGCTTATCCTGCTGAAGTGCCTTGTTAGATGCTATCCATGACTCACCTGAGAGGTAGCATGTTCTAGTGAATTCAGCACTGGACTTCAAGTTACAAAGAACAAGTTTCTAGTCTTATATCTAACACATACTAGCTATGTGAACATAGACAAGTCAAAGACTCAATAGTACAATGTATGATTCTCTAAGTTCAGAGAAATTTACTGACCTATATTAATCAGTAAAGAGAGTTTTTTCACTGAAATGTCCCTATGTTAATCAAATTAATAATTTTATCAGTTATTCTTAGATATATTTATTATATTATTAAAATTATAGTATCACCATAAAATTATAATAATCAAAAATAATTACTGATTAAATTAAATGTGTCGAGTGGCAGGTATAGATGCCATCATCATGATCAACAACATTATCATTATAATTGTCATCAACATTGTTATTATTCATGATAACTTCAGGTTATCTCTGATCAGAGTGCTTGACTATACAGTACAACTACTTCATGTCACTCCATAAAATTAGACTGAGTAATTCATACATGGCCAATTTGGGCAAAACCAAGACGAAGAAAAAATGCATTTTGGAATGAATACATTCCACTCTGACTTTGGCTTTGCTAACATTTGCTCATAACCAAACAATATAATGCATGATCAAAAGTTATGTAGATTTAATATAGCTAAAGAAGCATTTTATAGTCCCATCAAACAGGCTACATTAATCTACCTGATAATTACATATGTATATGATTTATTGAATAAAAATTTAACTTTCACTGAAGTAACAAAGCAAATCAAAATTTTAAAAACATAAGAAAAATATTGAGCACTGAAATCTAAAATTCCAATGATTTTTATATCATTTCTATAGGAAAGAGAATATAGAAAAAAGGCTATGAAATTGTAATACTGTAAAATCATTAAAATGTAAATATTACATGGGGTATTCTCAACCTGATATATTTTCTGTCTCTCACCCAGAGTTTTGTCAAAAATGACCTGTAGAAAAGCTTGTAGCCTACAATGTCAATTTTAAAATCATACACACATACACATACACACACACACACACACACACACACACACACACACACACAAGAAATCATTAAATAGCATTGTAAGAGATATTTTTTTTTTCTAAATTAAGTTAGTCTGGTATATAAGCGCTCAAGATTTAGAGTCAGGAGATCAAGGCTCAAATTCCAGATCTTGTACTTGCTAGCTGTTTGATTATGGGCAAATTCATTAAATTCTCTGAGGCTTAATTTCTTTTTCTATAAAACAGAGATAACTCTTTATCTGAGATACTTAAGTGGCAAAATTAATGGAACTCTGGGACTGGAGTGAGGAAAACCTGGGTTTAAATCTAGTCTCAGAAACTTTCTAGCTGCATGATCATGGACAAGTCACTTCATCCTGTTTGCTTCAGTTTCCTCATCTATAAAATGAATTGTAAAAGGAAATGCCAAACCAACCTATCTCTGCCAAGAAAATCCTAAATGGGGTCACGAAGAGTCAGACATAATTGAAAAATTACTGAACAACAATAATTTCATATGCAACCCTTATGTTTGTCGCGATGAAGATATTTTATAATCCTGAAAACACAGCATTAATATAATACTTATTATTTGCCTAGGTGAAATATGAGGTGACAGTGTGATGGACAGAGTGTTGCATAATCAGGAAGATCTGGATTCAAATACAGTCTCAGATATTTACTAGCTATGTGACCCTAAGCAAGTCACTTAACTCTGTTTGCCTCAGTTTCCTCATCTGTAAAAATAATCTGGAAAAGAAAATAGCATTCCAGTATCTTTACCAAGACAACCTTCCAAAAAGGGGTCACAAAGACTCAAACATGACTAAAATGACTGAACAACAACAACAAATGTATCAGAGACAATGTTAAGAGATTTACAAATATCTCATTTGATGCTCACCACAACCCTGCTAGTAAGTGCTATTGTGATCTCCATATTATAATTGAGAAAACTGAAACAATCAGAAGTTAAGTGCACCCAGGGTCATACAGCTGAAACCATATTTGAACTTAGGTCTTCCTGACCCCAGCACTCTACTAAATAATCTAGCTACCTCAATTACAACCCTTTGTGTCTTTTGAATAACTAAATAGTACTATTCACTATTTACCACCACTTCTCCTTCCTATTTTTGTGTATTTGCATGAATAACATATTTCCTATATCTTCACTCCTTGTTGTCTCTTAAGTGTTGAAAAAATATTCTTCCTTCAGGATTAGAACAGTTATCATCTTCTCAAAAATAGTTCCTGATTCTTACCTTATTCCCCAAACTGAAAGATCTATTTCTCGTATATCTATATCTCCTATTATAGAATTGTCCTATAGTAATTTATCTCACATTACATGTACCTTTTGGTGTAGCCTCCATTGACTGGCAAGACGGAACAGACACTTTTTGGTCACTCTTATTTGCTGCATCCAGAGGCTGAAGATCACAATTCACCAACAAAGATGCCAATGAACCAATAAGAAAAGAAAGGCTTTCTCTGACTGTTTTCTATTTTACCTTGCCTCTGAAAAATGAGAAAGGATTCTGTATTCTTCAGTCTTAGGTACTGGGAGTCTTCTCCATAGGAGCCAAGAACTTCAGGCATGATGACCTTGGAGCTAAGATTCTTATTGGGATGTTGCAGCCAAAAGAACCTGGCAAAGAAAGCCAGAGTGCCTGGTACTTGAGCACGAGGGGGATTTTGGACTTGGAAGTAAACTTGTACTCTATAGTTCAGCATCTTAAACAGTGGTTCACAACCCTATATGGAGTCTAAGAGCTAAGCTATGAACCTAATCACCTTTGCCCTCCTCCCCAGAGACAAAAATGCTGCAAGAGAGGAGAATGATTAAGCTCCAAGTGTTAGGAGTAAATTTGTATATTTATGATTATACCTTTTGAAGTAAATATTTTTGTGTAAAATCAAATCTGTTTCATCAGCATTTTTATATATTACCAACAAAGTTTAGCAGCAAGAGATAACAAAAAGAACTTCCATTCAAAATAACTGTAGATAGTATAAAATATTTGGGAATCTATCTGGCAAGGGAAAGTCATGAACTATATGAACTAAACTACAAAACATTTTCCACACAAATAAAGTCAGACCTAATCAGTTGGAAAAACATCAAGTTCTCAGGGGTAGGCTGAGCAAATATAGTAAAAATGACAACACTACCCAAACTAATTTACTTATTTAATGCCATACCAATCAAACGCCCAAGAAATTATTTTACTGATCTAGGAAAAATAGTAGAAAAATCCATCTGGAAGAACAAAAGGTCAAGAATTTCAAGGGGATTAATGAAAAAAAAAAATGCTGATTAAGGTGGCTTTGCTGTACCAGATCTAAAACTATATTATAAAGCAGCATTCATCCAAACCATTTGGTACTGGCTAAGAAATAGAGTAGTCGATCAGTGGAATAGGATAGGATCACAGGACAAATTAGGCAATAATTATAGCAATCTAGTGTTTGATAAATCCAAAGACCCCAGCTTTTGGGATAGGAACACACTATTTGACAAAAAACTACTGGGAAAATTGGAAACTAGTATGGAAGAAATTAGGGCTTGATCCACACCTAACACTACATACCAAGATAATAGCTAAATGGGTTCATGATTGAGACATAAAGAGTGATATTATAACCAAATTAGAGGAACATAGGACAGTTTACCTCTCAGACCTGTGGAGTAGGAAGGAATTTGTGTCCAAAGAAGAAGTGGAACTCTTAGATAATTTTGATTATATTAAGTTAAAAAGTTTTTGTACAAACAAAACTAATGCAGACAAGATTAGGAAGGAAGCAATATATTGGGAAACCATTTTTCCATTTAAGGGTTCTGATAAAGGCCTCATTTCTAAGATATATAGAGAATTGATATATTTATAAGAATTCAAGCCATTCTCCAATGATAAATGGTCAAAGCATATGAACAATTTTCAGATGATGAAATTAAAATTATTTCCAGTCATATGAAAAAGTGCTCCAAATCACTACTGATGAGAGAAATACAAATTAAGACAACTCTGAGATTCCACTACACACTTATCAGATTGGCAAGATGACAGGAAAAAATAATGACAAATGTTGGAGGGGATGTGGGAAAACTTGGACATTGATGCATTGTTGGTAGAACTGTGAACGAATACAACCACTCTGGAGAGCAATTTGGAACTATGCTCAAAAAGTGATCAAACTGTTTATACCCTTTGATCCAGTAGTGTTTCTATTGGACCTATATCCCAAAGAGATCTTAAAGGAAGGAAAGGGATCCACATGTGCAAGAATGTTTGTGGGAGCCCTGTCTGTAGTTGCAAGAAACTGGAGACTGAGTGGATGGATGCCCATCAAATGGAGAATGGCTGAATAAATTATGGTATACGAATGTTATGGAATATTATTGTTCTGTAAGAAACGACCAGCAGGATGACTTCAGAGAGGTCTGGAAAGACTTACAGGAACTGATGCTGAGTGAAATGAGCAGAACCAGGAGATCATTATACATGGCGACAATAAGACTATATGATGATCAATGGTTCTCTTCAACAATGAGATGTTTCAAACCAGTTCCAGTTGTTCGGTAATGAAGAAAGCCATATGCACCCAGAGAGAAGGATATGAAATGTGGACCACAACATAACATTTTCATGCTCTCTATTGATGTTTGCTTGCATTATGTTTTCCTTCTCAGGTTTTTTTTTTCTTGTAGATATGATTTTTCTTGTACAGCAAGATAACTGTACGTATATATATATATGTATATATATGCATATATATATGCATATAAATGTATGTGTATACATATATATGCACATATATGTATACACATATTTGATTTGTCAAGAATTTTAACATAATTAACATGTATCATACATGTTAATTATGTTAAAGTAAAGACTTCCTGTCATCTAGGGGAGGGGGGAGGGGGAAGGAGGGAAAAAATTGTAACAGAAAGCTTTGCAAGGATCAATGTTGAAAAATTACCTGTGCTTATGTTTTGCAAATAAAAAGCTTTAATAAAAAAATAGACAATAAATTCTTGGTAAATTGAATGGAAAAAAAGCAAATCTCTTAGTGGCTAAACAGAACTTCACTGTAATAAGAAATTATCTGATATTATTGAGAGAACATCATTTAAAGTTGTAGCCATTTGCAGAGAGCCTAAACACTTTTCCCAATGTTCTTAGGGACAATAGAGAATCCTGGGAGTAGGATGAAATGTAAACTACCTGGCTTTCAGGCAGTGGCAGCCATCATTTCTGTTACATGACCATTTTATTTGAATTACTCAAAAACTTTTTGGACTTATTTTTTAATTCTGCTGCTTTGACTTTTATTACGTATAAGGATAGAAAAATCTAAAAAATACTTTCCCACTCTACAAGGTGGCATTTTCTTGTGTTTGGGCCCAGACTCTCTTCTTTAAATTTAAGAATGCCAGTGAGCCTCAACTTGGAATATTCTGACATTTGAGGAATAAGTCCACATTCACCCTATCCATAACTCTGCCTGATTATATAGCGTTTGAACATATTGCTTCTTAGCTTTCATCTCCCAGGTGAAGTTTTAACCTTTTTTAGTCTATGAATTCAGTTAGTAATTGTTGTAATTAATGGAAGGACATACCCTTTGTTCTCTATACCCTTCATTGAAACAGCCAACTATGTCCTGAGAAACAAATGAAACTCAAATTCTCTAAAGGAACCCTTTTCATCTCTCCTTTTACAACTAAAATCGACTATTTAATTCAGAACCCTGAATCCTTATCCTGAAAAATTGGAATCTCATAGTATCCCAGAGGAGGCTACTATTAAGGAAATGCTGATCCCTTGTCTCTGCACAAAAGAATGTAAGCCTTTCCTTTTTCCTTTTATACCTCAAAGTCCATGCTTCTGAAGGAGGGAACAATTGTTTCCAATATCTCATTTTGTTATTTTTTGTTTAGACCTACAATTCCATGAGTGGAGGGAATTCTCATTAAGGAAATTCTCTCCAATGAAGATAAACAACTGCTCTGCAACTTATAGTTCTAGAAAATTGCCTAGAATAAAGACTTACCTGACTTACCTAGTTTTATACAGCTAAGATGTTTCGGAGCTAGAAGATCCAAGACTTTTTAACTGAATTCTGCTCACATATTTTCATTTCAAATATATATGTATGTATATATGTATATAGATATACAGATGATGAAACTGAGGCTCAGAGAGCTAAGAAATATTGGAACTAAGATTCAAAATAAGGACTAAAAATAAAATGCTTTTTTATAACCACTTACCCTGTCCCATCATAACCCTTTCCCAGTCATGTTTTAAGTTCCCTATCCCTTTGAGAATTTAAGCAGAAACATTTACTTTTTTAGTTTATTCTTTTTTCTTCTTTTTTTTCCTCTGTTGTCCTCTTTGAGTTTAACCCAGGTCTCTCTACTCCATTTGGTTTTCTTCTTTGTCGCCTTAATCATTTAGACAATTTTAGCCATCGTCCCCATTATTTCAAACTTTACCTAGGAACATATAATCTTTACAATAACCTTCATTCTAATTTCTCTCTTACTGCCATTATTATCACATTTATAATTCTGTTGTTTACACTAATCTTGCAAAGCATTTGAAAATGTTTCTTTCATGAGTGATGTTTAACAAAATAAAGCTTCATTTTAAGAAATTTTTTCATTACCATATGCATTTTTAAATCTTAAAATATTTTTTATAGGGCAAACTATTTAACTGAACTTATTTGTATAGTTTTATTAGGGAATTTCCCCTACTTTTTAAATGAATACTTGAAATCACTTTGATCCAAAATATGTTTACAAATGATTGAAATGATCATAATGACTAGCACATTTTTCTCTGCAAACAAACTAATGCCAAGAGTCACTTCCATGTATTGCTACAAAATCCTAGAGCTGGAAGTGTCTTTAGAGACATCTAGCCTAAAGCACTCATATCTCAAATCCAAAAACTGAACCTCACAGACATAAAGTGATCTGTTCAAGGCCATACATTTAATTGATAGCTGATTCAGCTATCCAAATTCTTGTGCTCTATAGTATCCACTACAAGAAAGATTTTAGATTAATAACAATTGTTGATTTGCTACCCAGTTCCTCCACTACTCTCATTCCCATAGAGGTTATGCTGAGTTCTCAAAAACTAAGGGAGGACAGACTGAAACATCCTACAGATTTTGGAAGACTTTGAATAAAAGCTTTATAAAGGATTGTGGAGTTTTTTTATAGGACAAACCTAGCTAAGTGCAGAAAGTTTCATAACTAGAAAGCTGCTCACAAAATGAGGAATTTTTGAGGTTGTAGAAACTCATGAAGACTATTCCCCAAAACATCCAAAGATTTTAATCTGTTCCAATCTGCACTCACATAATGCCCATATAAATGAAAACATGGTTCCCTTTAAGTACTGAAGCAAGAAAAAAAAAAAAACATTTGTTCAATACCTCAGTGCTTCAAAACTTTAAAGTTTTGAATTTTCAAACACTACTGGTATTTGAGACAGCTAGTCATGCAAAAATTTCTCTTTGGAAATTGGACATAGAGGCAATTCCCCAATAAAGTAAGCTCTATTCAGGGCAAACAAAAAATGAAGGTTGCATAAAAAGCTACCATTGTAACTAGTGGGCATTATAAATGATTGGTTAGTTGGTTGAGTTTGAGCAAAATGTCAAAAAATAGAGCAATACATACATATGTATGCATGTATGCATATATGTGTATAAATATATATGCACATATACATATGAACATATGCATTGTATAAATTTCTCTGTGTGTGTGTGTGTGTGTGTATGTGTGTGTGTGTGGCTTTATAGGATTTAAATATTAGAGACCTTAATTTTAAAGTCTACCCTCAATTTATCTAGTATATCCCTATTTTACAGATAAGGAAATTGAGGCTCTGTGAGTAAAAGCTTGCAGAAATTTTCATATCAATGATTAGCTAGAATTTCAAATAGCAAAACCTCTGTTTCCCAAATTGTGCCAACCCTGTAAATAAAGTTGGGTTTTCAATTCTTTCTGACATTTCTTCATGGCCATCAATTCAAAGTCAGCTAGTATTACCTTAATAGTCAGTGGAATAACTATAGGAAGAAAATTAGAAGTGAATCATTTTTTAAATAAACTACCATATGTGGCTTCTCATTTTTAGAGTAGATTACATTTCCTACAAACTTCAGACTAAGCCAATGACAAGCAAGAGAAGAATTACTCTTTATTATGAAAATTCAATATGGTTTGACGCTTGGAAGCACAGTTCCATCTAACATGGTAAATGACAGGAACTTTAACATGTCAGACAACAACTCAGCAAGCATGGCCCAAGTTTTACTTCCATTTCTGAGTGAATATTTGGTTATCATTGTCCTGTTGCTTCAGTTATGAAAACTGCCATAATACGTGATGTTTTTGGAAAATTTCAGGAAGCTAGGGAAGAAAATGATCACATGTGCTTTGTCAAACACTCATTCAATAGTGTGATTGTACATTGCTAGGGTTGCTCAAAAAGAGATTTTAAGGATTTTTTGTTCAAATCTTTCCATCCTGGGAATATAGCTCCCTCTAATTCCCTAATGAATTATTGAAAGCCATGATGCCATTAGCATGAATTTAGGGCTGTCTTCTTGAATGAAATAGTAATTTACTAATAGTGAATATGATGAAAAAGAAAAATATCAAAACTGCTATTTCTCAGATTGCACAAATCCTGCAAATAAAATTATGTTTTCAATGCCTTCTGACACTTTTCCATAGTTATCAATTCAAAGCCAGTTTGTTACATTAACAGATAATTCTTGATGCATGATCTTTACAAATTAAACACTTAAAAGATTTATAGGCAAAATAGTTCAGATTTAGACTGTTCTTTATTAGTCTACTCATTTGTTCAATAACTTTCTCCCTTGATCCATTTCCTTATGTCCAATCATTGGTGCAAGATGTTTGCCTGACTCTTAGAGAAGGCTATCTTCTTTTTGGTTTCATTTTAAAGATGGGAGGCACCTTAGACATCATTTAGTCCAGCCCAGATATTTGAAAAAAAAAAATGTTTTCCTAATTATTTTATCTTACAAATGGGAAAACTGAAGTTTAGGGGAAAGAAATAATTCATCCAAAATTGTACATCTTTCAAAGAAAGGAACTTGGACCCAGATTTTTTTGACTTTAGGTACAATGGTCTCTTTGCTACATACAGTAGTATCTTCTCAACAATGGTGTAATAGGTATTAATCAGAGCATTTCTGATTAGTTTAGTGAGTTTTCCCGTCAATCAACTTGATGAGAATATTGAATATAGACACAGTATAGGCATTTGAAGAGACATAGAGGTGGACTTGTGCACAAGCACTTAACTAATTAGACTTCTGAGACTTGAA
Organism: Myrmecobius fasciatus; assembly: GCA_023553655.1. Classification (NCBI taxonomy): domain Eukaryota; kingdom Metazoa; phylum Chordata; class Mammalia; order Dasyuromorphia; family Myrmecobiidae; genus Myrmecobius; species Myrmecobius fasciatus. Next base: position 116,250 of record JAJPUD010003311.1, on the reverse strand, counting down.
TTGCTTCCAAATAATTCATTAACAAACTCAGGAAGACAAAGTATTGTTGAAAGAACATACTTCCCCCACTACCACCACCAATTATTGTAGGAGATAGAATTTGTGGAACTTTATTTGGAAAGCATAAGTTAAAAGGAAGAATCTAACTTTCACCTATATTAGTAACTATTGTCTGACATATCAGCACCTGATCAGCTAGTTTTCAACAGCTTGAACCTTGGTAGTTAGCAGAATTCCCTTATTATGCTTGCAATAATTGCCTGGAGATGTACATAATTCTCAAGGGCACATATCTAGTATGAATATGAATAAAAGTGACTGCTCACTAAGTTTATTGAAGGGGCTCTATCCAAGTAAAACCAGTGACAAAAGTTCCGTCCTGTTAAGTTTTTTTGTAAGGTCTTTACAACACTTTGCTGCTAGAAAGGTGATTTTACTTCCATTAAATAAAAGATTTTTTTTTTACTATTATGCTGTTGTTTTTGCTGCTTTTGGTACTCCCTTGATTGCAATCCATACCTTCTTTGAGCTACAATGGTTTATAAGAGTGAGCTATGAAATGACTCACCCACTTTTTGCTCTTCTTTCCACTCTTAAAATTTTCTCACAATTTTATTCTTCAGTATCTAAACTAGAAAGAAATAGGAGATATGGGGGGAAAGGACGGAAGTATTTTTTCCTGACCGACTTCTTTTGCTTTTCTGCCAAATTTCCTTTTAGATTTTTATCTTATTATTTCAATTAATAAATGGGTATTATCTGTATCATTACTCTAAATTGTCCCCATTGGAAAAATAAAATCTTTTTAACAAATATGGACAATCAAGAAAAACTAAATATTGCATAACCCATATCTAAAACTATATCTCAATCTTCTCTCTGAAAGGTTTATCATGGATTCTGGGTCTTTTATTTGTTTTTAGTTTCTCTACTTAAAAAAAAACACAGCAATCCTGAGAATGTATATTTCAAACCTAGGGGTTTACCTCATGAGGATCCCCAAGTTTGAATCAGAAACAATTAAACTCAATGACACCAGATTAACAAATCTGAAAATAAAATTTATTAAAGAAAATATATCCCTATTTGACAAGCATTTCTCAGAAAATTGGAAAATATTTTAGCAGAAATCAACTTAGGTCAATGTTTTATAACCTCCACTACAAAAAAGCTCAAAATGGAAGGGTGACCTGATTATTTAATCACACCAAAAATAAATAAATAAATAAATGAAGAGAAGCAGGATGAGTACTGTTCACAGATATACCTACAGGAAAGTTTCTTAAGCCACAGACAGAAACAATCACAAAAGAGAAAAAATTTCAGTACACAGGAAATTCAAAATAACAAAATAAACCTAAATAGTATAAGAAAGTAAAGATTTGGGAAATAACTTTTTTCATAAAATATCTCTCTAATAACCAGATTCTAGTATTAAAAAATTATAGGAAAATTAAATAAATATATAAAATAAAAAGTCATTCTCTATTATTAGTAGATGATCAAAAGATATACAAACAACTCCTCCCCCAAAAAATGAATATCAAACTATTAACAGACATATAAAAAAATTACTGTAAACCACTGAGACTAAGAGAAATGAAAATCAAGACAAATTTTGTTTGTTTTCACACAGAAAATTAGCAAAGGGTACAAAAGATGGCAGCTTTTATAATAGTTTTTTTTTTTTTTTTTTTTTTTTTAGGCACCTAATACACTGTTGGTGGAACTATAAAGTGGCCCAACTTTTCTGGAAAGCACTTTTAATTATCATTAAAAAATGACTAAATGTCTATATTATTTCATCCAGAGATCCCACAGCTAAGCTGAGACACTCAAGCAAGTCAATGGTTAATGAAAATGTCCCTACATCCAAGTATGTGTAGCAGTACCTAAAGGAAGTGACCACTAACGAAGAAATGTCTTAAATTTGTGGTGTGTGAATGCAATAGATTATATATAGTACTATAAGAAATTAGATTTGAATATTATAATAGGAATTTGAATATCATAGTTTCACATGAATTCATACAAAATAAATTTAATTTAAATTTAAATATAGTAAAGAAGTCTTACATGAACTGGTACAAAGTGAATTAGGCAGAACCAGGAAAATTATATCCATAATAACAAAAACATGGATAGAAAGATCAAAAAAAGAAAAAGAAAAGAGCTAAAAACTGGAAAACTGAAAGCTGTGTAATTATAATGACAAAGATGATCCCAAAAAAAGAAATAGAAGAAACTTCTTCCTTCCATTGTATGCAGAGATGTTAAGTGACATAATGGTTGCATTATAGTTTAAAGGTTGAAGGGATCTTAGTTACTATCTAGTATAACTCCCTCATTTTAGAGATAAGAAACTGAGGCAAGAGGGGTTAGGACTTTGTTAAGAGTCAGAAGGCAATCAATTCTGTTTAAAATTTATTTTCTTTTTCATTCTTTGTTATGAGATGGCTCTCTGGAACCCTAGACAGTAGGATAAAGGGCCTGGAGAAATATATTGTGGAATGAAAGAGATGTAAAGATAGAGATATCAATGACAATTTATACTTTTAAGAATTCTATATTTCAAAGCAGATGGATCGCTCAGTGGATAGAGCACTAGTTTTAAAGTCAGGAGGACCAGAGTTCAAATCTAGCTTCAAGCACTAGTTGTATGACCTGGGTGCATCATTTAACTCCAATTGCATCACATGTTTATTTGTACATTTCCCAAGAAACTAAATTACTGAGTTTTAGACTCATCTACTAACCCGTTAAAAGGAAGAGATTTTATCAATAGTGTACTTTTTGTAGGAAAAAGAGAAATTCCAATGATTGAAGGACTAAATCCCAGAGATCTGGGCTTTGCCTACCTTTCATGATATTGGTGTAAGATGTTTGGATAGAATAGGTCTGAAGTGAATGGAAAATATCTGTTCAGCAGTTTCTCAAACTGTCTTTAGGTTTCATGACAGTCTAGTGAGTGGTATGGCTATTATATGTATCTGTATTCATGAAACTCATTTGTAATGTGGTAAGTCTATTCATTCATATTTATTTTCTAGGGTAGAAAAAAATAAAAGTGGCCCATGCATGATATTTCATTCTCACCCACCCCCAGGAATAGATCTTGTTTATACATGTATTGAAAAAAAAATGACTCACACCTAAGTTTTATTTTAAAGATAAAATTCCATGTGAGGACACAATGAGCCAAAGAGAGATATAGATTCCCTTGGGATGAGGACCCCAGAATCAGACTGTTCAGATCAATTCGAACCTGGGGACTTGAATCATGGATAACAGTGGCATCACAGAATTTCAGCTGTTAAAGGACCTTAGATATCAACCAATTTATCATCACCAACCCTTTTTTCAATATCTTATGAACTCAAAAAGATGAATTGCATAGGTGAAATCACATAACTAATCAGTGTAAAAGTAAAACTAGAAACCAAGTTTCCTAATTCTAAGTATATTCTTTTTGTTCCTATGGCAAGTTTTCTCAACTCAATTCCCTCATATCTAAAAGGAAATGATTTTGAATGTTCCTTTTAGTCTAAATTGTATGAATCCATTATCATCTTGAATTAAGACTTTTACTTACTTTTTAACTCTCCTCCTGTTTCCCTGAAACTTTTCTTCTATCCTTATGCATATGAACCTTCTATAAATTCTTGGATTCCTCTTCACTCATACATATCACTGTCATTGTTTATTAGAAATGACAGTCATCTGTGAATGAATCCTAGAGGTGGAACTAATTTGTTGTTTGGTCTTGAATAAGTCCCTTCCTTTCTCTGTGATATAATTTCCTTGTTTGTGACATAAGAAAGTTTTGAACATCTCTAGGTAGGGGAAAGGGAAGTAGGAAAAAAAGGAACTTTACACGATTATTTTGTTCTATATTTGAAAGCAAATTGTTAATAGTAAATTTGTAATTTCATGTGTAATCATCTTTTTTGTACTATTTTCTGGAAATGTTTAATTTTTCTCATAAATTAAAAATTAAACAAAATATTAAGGGGAAAAAGCCAGAGATTTGGACTAGAATCTGATGTTCTTAACCTTTCATTATGTCATGAATCCCTAGTAAATTCTGTGGGTTCCTTCTCAGAATAATGTTTTTTAAAAGAATAAAAGAAAATACAGCATTACAAAGAAGATCAATTACATTGAAATACAACTTTCAAAATACTTTTAAAAACAAATTCATAGACCCCAGGTTAATAACCCCTAGGATGGCCTCTAATGTGATATAAATCCTTCAATCCTTTTTAAGTAGTAATTAGAGAAGCAAAAGAGCAACCTTGTGGTACCAGAGCTAGGCTTCCTGCTCCTCCCTTCCCTTTTGGAGTTTTGAAATCCTGGTCATTTATAATCTTATATTAAATTATGTAAAATTATCTGACTCTTAGGTCATCCTCCCTTGATTGGGAGAGTGAGCTTCATCACTACTGGATGAACCTAGCCAAGAACCTCCGCTTAACATACAATTTTAATTTTCTATTCAGGTGTTCATGACGATTAAATCAGATTTTGATGAATTTGGAGGAGCCCCCCCCCCCCGCAGCACAGTGATTATAAGTACTAATTAGAAAGCAAAATAGTGGCTTTGATGAATCTGTGCTTGGTTTGTCACTTAATTAATTGACTGGCTGCTATTGCTTTGTGGCTGATTGGTTGAAACATTCCATTTACACCAATACAGCCTTGGTTCTTTACTTAGAGGAACAGTTTTCTAAGGGATATTAAAGACAAACATGTCCTTTTCTGTAAACAAAGATATTTCCTGGAGCAAGGTCCTGAGCTCTGTCCTTACAAACAAAGAAGTCAACCTGTGCTCCTCTGGAGGACCGAGGGACAACCACAAAGAGCAATCTATATGATGAACTGGTTCCCATGATAATGATTCCTCCATGTTCCAGGGCAGAAAGGCTACAAATATGCTGTAACTTTCTTTCAGTATCTCAGCTACCAGGATGTATGTAGATATCCCCACTAGTCAGGCCAGCAAATGTCATAAACTGGCACCAAAGGGAATCTATATAGAAGAATAAGGAATTTACCTGGAGTCAAGAAACCAGCCTTCAGATCCCAGCTCTGACATTTACTTACTGCTCACTTCACCTCTTTTAGACTTATAGGACCTTAAATGTGGTGCTACAAGGGATCTCAGAAGTCAAACTATAAGACAAGATTATAATGTTATAGGAGAAGCACATTGTAAGCTTTAAAACATTACATACATGGGATTTATTATTACTAGCTTCATCATCATCTCCATCATCATCATCAACATTTATATTCATATTCACATCATTATGATTATTCACAGAAAGGCAATATGTGATGGTAAAGAGAGAATTCACTTAGAAGCCAGGAACTCCTGGGTTGATTCCCACATCTAATATATAATGGCTTTGTTACACATAATAAGTCACTTAACTTCTCAGGGATCTAGATTACTCTCTAAGGTTGTAAATTGTAGTACAGTTGCTGTTCTACAGCACTGAGAATTTCCCCTCCTTTTGGAGAGTACCCTGTACCAGTGAAATCACAGTACCAGGTGTCATCATCATCATTATCATTATCTTGATCATCACCAATTATCATTATTCATAGGCCAGGGATTGATAGTTGGTCTAGAAATCCATATGCTTAAAAACAACAACAACAACAATAACAGCAAAACCCATGGTAATTATATATTGTTTCACAGCTATATCACACCATGTACTTTATCAAATATGTTAATCAATGTAAAATGTTTTTGCAAAGCCCTTCCAGGGGAAAGCTCACTAACAATCAGATGACCTGGATTAGAGCTTTGATTGCTAATTGCTTGGTAAGGTCCAGCAAGCTACTTAATTTCCATTGACCTCAGATTTTTCATCTACAAAATGATCATTTAGATTAGATGAATTCTAGAGTTGTGATCCTATGGTCCTGTGTTTGTGTGTATGTGTGTGTGTGTGTGATTGCTGTTATTTAACTTAGAACAGCCCCAAGAAGTAAACAGAATATTACTATAAACCAACAATTATATAGGATTAAGAAACTGGAGCTCAAAGGGGTGAGATGGTTTGTCCAAAGTCACAAAGTAAATAGTAGTCAAGGTTCAGATTGAGGTCTTCAAACTCTAAATCTTCTTTCCCTTAATTGGATTTCCAAAAAAATGGAGTAACTATACAAAGTGCACAGGATTGTCAATGACTCCTTATCAACTTCACAATTAAGTTCAAAAGCCTACAATTTGAGATCTTCTACATCCTGATCTTCCACATACATATCCAACCTTATTTTTCTGCTACTCTTTAACATAAACTGTCCATGCTACCAATATACCATGCCTTGAATATGTTTTGTGCTTTCTTACCACCTCTATTGTTTTCCCAACATGAATATCCCTGGAAATGCTATACTTTTCATTGACAGACAAGCAGGAGGAACTTCTTCCTGCTTCTAATCAGTGATGCCCTTTAGCCACAAAACCTAATTCTACACATTATTAATTCTACCTCCAAGAAGCCCTCCCTGATCATCCAAGCCCACACTGGTATCATCTTCCTCTGAATCCATATACATAGCATCTGCTGTCTATTATGCTCAGTTGGCATTTAACAGCATTGCTTTGAATTGCCAGTCAATGTCTTAGGTTCAATGTCTTTTTCATCTAACTAGACTACAAATTTCTTGAACACAGAAGCTATAGTTTATATTTCTTCCTCTACCCCCACCCCAGCTCTAGCACAGGGCTTTTTACAGATAGGCAATCAATCAATCACAGATACATTTAATTTGAGGAGAAGGAAGAGAATATAGAAATCATCCAGTCTGAGCCTCTCCTTTTCAGAGGAAGAAACAGAGAGGGCAAAAGTGACTTATTCAAGATAATGCAAATGGGAGCAACTAGGTGGAGCAGTGGATAGAATCCCAGCTCTGAAGTCAGGAGGATCTGAGTTCATATCTGGCCTCAGACACTTAACACTTCCTTGTTGTGTGACCCTGGGCAAGTCACTTGGCCCCAATTGCCTTAGCAAAGAAAAAAAAAAGGATAATGCAAATAATTTATAATAGAGCCAGAATTTTTAAAAAAATAGCCTTCCTTGATAACTAATCTAATGTTTTCTTTTCCATCAACCAATCTGCTAATGGCAAATTGTTATAGCTAAGAAAAGAAAACATTTTCTTCAGTTCTTAACTAGACCTCTTGAATAGTCTTGGGTTTGTAGGGGTCACTTCCAAGACTCTAAACCCATTTCAGAGCTAATAGGTCAAGAGAATCTCTGAATAGCTGAATCAGTATCAATCCTATTGCCAGGTGTCAGATTCCTTTGCCCTCGGGGGGGGGGGGGTTCTTCCTAAATTCAAAAACCCAAAGTAAATTAAATACTACAGAATTCTTCTACTTGAAATGCTTAAAAAGGCTAATGGGGACTTGTCTGACTCTTCAAACTCCCAATTTTTAAAGCCATGGAATGCTTTATCACTATAATACCAGGTAAGAGAAATAATAAGTCAAAATCATATTTCCATAATACTTTATTGTGGTCTCTTCACAAAATGAGGTTTATATACTCATTTCAGAAACTAAATCATACAGGAGAAGTAACTTGCCATTGGTTTAATATGGCAGAGCCAAGATTTAATCTTAGACATAGCAGCACAGTGAACAGAGTGCTACAATTGTAGTCACAAAAACCTGAGTTCAAATCCAGCCTTATTTACTAACTATATGAAACTGGGCAACTCAAACCTATTTTTCTGCCTCAGGTTCCTCAACTCAAAAAATGGAGAAAGTAACAAAACCTATCTCAGAGAATAGTTACAAAGATAAAATGAAATATCTGTAAACAATTTAGAATACTTTCTCATACATACTAGGTACAAGAAAGGCTTGTGTCTCCTCCTCTCCCCAAGGACCCCATGAAATTTATTCAGCCTGTCAGCTTAGTTTTTTCATCTGTAAAATGGAAATTTCACATATAGTTGTGAGAATTAAATGAGGTAATGCATAGAGCACTTTGCAAACCTTAAAACTTTATACAAATGTTGGCTAATACCAAGCCCAGAGGTCTTTCCATGTACCTTACTACTTCTCAAAAGTCTGGTGAACATTTTTCTACATTTAATCACTCAAATGAGAAAAATAATTAAATACCTAAAGTGTACAGAACACTATACATTTTGCAGACTGATCTACTTTAAAAATTTATCTGCAGGGGCTCTCTTACTGAGTAGAAGTTCATCTCATTTTTATTTGAGCCTCAAAATTCCCTGTGAATTGCTTTTATAGCAGAACCAAGGGCCTTAAAAAAGAGCAAAACTATATTTAGCTGAATTTTCAAAAATTATATGAATATCTCTCTTTGGAGAACCCATAATGATTCAGAATGTTTTGCTTTTTGAAATATGTTTGGTTCTAGTAAAAGATGTTTTCTCAAAAGAAATAGTATAACTGAAGAATGAAGCATTTAATGATAGGGAAGAGGGATCAGCTACCTTCTTCCTTCTCTTGTCACACTCTCTTACATAAAAAGGTCTTATGGAGTCAAATCCCTAAAGGGTCCTGTGCCAGCCATGTTGATGTGACCCTCATCTGATGCAGAACCAAAAGCTCTTGAGTATATTAAAATGATTTCCTAGAGGCTATGGACACTCGTAACAGATGGTAAGAATCTCTAACAAACTAGAAATTTCATGTGAGAAACTTTATGAACAAGAAGTTCTTCATTTAATTTCAACATTAAATGCCTATTATATTCAATCACTGTACTATATATAGGGGATATAAAGATAAATATCAAATCTAACTCTGGGAAAGTAAGAAATATACTAATAATTATGATATGAGGGATAGTGAATTAAATATAAAGTCAATTTTAGGCAAAGTATTAAAATATGATGAGGGATCACTTTCAGTTTAAAGGATCAAGTACATCCTTTGTTGCTGTTGGTGCTGTTGAAATTTTTTATTTATTTTGTGGGGTTTTTCGTTTGTTTTTTTGTTTAGGCAATTGGAGTTAAGTGACTTGTCCAGGATTACACAGCTAGTAAGTATTAAATGTCTGAAGTTGAATTTGAATTTACATTCTCCTGACTCCATGGCCAGTGCTCTATTGACTGTGTCATCTAGCTGCCCCACTGTTGAAATTTTTAAATCATCATTTGACATTTATTTCCAGCTGTCTTTAGACTTTCTCTTTTATAATGATTTTTTTTCATTTTTATCATATTTTTTCCAAATATATGCAAAGATAGTTTTCAATATTTACCTTTGCGGGGGCGGAGCCAAGATGGCAAACTGCAGACAGCATTCTCTGTGAGCTCCTGAGACCTTCCCTCAGACCCAGACAAATCGAGCCTCCGAACTGGTTCTGGAGTGAGGGCTCCACCAAACACTTGGACTACAACACACTTCTATCAACAATCTACTTTGAAAAAAGATCGGAGATTAGCCTCAGGGGAAATTGGCTGCTGGGGCAGAAGTCAGGGCTGCGATAGAGGGGCTGATTTTAGGCACCCAGGAAGCCCCTGGGAGATGCCTAGGCCACTTTGCTCTGCTTGCGGGGAGGTGGTTTGGCAGATCTGCCTTTGGTAAAGGGTGGATGGAGAGCAGCTGAAAACGTGGTCCTAGTGTGGATCTAGCCCCACCAGCCTCAGACCGTAAGTCAACTCGGCAAACTGCCCCAGGGCAAATTGAAACTGTGGCAATATTCCCTGCTGGTGACTGATACCTCAACTCAAAAGCATGAGTAAGAAACAGAAAAGAGCTCTCATCATAGACAGCTTTTACAGAGAAAAAATAGAGCAGTCCCCAGATCCTGAGATTCTGAAAACAATCCCAGATGAAGCCACAAAGGCAGACTTAAGCTGGCCTCCCTTCCAGAAGGCTTACCTGGAAGATTGCATAAAGAATCTCAAAAGAGACCTAGAAGAAGAATGGGGAAATAAATTGAGATCAGTGCAACAGAAATATCAAAAACTGGAAAATAGGACTGGTGAATTGGAAAAAGAAAACAATTCACTGAAAAACAAAATTGGTGAATTGGAAAAAGAAAAAAAATTCACTGAAAAATAAAATTGGTGAATTGGAAAAAGACAACAATTCACTGAAAAACAAAATTGGTGAATTGGAAAAAATCACCATCACTGGAAAATAAAAATGTCAAATAAGAAAAAGACAACAATTCACTGAAAAACAAAATTGGTGAATTGGAAAAAGACAACAATTCATTGAAAAATAAAATTGGCAAAATGGAAAAAGAATGCATGGAATCAAGAAATTCAATTGGCCAGCTACAAAAGGAGCTAAAAAAGATAACTGAAGGAAATAATACTCTAAAAATTAAAATTGAACAAATAGAAGTAAATGACTCAATAAGACTTCAAGAATCAGTCAAACAAAAACAAAAAAATGAAAAAATAGAAGAAAATATGAAATATCTCCTAGGAAAAACAACTGACTTGGAAAAAGATCCAGGAGAGACAATTTAAAGATTATTGGACTCCCTGAAAGTCACGATGAAAGAAAGAACCTTGATGCTATCTTCCAGGAAATCATGAAAGACAATTGCCCTGATGTTTTAGAATCAGAAGGCAAAATTCGTATTGAAAGAATTCACCGATCACCTCCTGAAAGAGACCCCAAAATTAAAACCCCAAGGAATATCATGGCCAAATTTCAGGACTATCGCACCAAGGAAAAGATATTGCAAGCAGCTAGAAAGAAACAGTTCAAATACTGAAGAATTGTAATTAGAATTACACAGGATCTGTCAGCTTCCACATTGAAGGATCGAAGGGCCTGGAATCAGATATTCCGAAAGGCAAAAGAACTTGGATTACAGCCAAGAATAAGTTATCCAGCTAGAATGAGCATCACCTTCCAGGGAATAAGATGGTCATTCAATGATACAGGAGAATTTCACCTATTTCTAATGAAAAGACCTGATCTGAACAAAAAATTTGACCTCCAAATACAGAACTCAAGAGAAGCATAAAAAGGTAAAAAGGAAAGAACTCTTGAGAACTATATTTCTACTATAGGTATCCTTAAAGAATGGGGGTATTATTCGACTTTTCTTTAATAATAATGGAAAGGAAATTAGAGGTGGAAGGGATACCATACTGAAAAAAAAAGGGGGGGGGGAAGGAGGCAAAATAAAGTAAAAATAAAGGAGGTAAAATAAGGCAAAATCTCATAAAGAGACATAGAAGATCTAATATAATTGAGGGAAAGAAGGGAGGGTGATGAGTATTGTGTAAACCTTACTCTCATTAGATTGGACTCTAAGAGAGTATATCAGACACATTTGGCTTCAAAGAAAGCACTGACCCTCCTTGTGGGAAGGTCCCCTAGAGGGAGGGGAGAAAAGGAAAGGGATAAACTAATAGAAGGATTAGGGGAAAGGTATAAAGGGGAGGGAGGGATTCTAAAGGAGGGAGGACTATTTGTGGCAGGTGGTCATCAAAAATAAAGTACTGGGGAGGAGGGAAGGGAGAGAGGGGAAAGGGAAGAGAAAATCATAACTTTGGGTAAATAAGGTGGCAGGGGATACAGATATACTTATTTTAACTGTGAATGTGAATGGGATGAACTCTCCCATAAAAAGGAAGCGGGTAGCAGACTGATTTAAAAGCCAGAATCCTACAATATGTTGTTTACAAGAAACACATCTAAAACATAGAGATACATACAGAGTGAAGGTAAAGGGCAGGAGCAGAATCTTCTATGCTTCAAGTGAACAAAGAAAGGCAGGGGTAGCAATCCTTATCTGGGATCAAGTAAAAACAAAACTAGATCTAATTAAAAGAGATAAAGAAGGAAACTATATTTTACTAAAGGGTACCATAGACAATGAAGCGATATCAATACTAAACATATATGCACCTAGTGGTATAGCATCCAAATTTCTAGAGGAGAAACTAACAGAGATGCAAGGAGAAATAGACAGTAATACTATAGTAGTGGGGGATCTCAACCTTGCTCTCTCAGAATTAGATAAATCAAACCACAAAATAAATAAGAAAGAAGTTAGGGAGGTAAACAAAAGGCTAGAAAAGTTAGGTATGATAGATCTCTGGAGGAAATTGAATGGTGATAGAAGGGAGTATACTTTTTTCTCAAGGGTTCATGGAACTTATACGAAAATTGGTCATGTGTTAGGGCATAAAAACCTCAAAATCAAATGCAGAAAAGCTGAAATACTAAATGCATCCTTCTCAGATCATGATGCAATAAAACTCACATGTAATATAAGGCCAGGAGAAAATAGACCACAAGTTAATTGGAAATTAAATAATCTAATCCTGAAGAATGAATGGGTGAAAGAGCAAATCATAGACACAATCGACAATTTCATCCAGGAGAATGACAATAATGAGACAACATACCAAAATTTGTGAGATATGGCCAAAGCAATTATAAGGGGTAATTGTATATCTCTAGATGCTTACTTGCATAAAACAGAAAAAGAAAAGATCAATGAACTGGGCTTACAATTAAAAAAGCTAGAAAAAGACCAAATTACAAACCCTCAATTAAATACCAAATCGGAAATTCTGAAAATTAAAGGGGAGATCAATAAAATTGAAAATAAGAAAACTATCGAATTAATAAATAAAACTAAGGGTTGGTTTTATGAAAAAACCAACAAAATAGATAAGCCTTTAATTTGATTAGAAAAAGGAAAGAGGAAAATCAAATTATTAATCTCAAAAATGATAAAGGAGAACTTTCCTCCAATGAAGAGGAAATTAGAGTAATAATTAGGAGTTTCTTTGCCCAACTTTATGCCAATAAATTTGATAATGTAAATGAAATGGAGGAATATTTACAAAAATATAGATTGCCTACGTTAAAAGAAGAGGAAATAAATTATTTAAATAGCCTCATTTTGGAAAAAGAAATAGAACAAGCTATTAATCAACTCCCTAAGAAAAAATCTCCAGGTCCAGATGGATTTACATGTGAATTTTACCAAACATTCAAAGAACAATTAATCCCAATACTATATAAACTATTTGAAAAAATAGGGAAAGAAAGTATACTACCAAATTCCTTCTGTGACACAGATATGGTGCTGATAGCTAAACCAGGTAGGGAGAAAACTGAGAAAGAAAAGTATAGACCAATTTCCCTAATGAATATTGATGCACAAATTTTAAATAAGATTTTAGCAACGAGATTACAGAAAGTTATCCCCAGGATAATACACCATGACCAAGAAGGATTTCTGCCAGGAATGCAGGGCTGGTTAAATATTAGGAAAACTATGAGCATAATCAATTATATTAATAACCAAATTAACAAAAACCATATGATTTTCTCAATAGATGCAGAAAAAGCCTTTGATAAAATCCAACACCCATTCCTATTAAAAACACTGGAGAGTATAGGAATAAATGGGCTTTTACTTAAAATGATTAGTAGTACCTACTTAAAACCTTCAGCAAGCATCATATGTAATGGACTCAAACTAGAACCATTCCCAATAAGATCAGGAGTGAAACAAGGCTGCCCACTGTCACCATTATTATTTAATATTGTCTTAGAAATGTTAGCTTTGGCAGTAAGAAAAGAAAAAGAGATTAAAGGAATTAGAGTAGGTAATAAGGAAACCAAATTATCACTCTTTGCAGATGACATGATGATATACATAGAGAACCCTAAAAACTCAAGTAAAAAACTACTAGAAACAATTCACAACTTTAGCAAAGTTGCAGGATACAAAATAAATCCACATAAATCATCAGCATTTTTATATATTATCAATAAAGTTCAGCAGCAAGAGATACAAAAAGAAATTCCATTCAAAATAACTGTTGATAGTATAAAATATTTGGGAATTTATCTGCCAAGGGAAAGTCAGGAACTATATGAACTAAACTAAAAAACACTTTCCACACAAATAAAATCAGACCTAGTCAAGTGGAAAAACTTAAAATGCCCATGGGTAGGACGAGCGAATATAATAAAAATGACAATACTACCCAAACTAATTTACTTATTTAGTGCCATACCAATCAAACTCCCAAGAAATTATCTTACAGATCTAGAAAAAATAGTAGCAAAGTTCATTTGGAAGAACAAAAGGTCAAGAATTTCATGGGGATTAATGAAAAAAAAAGACTCATGATGGTGGACTTGCTGTACCAGATCTAAAACTATATTACAAAGCAGTGGTCACCAAAACCATTTGGTACTGGCTAAGAAATAGAGTAGTCGATCAGTGGCATAAAATAGGATCACAGGACAAACCAGGCAATAACTATAGCAATTTAGTCTTTGATAAACCCAAAGACCCCAGCTTTTGGGATAAATACTCACTATTTGACAAAAACTGCTGGGAAAATTGGAAACTAGTGTGGAAGAAATTAGGGCTTGACCCACATCTAACACCACATACCAAGATAAGATCTAAATGGGTTCATGATCTGGATATAAAGAGTGATACTATAATTAAATTAGAGGAACGTAACATAGTTTACCTCTCATACCTATGGAGAGGGAATAAATTTATGTCCAAAGAAGAACTGGAACTCTTAATTGAAAACCAGATAGATAACTTTGACTATATTAAGTTAAAAAGTTTTTGTAGAAATAAAACCAATGCAGACAAGATTAGGAGGGAAGCAATAAATTGGGAAATCATCTTTACATTTAAGGGTTCTGATAAAGGTCTCATCTCTAAAATATATAGAGAGTTGTCTCATATTTATAAAAATTCAAGCCATTCTCCAATCAATAAATGGTCAAAGGATATGAACAGACAATTTTCAGAGGATGAAATTAAAACTATTTATAGTCATATGAAAAGGTGCTCCAAATCACTATTGATCAGAGAAATGCAAATCAAGACAACCCTGAGGTACCACTTCACACCTGTCAGATTGGCTAAAATGACAGGAAAAGTTAATGATGAATGTTGGACAGGATGTGGGAGGGCTGGGACACTGATGCCTTGTTGGTGGAGCTGTGAACGGATACAGCCATTCTGGAGAGCAATTTGGAGCTATGCTCAAAAAGTTGTCAAACTGTGCATACCCTTTGACCCAGCAGTGTTTCTACTGGGCTTATATCCCAAAGAAATCATAAAGGAAGGAAAGGGCTCCACATGTGCAAGAATGTTTGTGGCAGCCCTTTTTGTAGTGGCTAGAAACTGGAAATTGAAAGGATGCCCTTCAATTGGAGAATGGCTGAATAAATTATGGTATATGAATATTATGGAATATTATTGTTCTGTAAGAAATGACCAGCAAGACGATTTCAGAGAGGCTTGGAGAGACTTGCATGAACTGATGCTGAGTGAAATGAGCAGAACCAGGAGATCATTATACACGGCAACAACAGTACTATATGACAATCAATTCTGATGGACATGGCTCTCTTCAACAATGAAATGTTTCAAACCACCTCCAATTGTTCACTGAAGAAAGTCATATACACCCAGAGAGAGGGATGTGAAATGTGGACCACAACATAACATTCTCATACTCCTTGATTGATGTTTGCTTACATTGTGTTTCCTTTATCTGATATATCTTTTGTGTAGATAAGATTTTTCTTGCACAACAATAATAAGTTTGGAAATATGTATACATACATTCGATTTGCCAATATTTTAACATAATTAATATGTAGTGGATACCCTGCCATCTAGGGGAGGGGTGGGGAGTTGGGGGGGAAACATTTGTAACAGAAAGCTATGTAAGGGTTAATGTTGAAGAATTACCCACACATATGTTATGCAAATAAAAAAAATAAAATAATACTTACGTATAAAAAAAAAAAACATTTACCTTTGCAAAACCTTATGTTCCAAATTTTTCTCCCTCTTCTCTCCCTTCCTGTCCCAAGATAGCAAGCAATCCAATAAGTGCAATTCTTCTAAACATATTTCTATACTCATCATGCTGCGCAAAAAAATAAAAAATCAGATCAAAGGGGGAAAGCATGAGAAAGAAAAAGAAAACAAGCAAACAAACAGAAACAAAAAGTGAAAATACTATGCTTTGATCCATATTTAGTCTCCATAGTTCTCTCTCTGGATGCAGGTGGAACTTTCAATCACAAGTCTATTGGAAGTGTTTTAAATCACCTCATTATTACCGCTTATTTTTTTTTTTACTTCAGTTGAAGCATAATAGATCTGCTCCAGTCTTTTACCTTTACTAGGTATGTATTGCTCTGCTTCAAATGTGTTTCTTATAAACAACATATTGCAGAATTCTGTACCTTAATCCAGTCTGCTATCTGCTTTTGTTTTATGGGACAATTCATCCCATTCACATTCACAGTTGAAATTACTAACTGTATTTCCTGCCATCCCATTTTCCCCAAATTATACATTTCTCTATCCTTTCCCCCTTTCCCTTGTCATCAATGTTTTGCTTCTGACCACTACCTCCCCTAATCTTCCCTCCTTTTTCCAACCTCTTCCCCTTTTCTTATCCCTTTCACCTTCTACTTCTACCTTCTATTAGCTTTCCACTTTCCCTTTCTTATTCCCCTCCTACTTCCCTATAGAATAAAACAAGTTTCTAAATCAAAATAAACATGTAGGTTATTTCATCTTTGAACCAAGTCCAATGAAATTAAGATTCAAAAAATGTTCATCCCCCTTCCATTCTTTCCCTCAACTGTAATAAGTCTTTTTTGCCCCTTCATGTGATGTAATTTACCTCAATTTACCTTTCCTTTCATCTTTTTCCAGAACAATCCCTTTTCCACCCCTAATTTCTTTTTTGTATCATCACATATCTAGAGTTCTATATTTGAAAATAAAATTTTTTTTTGTTCAGTTCTGGTCTTTTCATTAAAAATAATCAAATATTCCCTATTTCATTGAATATCCATCTTTTTCCCTGAAAGATAATGCTTAGTTTTGCTGGGTAGTTGATTCTTGGCTGCACTCCAAGCTGTTTTCCCCATAAAAATATCATATTCCAGGACTTTAAATCCTTTATACTAGAAGTTACTGGGTCCTGGGTAATCTTAATTGTGGTTTCTCAATATTAAAAGTGTTTGTCTGTTTGCAGTATTTTCTCCTTGATCCAATAATTCTGGAATTTAGCTACAATATTCCTTGGAGTTTTCATTTGGGGGGTTTCTTTCAGGAGTTGATCAGTGGATTCTTTTAACAGTATTTTACCCTATGGTTCTAGAATATCAGGGCACCTTTCCTTGATGATTTCTTTTTTATTTTATTTGCATAACATATGTGTGGGTAATTCTTCAACAATAACCCTTACATAGCTTTCCATTACAAATTTTCCCCCCAACTTCCCCACCCCTCCCCTAGATGGCAGGATATCCACTACATGTTAATTATGTTAAAATATTGGCAAATCGAATATATGTATACATATTTCCAAACTTATCATTGTTGTGCAAGAAAAATCTTATCTACACAAACGATATATCGGATAAATGAAACACAATATAAGCAAACATCAGTCAAAGAGTATGAGAATGTTATGTTGTGGTCCACATTTCGCATCCCTCTCT
This sequence comes from Myrmecobius fasciatus, assembly GCA_023553655.1. Classification (NCBI taxonomy): domain Eukaryota; kingdom Metazoa; phylum Chordata; class Mammalia; order Dasyuromorphia; family Myrmecobiidae; genus Myrmecobius; species Myrmecobius fasciatus. The sequence goes on along the minus strand of JAJPUD010003311.1, from coordinate 98,750 downwards.
CTGGGTGTATATGTCTTTCTTCAGTGAACAATTGGAGGTGGTTTGAAACATATCATTGTTGAAGAGAGCCATGTCCATCAGAATTAATCGTCATATAGTACTGTTGTTGCCGTGTATAATGATCTCCTGGTTCTGCTCATTTCACTCAGCATCAGTTCATGTAAGTCTCTCCAGGCCTCTCTGAAATCATCTTGCTGGTCATTTCTTACAGAACAATAATATTCCATAATATTCATATACCATAATTTATTCAGCCATTCTCCAATTGATGGGCATCTATTCAATTTCCAGTTTCTAGCCACTACATCCTTGATGATTTCTTGAAAAATGTTGGCCAGCCTTTTTTTTCATCATGATTTTCAGGTAGTCCAATAATTTTTAGATTATTGTCTCTCTTGGATCTATTTTCCAGATCAGTTGTTTTTCCTATAAGATATTCTACATTTTCTTCTATTTTTTTCATTTTGTAGGTTTTATTTGATTGATTCTTGATATTTCATTGTCATTCACTTCTATTTATCCAATTCTAATTTTTAGTGAATTATTTTCTTTAGTTAGTTTGTTTTTTAGTTCTTTTTACATTTGGCCAGTTGTACTTTTAAACTTCATTTTGTTCATTGGATTTTTTCTATTTCACCAATTCTGTTTTTCAAAACATTGTTTTCTTTTTACATTTTGCCAAATCTATTTTTTAAGAAGTAGTTTTCTTTAGTCAATTTCTGTGTCTCCTTTACAAAGCTCTGATTTCCTTTCCCCATTTTTTGATTCTTTTTAAGATGCTTTTTCAATTTTTCTAAGAGAGCCTTTTGAGTTGGAGACTAGTCATATCCCACTTTAAGGCTTCATTTTGTCTTTAGTATCCTCAAGGTTTGAGTTCTGTTCTTCCCTATCTCCATTATATCTATCTATGTTCAGAGCTCTTTTTTTGCTTATTTTGCTCAGTTTAAAAAAAGTTTGAGAGGTCTGCTTCTGGAGCTTAGGGAAGATTGTCCTCAGCTTCTTCTACAGAGTGGGACTGGTATTACTGAAGGATCTCTTCCTGCCACTGGATAGGCTTGGTCAAGATTCCTTTGTTTTGCTTGGGTTCAGGGGCTCACTATTTGCCTTCTATAATTGTGTTGGAGTTTTCACAATTAGTCTGGTGATCCACTGGTCTTCTGAATTAGGACAGAGTAGCCAGTGTTGTTGTATTTTGGCTAACAGCCTCCCATTAGATTCCCCTCTGCACCTCAGTCCTCCCTGCATTGTGCCTATCCTGGACTTCATGCCCCCTGCCCATTTGAGACAGACTTTTCCTGAAGTCCTTCCAAGATATCTTCTTTGTTACCCTCCAAATATGTGTGGCTTTTGTCACTCACAAAATTCATTCAGAGTCTTGATCTAGTATTGATTCTGGAGTAAGTCAAGAAGATCTCAGGCAAAGTCCTGTCTACTCTATGACATCTTGGCTTTCCTCTGAATTACTTCATTGTTGAAAAGAACCAAATCCATCACAGTTAATCATCACATAATCTTGTTATAACTGTGTACAATTTTCTCTTCATTCTGCTCACTTCACTTAGTATCTCTTCATATAAGTCTTTCCAGGCTTTTCTGAAATCAACATGCTCATCATTTCTTGTAGAAGAATAATATTCCAGTATACTCATATACTATAACTTATTCAACTGTTCCCCAACTAGAGACATCCACTCAATTTCCAGTTCCTTTCCATTACAAACAGGACTGTTATAAACATTTTCACACATGTGGGAGGAACATATTCTTGAGCAAGTAACATCTAAATTAAACCTTAAGGGAAAGCAGAAACTGAAACAGAAAGAAAAATGGGAAAAGATAATTTCAAGTAATGGGGACAGAATGTACAATGTGAAGGTTTGGATGAGAAAGAAGGTAGACCATGTTTGACAAGAATTGCCTTAATTTAGCTTAAACAAATCTTGAAGAAGAGACTAAAACAGAAGCAGTGATAGTTTGGCAATAAGTGATTGATAAAGATATCTGCATAAGGAAGATGACTTAAGCAGGAGGATCAAGAAGATAATAGAGAAGTGATTGATTAGAGATAGAAAAAACAGTTAGAAGTAAAATAGCTTATGTGAGGAGTAGTGAGGGCTTAAGATAAAAGTTGATGAAATGAGAATGGAAAGGAAGAGCCAAATATGGAGAGAAAATATTGAGTAGCTAGAATTAAGAAAACCTGACAATTGCTTGAATAAGGAATTATAGGATCATAGAGTTAGAGATAGAAGGAACTTTAAGGTTCATATAATCCAACTCCCTCATTTTGCAGATGAAATAACTCAGATAAATTGAATAACTTTCTGCAGGGTTAATGAACTATTTGAATATCAGAGGCACAATTTGAACCTATATCTCCTGGAATACAAGTCCAATGATCTCTCTATTAAACCACACTATTAAACTTGTAGTCTAGAATACTTAGGTCCAAATCCCACCTCTTGAACTCATTAGCTATATCACCACAAGAAAGTTACTTCATCTCTATACGTCTTTTAAGAGAGAAAGAGAAAAATCAGAAATGAACCTCAAATTCTGAATGTAGAGCATTGTAAAACTGATGACAACACCAAAAGAAACAGAAAATTAAAAAGACATCAATATTTTTTGGACCTGTTAAGTTTTTTTATATTGTCAATTCATTCCTGTAGAGAGGGAGCAAGGGCTAAAACATTTATATAGTATTTACTATGTGCTATAGAACAGGCACTATATTAAGTACTTTTAATATATCATCTCATTTAATCCTCCCAACAACCATGCAAAGTAGATTATTATCCCTGTTTTACAGGTGAGGAAACAAAGGAAAATAGGCGAGTGACTTGCCTCATATCACACAATTAATGTCTAAAGCTGGATTTGGAAGCAGGTCTTTCGACTTTCATGCCCAGCTTTTTATCCCAATATATCACCTAGCTGGCAGAGATGTTGAACTTACTGTTTTAAAAATATATAAAATCAGACTTAAGGAGAGACATTAAAGATACATATAATTTCCTTATAGATGATAATAAATCAGCCCTATCAGAATAAATAGATAAAATAAATATGGGTAAATTTAGGAAAATGGAAAATGTCTAGACATCAGATAAAATATGCCTTAATAGGTGTTCCATATGAGGGTCCATCCAAAAAAATAAAAAGTAAGTAAAGAATGGTCAGAAATGTAGAAAGAGAACCATGAAATGAAAAAGTCATAAGGAAAGGGAAGTAGTATACAACAATATTATTCTCTATAATCAGAGTAAGAGAGGATGAAAACAAAAAAGGTTAATGATAGGGAATTATGGTGATCTTAAAACATCTTTTTTCTATAGAGTGGTGGGAATGGCATTCAAATTGCCAGAAATAAACATAGAAATAGTGAGTGTAGGTCACTCTAACGAAGTCTGGCATTGAAAATGGTGAGAGAAATAAAATGATAGCTTGCAAGCACAACAGAGATAGGATGAGATTTTTGCTTTGAATGCCCATTTTGTTTTTAGGTTGGAGAAACCTGAACAGGAAAAGTCAGTGGAAATGAATAAATTTAACATGAATCAGAATAAAGATAAAAATGATTCTCAGAGAACATGGGAGATGATGGGATTAAGAGTACAAGGTTTCCCTTGTTGAGGAGGAAAGCCAATACATACTTTGAATCTGAAGGAAAGGATGAGATTGGTAGGGGTACTAGGGTGTTTCAAGGAGAGGAACTGAAGAAATTCACTATAAATGGCCTTGATCTTCCTAAGACAAGTGACAAGAAAGTGAAGGGGTAGCATGTAGAACTGGGTTTTTGAGAGGTGAATATTTGAACTCTTAAGACTTTCAAAAGGACAAGAGGATTGTCCCAAGGAGCTCTCCAAGGTTCTGAATTTTTCCTATCTTTAGCACATGTGTGATCCTGTAGAGACCAGAGCCCTTCTTCTGTAACTTACCTGTTGTTTCTGGTTGTTTTGACTTGTTCTTTAATGATTTAAGCTATCATAATACTATCTAATCTAATGCTGCTAATATGATCTTAACTATTATATCTTCCTGCAACCTACTTTATTCATACAATTTTAGTAGGTTGTCAATAACTTTTGTTTCAATGTCTTTAAAGAATGTAGGCATTATAAATGCCCCTCACTGATACAATCTAAAAAATTGAAAATTAAATGAACAAACAAAACCATAGATAAGTTGAAAGACATTTCTATTTTACTTGGATATGCAGTCAAGATATCCAAAGCCACATTCTCGAACATACAACAAAATATAATTCAACTCTGTGTAGGTTCTTTTTTTTAATGTTTCTGACCTATATCACAAAGATTAATCCTGTATAAGGAAAAACCAATCCAAAATGATCCATAAATTAATCAACCATCTATTTACTGAGTTTCTATTTTGCCCTCATCATTGTAGAGGGCATGGGTAAATTGCGTAGTCTCTTTCCTTTAAAAAAAATTACAGTCTAGCTAAGATAAGATAAATACACACATAAAAAAGCAAATTATATAAGACAGTATATATTAAAGTGCTAAATTACATAGTATATATTATAAATATTATACAAATAGAATTTTCTCTACCAAAGAAATTCACTAATGATTCATTGTAGTATGGAGGGAGCCTGAATTCTTAAAGGCTATGCCAAGGGATCATGGGTTTTTCCAGGTCCTACCAAATTGGAAATGTTCTTAAGTGCAAGAAAAGACCATCTACTGTATATGAATTCACTTTGTTGTGGACATAATATTTATAAATCATAAATTTTATAAATCATGGAATTAACAATATTTAATTATGTTAAATATAGATATCATATATAGCTTTTATTTTAAAAAATCAGATAAGCCAAAGGCTTATGGACTGTTAAGAATCCTTATTGCAAGAAGATTGGACATCAAGTGATGAATCATTTAATCATGGAAATCCATGAAATAAAGAAAAAGGTCAAATGTTCATATTCCCTTCTACTTCTATAGTAATGGCAACAAAATAGCAGATAAGAGGGAAGAAAGTACTAAGAATGATAGTTTTTGAGTCTATAAACATTGAATTAGCTATTAGTACTAGAAATCTTTGTCAAAAGACTAATTGATATTTCACAGTGGGAATTAAACCATGTTAATATTGGCAATTTTATTATATAAAATAAGAAAACATTAGGGAGTTACAACTAAATGAAAGCACGGTTCACAGTATTTTTCTGAAAAGAAAAATACAAGAATTAATACAGTGATTTCCTTAATATATCCATAGGGAAATAATATTTATACATCTACTATGTGCCAGGTACTGTGCTAAGCCCATTTAAAGATATTATCTCATTTCATACTTAAAATGACAATTCAAGATAGATTTCATAAAAATTTCCATTTTTCATTTGGAGAAACTAAGGCAAATAGAGGTTAAGTGATTTGTCCAAGTTCACACAACTAGTATCTGAAATAAGATTTGAATTCAGGTCTTTATTATTACAATTCCAGAATTCTATCTGCTATACAATCAAATGCCTCTACTTCAGAGGAATAATTTCATAAGACATATCTGGCCTTATAGTACTTGTGATAAACATAAGCAGAAGATCTTCATGAAGACTGAAGCTTATGTGTCACTATATGCAGTGGAGGATAAAGAGATAAAGAAATTCTAGAAAGGCCTTTCAGAATCTTCTCCAATCCAAATCAATCTATACCTTAAATCTCAGCAATTTCAATGTGAAGGCAGAAACAGGAGAGAACAGTGAAATACATTTTAAAAGATATGATTTAGGAGGGGTACAGAATTCTAAGTCATATGAACAGCAAGAAAGAAAACTAGATTATTTTTTCTGATTTCAATGACCTCTCTCATGTCATCAAAACAGAAATTATATCCTAAATACAAAGCTATTTCAGCTTTTTCCATAATTTAGTATATGTAGGAATCAAAAGAAATTCAAAATAAAACAAAATAAAACCCCATGAACTGATGCTAATGCCTGAGTTAACTCAACACTCCTCATCTGCTTCTCAGTCTAATGGCAATAGCAGACTCAAGTACTTGACACCATGTGGGTGAAGGGCTTCACCAAAACCCATGCTCACTATCTTACCCCCTCCCTCTTTCACATACTGTGATGACTGACTCCAGGATAAGGAAATTTGACCTCAATATTATAGCCATCATTACTGATATCCTTCAGGAGACAAAAACTTATCAAGTTTCATAAACTTCTAAGAGTAACACTGAAAAACTCTGAAATGTTTTTACAAAGGTAGATACTGCCAGAGCTGTTGCTGTATCTTTGCCAGGTAGGGAAACTATGGGCAGTATATCAGAAAGAAGAAAACTTAGGAACTACTAGTAACATTAATGCAACTCATACTCTCTGCTCAGCATAAAAACTCACTTCTAACATCTCACAAGTCTGCAGACAAATAACAAAGGCAAGAAATCCAAACTAAAGGGGATCCTATAACTCTTCCACTTTGAACTAACAGAATCTTCTTTTTGAAAAACTTACACAACAAAAATGGGTAATAACAATAAAGGATTTCCAAGCAGGTTTGTTAGAAAGACAATTTCAGAGAAACTTTGAAGAAATAATACATGTATCCTCTAAACCCTATCATCATCACTGTTAATAGAAAGAATCCAAAGGTTATAAACTGATTCAGTCATTTAGGAAATTTGGAATTATGCCCAAAGGGCTATAAAATTTGTACATACCTTTTTATCCAACAGTATCATTATTGGGTCTGTATCCCAAAGAGATCATAAAAGAGGGAAGAGGATCTACATGTGCAAAAATGTTTGTAAGGGTGGTAGGAAATTGGAAATTAAGGAAAGGCCCATCAACTGAGGAAGGGCTGAATAAGTTGTGGTATTGGAATGTAATGTAACATTACTGTTCTATAAGAAAGAATGAAGAGGCAGATTTAAGAAAAAGCTGAACAGACTTAGATGAACTGATTCAGTGTAAAATGAGCAGGACCAGGAGAACATTGTACACAGAAAGAGCAAGAAATGTGTGATAATCAACTGTGACAGACTTAGCTTTCTCAGCAATACTGAGATCCAAAACAATTCCAATGGACTCAGGATGGAAAATGCCATCTGCATTCAAAGAAGGAAGTATGAATGTGGCTTGAAGCCTGTTATTTTCACTTTTTTCTTTCTCATGGTTTTTCCCTTGCTTTTATTTTTCTTTTACAACATGACCAATGTCTGTGTCTCTTTCTGTCTCTGTTTTTGTCTTTCTCTGTGTGTTTCTCTCTGTCTCTATTTGTCTCTCTGTGTGTCCATATGACTGTCTGTCTGTCTGTCTCTCTCTCTCTTTCTGTGTGTTTTTATGTGTATGTGTCTCACCAACCTACCTCTTATTCTAATCATGTATATACATGTATATCCTTGATGTTATCTCTTTGGTGTATGTATTTTCTATTTAGTAAGTGTGTGACTAATTGAATCAAATGTCTATTACACAGATGGGGATATTTAGTTCAAGCTTGTTTGAAATGATTTGGCAAAAATTGTACATCTGTGATATTGTCAAAAGAACAGTGTCATGGGAATTACTCACCTTGGGTTCAAATATGTTCTACCTAAATGACTTTGAAACAGTCATTTCTTCTCTATTGGCTACTAGTATTCTCATTGGTAAAATAAAGGACTTGGATGAGAAAGTTTTTAAGTTCCCTTCTAGTTCAAAATCTGTGATTCTATGACCCTGTAGCTAGCACATGGGAGAAGAAAGACTAAGCTCCTTGTGTATGATCACTTTTTGAACTGCTCATCTTAAAAGCAAATGGAATCAATAGGAACCCATTGTTCAGGTTTAGGGATAGTGAGGTCATTATTTTTTTATATAAGTAAGACCTCCCATCTGTAAAAATGTGGTACCACATTCTGATAGGCATATGGCCAATATTGAAAGGTGTCCAAAGGAGGGAGAATAGGATGGTGAGAAGGAGCATAGAAATCAATATAATCATTGTTTGAAGGAAATGAAGATAAAAAGACTAGAGTGAGACACAAAAACTCTGTTCTAGTTTCTGAAAGACTAACATGAGAAAGAGGTTTAGATTTCCTTAAACAGACACAAAGAGAGTAAAAGTATGAGGAATGATAATTGTAATTGTTACATAAGTATGGTTAGAGGTAGAGTAATGTTCCTTGGTTTTAATTTGTTGTTGTTCAGTTATTTCAGCAGTGTCTGACTCTTCATGGTCCTATTTAGGATTTTCTTGGCAGAGATATTGAAGAAGTTTGCCATGTCCTTCTCCAACTCATTTTTAGGATGAGGAAACTGATGCAAATAGTCATTAAAATGTCTTGTCCTTACACAATTAGTAAGTGTCTGAAATCATATTTAAACTCAGAAGAGTCTGGAAGCTATATTTCAATCTATGAATAGCTAAGTCTATTCATGGTTGATCATCATACAATATTATAGCTACTGTATACTATGTTTTCCTGGTTCTGCTCACTTCACTTAGCATCACTTCCTATAAATCTTCCCACATTTTTCTAAAATCATGTTGCTTATCATTTCTTGTAGTAAAATAGTATCCCATCATAATAACATACCACAATTCATTCAACCATTCCCCAGTCAATGGAGAGGCCCCCAATTTCCAATTCCTTCCCACTACAAAAAGGACCATCATAAATATTCTTATACATATTGGTACTTTTTTTTTCTTTTTCTTTTATCTCTTTCAGTTACAAAATTAGCAAAGATATTACTAGATCAAAGAGTATGTACATTTTTATAACCCTTTTGGCATGGCTCTCTATTGTTCTCCAAAATGGTTTGATCGTTTTTCCACATCTCCAAATTGTCATTTTCCTTTTTTGTCATATTAGCCAATCTAATAATTCAGAAATACCTCAGATTTGTATTAATGTGTATTTCTTTCATGAATAATTTTTGAAGTATTTTTTCATATGAGAAAGGTAGCATTGATTTCTTTTTCTGAAAACTGCATGTTTATGTCCTTTGACAATTTACATCATGGTAAATGACTCATAGTCTTTTAGATTTGACTCTATTCTCAATATATTTGAAAAATGAAGCTTTTATCAGAGAAACTTGCTATAAAAGTTTTTTTTCCCCAGTTTCTGGCTTTTCTTTTAATCTTAGCTGCATTGGTTTTGTATGTGCAAAGTCTACTTAATTTAATGAAATCAAAATTATCCATTTTATAGCCAGTGATCTTCTTTATCTCTATGGTCACAAATCTTCCTGTATCCATAGATCTGACAGATAAAGTTCTTCATACTCCCCTACTTTGCTTATGTTATTACCTTTGTCTAATTCATGTCTCCATTTTGATCTTATCTTAGTATATAGTATGCAATGTTGGTCTATATGTAATTTCTGCCTAAAGTTTTTTTTTTCAGTTTTCCCAGCAATTATTTTTCAAATGATGAACTTTTGTTCCAAAATCATGAATTCTTGAGTTTATCAAACACTAGATTAGTAGGTTAATGTACTACTGTGTATTGTAGACCTAATGCATCCTACTTATCCATCACTCTATTTATTAATCTACATCGTTTTGACGAATAACACTTTGTAATACAGTTTGAGCTTTAGTACTGCTAACTCACCTTCCTTCAATTTTTTTTAATTGATTCCCTTGATATTCTTGCCATTTTAGAACAGCATAATTTTATTTTTTCTGTTTGCTTTCATTTATATGTGTGTGTGTGTGTGTGTGTGTGTGTGTGTATTTCCTCCATAAGTATGGCTTTGAGTGTACATCATACATTTTGTATTGTTGTGCCACAGTTCCATGTCTCAGTTTTCCTCAATTGCTCTGCTTCAGTTTCCCTTAATTGTTCTGCCTCAGTAGCAACCTCCCTCTCCCCCACTTCCTGACCATCAGAAATAATTGGGCTAGCACTCCAAAGGAGTCTTAAAACCTCCAGATGGTCCTTCTCGACATACCCCTTATCTTTTGGCTTCAGACTTACTATCTCCCAGTTCCTTTCCCAGGCTTGTTGCAATTCCTTTCCTCCCTACCTGTCAGAACTGAATTGATAGTCCATTCCTGGAACTTCATTTCCCCCCTAGTGTTCAACCCCTCCTTTTCCTCCTTCTGCCTCATGAGGTCTTTGTTCCCAGGAATCCTATAAGATTCTTGTAACCAAACTTACTAATTGCTGGATATTGAAATCCAATCGGCTGGAAATGACTGCTAGTCTAACTCTCTGGGCTGGACCTACTTGAGATACAGTCGGCTGGCATGTTTGCCAGTCTAAATGGACTGTGTGCTTTGAGACAATAGTCCCAGCAATCCCAATCCATAGCTATGGATTCTGAACTCTCATTTAACATCAATAAAGTATTATCTAATCTCCAATGTGTGATACTGCCTCAGTTTTTCCCTGAGCATTACCATAAATTGTCACTTTGTGTCATTCTCTTTAATGAAAATTATTTTTTTATTTCTATGATTTGTTTTTTAACCCACTCATTCTTTTCCCCTTGCTTAAGAGTATTTTACTTCTTCCAATTACATATATGTGGGATAAAATGCAACCTTCAACTCAAAATCATTACTCAGAGATTTCTCAAAGTGAAGATTAGAAGGTTTATTAGAATTTCTTGAAATCCAGAGGTCCTTCCCCCAGGGAATCCGGGAGAAGGAGGCCACTTTGCAAACTCAGATAATAGGATTTATAGTAGGAGAAGTTACAGGTATTCAAGACCTGCCCCCATCCAGTCAATCTCCAGAACAATGTATTTCCTGCTTTCCTGCTAGCTCATCATCACAATACTAGCTTAAGTGAATGTAGTTATTCTGTTTCCTGGGCTTTGCTCAAACCCAATTTATCACAATATACATTTAGTCTGACATTGTTGATTTGCCAGACTTCTTTCAAATAGGAGTCTGTGTGAAAAGTCTGGTCTGCTTTTGAGATTCTAAAGAGCCATACTTAATCCCCCCCCTGCACTGTTATAGTTAGTGATTTCCTATGAGAAACCACACCAATCCCTCACAGTTATTATTTTGAGAAGTCCTCAGTTTCCCATTTCATTCATATGCAAAGATAGTTTTCAACATTCATTTTAATAAGATTTTGAGTAGCAATTTTTTCTCTCTTCCTCCATTACCTCTCCCTTCCCCAAGACAGCAAGCAATCTGATATATATATATATATATATATATATACATATATATATCTGATATATATATACATATATATATCTGATATATATATATATATACATGTACATGCATTTTAAACATATTTTCATATTAGTCTTGTTATGAAAAAAATTATCAGAATAAAAGGGAAAAACCATCAGAAAGGAAATAAATTAAAAATAGTACACATTTACAGCATTCAGTCTCCATAGTTCTTTTTCTGGATATGAATGACATTTTCCATTATAAGCCCATTGGAATTGCCTTGGATCTTTTTGAAAAGACCTAAGTCTATCATAGCTGATCATTATACAATCTTGTGGTTACTTTGTATAATGTTCTTTTGGTTCTGCTCATTTTTTTGATGTGAGAAATGATGGGTGAGATACCCTAACAGCAATAGAGTCCCCAGGCTGTGTCCCACGTTTTTGTGAGAGAATTCACAGTCCGAATCTCTAGGCAAGGTTTTTGGCAAAATAAAAAAATAGGTTTATTCACTGAGAAACTATTTCCTCAGTGGGCCAAATCCTGATAGAAAATAGGAAAGGTTTGGGTGCACAGCCTTTGATTATATTAGGTTTCTATGGCTCAGGGATAAGGAGCAATCTCCAGATGAATTTGAGGACCTAATCAATAATGGATGGTAATTATGCCCCAGGCCAAGATCTCCACATGAATTGTAGGAGGAGATTATTGTGGGAGTTTCTCTTAGGAATCAATTAGGAGGGTGGAGATGCTCCCAAAGGTTGGGAGGGGTTGAATTAAGGTTTTTTCCAACCCAGGACCATCTCCCCTCCCAAAGATCAGTTCCTATTACATCAATTTCACTGATCAACAATTCATCTAAGTATTTCCAAGTGCTTTTCTGAAATCTGCCTGCTTATCATTGGAATGCATTGTATTCCAATACTACAATTTATTAAGCCATTCCCCAATTGATGGGCATCCCCTCAATTTCTAATTCCTTACCATCACAAAAAAGAAGTATTACAAACATTTTTGCAAATGTGGGTCCTTTTCCCTTTTTTTTTTTTTTTTTTTATGATCTCTTTAGGATATAGACTATTTGGTAACACAGTGGATCAAAAGGTGTACATTTTTAAGGTGATGTGTTTGAGGTGTGGGGCGATAATAGGAAAGACATCCTGAGGTATGGGAGGAGGGATGAGGAGAAAGACACCAATAGGGAGAATGCCATGGTGGGCTTAACCCAAAAGAGGTTCAGCAAAGATGGTATGAGCCATGGAAGGATTGTAAGAAACAAAATATCTTACCAAGAACTCCACAGACTCATTGATGAATGCAGGAATGATTTATTTTACATTCTTTTAAGAATGGGCGCCTAGGTTAGTAGAAACATCTTTGAAACTCAAAAGGCAGTATTTTTATTTCCTATCCAAGTCCCTCCTCTGATTCCCCATTAATTGGATGTTACAGAAGTTACTGGATATGGATCTCCACCCCTCATAACATAACCAGTTCCTGTTCCAAAGAAGCTTACATTCTAGAAGAGAGAAGGTAATAGAAAAGCTAAGGGCAAATAACAAGATTCTTTTCAAATATCTGGCCATCACCTTAGATTGCAAAAGTCAGTCCCTGCTCCTAAGGGACTTACATTTTTTAGAGGGAAGATAACTTCCACTTTTGATTATTCTTTTATGTCCTTGTGGGTTTCAATTTTCTAATTTGTTTCATTTCTTCAATTTAATTTTCATAACTGTGGAAACCAAATAAATACCATCCATTTCTCATAAGATTTATGGGAAAAATTTAACTTGGGGATTTGACATGACTTGGATTTCTGACTGGACACAGAAAGATGGGGCCACCCACAACCTCCACAGATGGTGGGACTATAAGGTTAAATCGATCCCCTTCGGTGCCCTCCCCTGCTTGCCTCATGAAGTAATTATACCTTTATTTCAGGCTCTCTCTGCCAATGCCACATAGACACCCACACCCTCATCAATATATGATATCAATACCCTCTACTTTGGGTATAGTAGAGCAGTATAATTTTAGAATTAAAGGAATCTTGGATGTCATTTATTCAGTGCAAGAACTCCTTTGACAATATTCTAAATGTATGGCCATCTAACTTTCATTTGAAGCTAAACAGCTTCTGAAAGTAGTCCACAGAACTATAGGAGTTTTGTTACAATATTCTTCCTTAGATTGAACTGAAATTTAACTCCTAGAGATGCTTGATGTCCTATACAGATGGGTATCTAGCTACTTCATCCTCATTCTTCCTCAAGCTTGAGGAACAATTAGAGTTTCGATTTCAGTGTTAATAACAAAAAGGGAATGCTAGCTACTTAATTATCTGATACAAGCTCCAGCTCTCATTTGTGAAAACTAAAAAATACTAAGCTTCAGTGGAAAGCATGAGGTTACAGTTTAAGGTCTGAGGGGTTTTTTTTTGTTTGTTTGTTTGTTTGTTTGTTTTCTCCTTTTTGGTTAAAAAAAAGAGAGAGGAGGAGGTAGAGAGGAGAGCAAGTGTTATATTGAAATGCTAATCTCATTTCATTAAAAGAATTCTAGAGGCTGAGATAGTGATCTGCATCCTCACAGAATCATTTCTTCAAATACCTTGTGCTTAAGATTCCCCTCTAGGCAACTTTTCATCTTTCTTGGTTTTAAAAAAATAGCCTTAAATTTTATTAAAGAGTCCCAATTAAACCAGTATCTTGCTTCAAAGAGCATCCAGACTTTAGGGGATATGTTAAATGCTAAGAGTGAGAGGAAAATTCATCCTAAAAGCTCCTCCTAAAGACTGGGTTGTCCTGCTTATTCACACAACCCTAAACTAGTCAGCTCTTATTTTGCTAACCAGCAAATAAATGTGTGGCTGAAGGTCAAGTCAATTACAAAATGGTTTTAACAGATGCCACCTTCTCTTAGTGGCTTTCGCTCACCAGATTTCATGTTCCCTTAAAGTAAATCTTTCCTCCATTCCTTTTAAATTTCTAGAGGTCAGCCACTGATCCAAGTCACATATACCATAATGAGTTTGGAGGTGAATTGGGAGTCTGCTATTATAATAGAGCTGTTCTCCCTTTGTCTCTGGGTTTATACTTTAACTCATGAAAATCAGAGATTTTAAGTTATTTTTAATATTTTTACACCCAATTACCTAGTTTAAAGCATGAAAGAAAATCAGCATCTAAGAAAAGCAAGAAATCAGATACCAAGATAAAGGAAAAAAATAATTACTTTAAGAAGAGATGCAGTAGTATAGGAAGTCCATTACAGTGGAAATGGGGACACAATCAAACATACAGAAAAGGACCTTCCCAAGCTCAGAACTTTAAGACAAATTTCCAAAGAGCTCTGAGGTTTAGACCTCTCCTCATAAATTCATCCATAAATGAGGTTAACAATATTGAGTTCACATGTACTATGTGACAATGTAGTTGATAGAAAGTAGATTTTGGCATTCTTACTAAGGGCACACCCAACAATCCTGACTGCCCCCACTGTCCACAGAGTTCCCTAGCCTGGCTAAAGACTGAGTTATCTCCCCACTAGCATGGGCCTATAGAATGACACCAAGAGAGCTAGAGAGAAAATACTAATCTTAAGTGCCTCAGCCACTATTTGAGTTATTTGAGAAGTGAAGGCTGGCCAAAAGAGCTGGGCAAGCCAGAAAGAAGTTCCCACTAGCTGGCTTCAGTGATTAGAAGCTGGCCTGAGGGTGTTTGAAACTACTCAGGAGAAAGGGTGTGTCCCCTTTCTTCCAAGCTGGGAAAGTAAAGATGCCAAGGTCAGATAAATGGGCAGCAGCATGGGCAGTTGAATCTGCAAGCCTGTTTATCTTGCATATTTAATAAGAAAAGTTTATCAGCATGAAGCAGCTTCAGAAGATGAGACTTCTGTCCCTTTGTCCCAAATGAATTTGGGGTACAAATTGCTTGAGAGGGGAAAGTGATATGCTATAGCTTCTAGGGAAATATAGTGGTGGTTTTGGGGATACCCTGACTTTGGGGGCTTCTGTTCCGGCAATCTTATCTGATTCCAATCTCCTCTGACTTTGCCCACACAAACAAACACACACACCCAACCTAGGAATGCTATTGTTCTGACAATCTGCCTGATTCTGGAGACCCACTTCTCAATTCACTGCTGACTGAGAATGTTGTCTGGGAAAACCAAATTACAGAGATCACTCCTCCTTCCTACCTATGAGCCATAAAATTAGCATATTTATGATAAAAAAAAAACTGGATAAATGTGTCTCCTTGCTTCAGTTTCTCTGCTAATTTCTTTTGGAAATTCAGCCCACTTTGTAATGTTGTTACAATGGCAATAAACTTTGTCTCTTGTCTAAGGAGATGGGTTCAGGTTTGCAAATTCTTTTGAGACACCTCGCAACATCGGTCTATAACCCCAAACTTTTGGGGTCCATTTCCCAACCTCAATATCCTGAAGACCCAGATTTTGACACATACCATATATGTGATCCTGGACAATTCACATAAATTCTGAGCACTCCCAATTCTCTAAAACTATGAATTAAGAATCTGTTTTGTTGGAGGAAGTTCTCATGTAGTTCTCTACATCCAGCATAGTTATAGACTGAAAAGGCTGTTATGAGGAAAGTGCTTTGTGAAATAAAAATCACCAATAAGATAGTTATAATAATATTTTTATGAATACTAATAATAAATAACTAAAATGAAATAAAGGAGAAAAAGAAAACAAAACACAAGAATTGGAATGGAATTCAGAAAAGCAATAAAAATTTCTAACAAAGGAAAAATCTCATTTTTCTTTTTTTCTTTCTTTCTTTCTTTTTTTACTAGAAGGGCCAGAGAAAAGAACTAATAGTCTAAATTCTTCAGGTAACACCTCCATTAGATCTTAGAATTTAGAACCAGAAGTGATCTTTGAGATATTCAACTGTGCAGGAAGAAAAGACAAGTCATTTGGGAAACATAATGTATGATTAAAATCCCTTTAATTCCTGGCTCTGCCATTTATTAACTGCTAATTTTTTTTCAAATAATTTTGCTTGAGGCTCACTCTTCTCACCTGTAAAATGGGGATAATAATTTTTGCATTAGTTCCCCCACAGGTTGCTGAGTAAAGTTCCTTGTGAAACACAAAGTACTATGGAAATGTCTGTTTTTATGTTATTTTTTTTTTTCCTTTCCCCTTTGCCTAGACTAATCTAAACATCTTTCTTCTCTTCCCTGATCAGTGGCACCTCTCAAAGATTTCCTTCTTCTCTGAATTCCTATATCATATTTTGTCTATTTTCAACATTCAACTAGACAATCCCTTGTATTAATCAGCTAGTTTTGTTGAATTTGAATCTAGTGCCAAAAGTTGGGATTCAGATAGCAATGTCTAGTTGAAATGAAAGTCAATGTGCAATGCACATGTGAAGAATTCACAATGGCTTTCTCATTGCCAAAAACTATTTTTATTTATGAGAAGAATTTAAGGACAAAATGAAGAGGTAAAATTAGACAGCAGAAGTGGTAAATATGAAATATATATTTGGGAGAGTATATAGTTAGCAAGGAAAGGAGTTTTAACAATTAACAATTAAGAAGACAAGTTCCTCAGTGAAACTCACAATTAATCAGGAGAATATGCCATGAGGTGGGAGTCTGCCATTAAGTGACAGAATAAATCTCTACAGGAGTTTAGCACCCTAAAGTTAGTTATAATAAGGAGAAAGATACCATGAGGCATGGAGGAGGGATGAGGAGAAAGATATCATGAGGCAGAACTCCATGACAGGCTAACTCCAATAGGGATTCAATAAAGATGACATAAGCCAGGCACAAATTTATAGGGGAAAATTAACCTTGGGGGATTTGATATCATAAATTGACTTTCTGATTGGATATAGCAAGATGGGATTTCCCCAAAACCTCTGTAGAGTTGGGACTGTAAGGCTGAGCCAATCTCTAACAGTGCCCTTTCCTGCTTGCCTCAGGGAGTATTATAATCTTATCAGTACTTCAGACTTTTTCTGCCAATCTATCTAGTTACCCAAGACCTCATCAGTTTCACACATATAAACCTTGTATATATACAACATATATTATTATATACTATAATTTTAGAAAGCTAGAAGATGGAGACAATAAGGAAGAATCATGCCTTATACTTGGCTTATTTTTCTCACAGAACACAAGCACAGTCCTGGGAAAGTTCCTTTCCATCCTTGTACCTTATTTTCCTCCTCCATAAGAGAGCATTTTAAAATCTTTCCCAGTACTGAAAGTCTATGATTCTATAAAAGTTGCTGCTCAATGAATATTTGGGTCATTTAATTGATTTCATAGAATGAATCACAGGATGTCAAAGCTAAAAGAAACTTGGGAGATCATATGTTTCAATCTTCTGGCTTGACAGTAGAGGAACCTGACTCAGGAATTTGATTTTCCAGAGGTCACCTAATTAAGCTGGGAGCAAAAGTGAGGCTAGAACCTGAGTTTCTGACTCTCTCTCTCTCTCTCTCTCTCTCTCTCTCTCTCTCTCTCTCTCTCTCTCTCTCTTTCTCTCTCTCTGTCTCTCTGTCTCTCTGTCTCTCTCTCTGTCTCTCTGTCTCTCTGTCTCTCTCTCTCTCTCTCTCTTTCTGTCTCTCTGTCTCTCTCTCTCTGTCTCTCTCTCTCTCTGTCTCTCTCTCTTAATAGGAGTCTTCTAACTCTTAATCCAAAATTCTTTAATTGTCTTGGTGTGGGGCTTGCAAGATTTTTCATAGCTTATGTAGACAGCACGATATAGAGAGTGTACTGAATTAGAACCAGAAGGCAAGTTCAAATTCTGAGTCTCTTCTTTATTACCATTGTGACTGGTAATCACAGTGACAAACTCGAGTCTCAAGTTCCTCATCTACAAGAGAGGAATTGGACTAATTGGCCTCTGAAGTCTCTTCTTCTTTATATGTGTAAATTCATGACTCTTTGTGATTTCTTCTGGGTTTTCATATTCTCCAATCTTAGACTGACTAAATCACCACTCAGATCCTTTCCAGTTTGCAAAGATCCTATAGCTGATGAGAGCTTCCTCCCTACCTATAGAGGGCTCTGTGACCTCAGAAAGGAAGATTTTGGTAATAAATGGACTATATATACTTGGCACACCTCAAAGGTTAATTGGTACATAGGATTTCACCAGCTCTAATGCTAAAGTAGGCAGTGACATTTTTGCTATAAGCAAACCAAGAAAGCAGTTTTAAAGTGATGTCATTTGCATTTATATAGGGATATAGCTTGGCTTTATAGTCTCATTCTACATTTTGCTTATTTCTAATGGAATGCTAATTTTATATGCATTCTTCATGCCCAGATTTAGACAAGGCACCCCGTTGTGCATACTTAGTTTTTATCTAAATGTGTCATATCTCAGGTAAAAAATGTACTGCTGGCAATGTAATTATGTATTCAGAATACTGCATGTGTCTGCTGGGGGCTTATAAATCAATTGCTTATTGCACTATATATTTTCCAATATTTATTATTTGCAGTCGACACATTTGAGAAAAGTAAAGTGTGTTGCCTGGCTGTGCTTTAATAATAAATATGGGCTGAGAATAGGGGAAGAAAATAAATTCAAGTTGACATTTCTTGACCGAGAAGACCTCCATTTTTTCCAAATCTATTTTAACCAGGGACCCCAGTTGGGACTGAAAGCAGTCAATTCAATGACAATATGACATGATGAGGGCTGTTGCCTTGGCCCCATAACAGAGATCTCAGGTGCAGTAACAGAAGGACCCAAATGCTTCTACCACTCAACTCCACTAGAACACCAACCATTACAGCAAATTTTAAAATATGGGGCAGAAAATTACCACTGAGTCAGATCTGACTTTTTGCAAATTATATTAAGCTCCACAGAGTTTCTGAGAATATGGAAAAAATTTGTTCCCAATAGCCATATTTCCACAATGGAAGGCTTGTCTATAAGAGTTTTTGTGGCACAGAATTATCCAATGGTCCCATGGAAAGGTCATTTTTGATTTTCAGATTCAACATGGGAATCTCTGAATGATTTTGTCTTATTTCATTCTAAAATTATAATGAAGAGCAAGTCCATTGTCTCCATATACTAGTGATCAGGACCATTTCCAGTATTGGGAGGGAAATATGGTATCATAGAAAAACAATGAATTACTGGGAGGGGAGAAGAAAGAATAGAATAAGCATTTCTATAGAACCTACTATGATCCAGGCACTGTGCTAATTGCTTTTACCATTTTTTTAATTGTCCTTCACAACAACTTTATGAAGTAGGTGCTAGTATAATCCCTTTTTACAGCTGAGGAAACTGAGATAAGTTACAGTTAATTAAATTGCTCAGGGTAAATTAGTAAGTGTCTGAAGTCATATCTGAACTCAGTGTTTCCGAATAGAGGTCCAATGTTTTATCCACTGTGGCAGCAACTGCATCCAGTCAGAAGATCAGAGATTTAGTGTTAAAAAGGATCTTAGAGATCATCTAAGCCAATCCTTTCATTGTCTAGACAGAAAAGCAAAGGCTTAGAAAAAATTACATCCAGTTCCTAAGGCAAGTGGGCAAAAGTAGGATTTGGACCCAAGAGTCAAAAAGTCTGAATACTGTGTTAGCTCAAACATTTAGCTTCTCTGAGCATCATTTTTCTCATCTGTAAAATGGACATAATACTTGCATTACCTGCTTCCATAGAGCTGAAAATATGTGCTAAAATATTTTATTACTATAAAACATCACACATTATAATTATAATTTATTATAAAGGTTTTGTCATTATTGTTGTGGCAGTGTAGCATATGAATCAAGAAGATTTGGATTCAAATTCTATCCTCAAAACATACTAGAACCATGTGTGACCATGAACAAGAGATTAAGATTACTCAGTGCCTAAGCAACAAGTTGAGATCATAAACCACAGATAAAATGCCCATCTGCTCCACTGGAAAGAGTTTCCTTACCAGAGAGTTCTTTTCATGGATGGAATTGTTGATTTAGAACCCTTCAAAATTATTATAATGGACAAACTAAGTAACAGGAACTATGTTTTCACACTTTCTTTTTGCCAGATCCCCTTTTGTCACAAAATGTGTCACCACATTTGAGAGATACCTATCTGAAGTTAGCCTTGCATACTCATTTAGATGATATCATGTATAAAATAGCAGTAAGAGAGTTGTTCAATAATGGCTAGGAAGACATAACTAGTAAGAGAGCTTGTAATAATGCTTATCTTCAGATGTCAATATACCAGTGCACAGAATATGGACAATAAAAAAAAAAGAAAGAAAAGAAATGTGGAGTGAATTTGAGACTTTAACGCAAGAGAGATTTGGTAAAAGAGAGCACTGATGACTAGGAAATGGCAAAGGAAGATAATTTCTCATTCAAAAGAAATAAATCTAATTAAGGGGAAGTGAGTAGCACTGTATGTCATACTTGTTCAATACCAATGTATCCAAGGGAAGACTGTAATAAAGTGGAAAGAATGCTAGATTTTGCATTAGCAAATCCAATTTGTTTTTTGAATATTCTTGGCAAAGTCTCTGGCCCTCAATTTCTCCCTTTTTGAAATGCAGGGGTTGTATTAACTGGCCACTAAGACCCCTTCCAGCCCTAAGTTCATGATCCTTTGGTGAAAAACATTTGTATAAGTTTACATGAAGGGAAGAATAGAAATTATTATATGATAAGAGAATATGTATAGACTGCCAAATCAGATGGAAGATATAAATGGTACTTTTCTGTAACAAATCACAAAATTAGCACAGAAATATGATCAAGTAATGATGGTAGGATTTCAAGCATCTTTGACATCTTTGCTTGGAAGTATCAGTCTGTTGAAAACAGATCAAATAGTTGATTCTTATTTTCTGACAACTTTGTCTCAGAAATTAACAAGCAAAGAGAATAGCTAGGTGGTATAGTGGACAGAGCTTGGGGCCTAGAATCAGGAAGATCTGAGCTCAAATTTAGCTCAGAGACTTAGTAGCTGTCATGCTGAGCAAGTCATTTAACCCTGGTAGCTCCAAGAAAATGACGAACCAATTCATTATCTTCATCAAGCAAATGCCAAATGAGGTTACAAAGAGCTGGGCATGACTGATATAACTGAACAACCACAACAACAACAACAAAAATTAATTTACTTTGAGCTAAATGCCAATCAATGAGAGGAATCATGAAAGGAAAAAATGACACCATTTTAATACTTTATGTACCTAAGAAGGTTAAAAAGATATATATTTACTCTGGACTTTGATAAAAAATTTCAAACAGTTCAAAGAAATGTAGAAAGAAGGAGTACATATAGGACAAATATGAAAGTTTTATTTTTTCCCCTGTAATAGTGTTAAGGAAACATTAGCTCAGAATGAGCTGAAGCTTGAGAAAAATGCTAAAGACAATAAAAAGGGATTTTATTTTTAGCATGTTCAAGATGAGTCAACACTGTGATGTGTCTTCCAAAATACCTTATCCAAATTTAGGTTGGAATAATAGAACTTTGATGTTCAGAACAAGCAAAGTAGCATTCCAATGTGTTTCCCCTTGTCAAGCTATATATGGAATATTGTGCTCAATTTGAGGTACCATGTTTTGGGAGATATCAAAAAGTAAGATTGCACCCAAAAGGAATAAAAATATGAATGGTGAGGGTACTTGGAATCCAGACTACAAGAGTTATAAAATATTTCTGAGACCAACATCATCTCACTCTCTACTAGGCCAAAACTCCCCTCTATAATATTAGTAACAAGTGGTCTGGTGCAAAACTCTCTCAAAATAGTAGCAGAAGGGATGAAGAAGTCTTCTAACTATGACACAAAGATTTGTGTTGAGACATAATGAAGTGTTATAGAGTTTCATTTGAAATCCCAAACTGAACTATAGATGGAACTATAAATTTCAGCAGAGAGAGCTTTGCAAAAGTATAACAAAAACTTTCTTTTTTCCATATTTTCAAAGTTTTTTTAGCCCATGCACAATTGCTTTCTAATAAAAATGATTACATATTTGCTTTTTTAAAATAGTACAAATCAAGAGGGAAATTCTATTCAATGCACAAAATATGGATGTACTTTTTTGCAATTTACTTTTTTAATGAAATGAGATATATTTTAGTTTCCTTTCTTAAGTCTCTCACCACAATTATTAACAATTTCTCAATTGATTTCTGGGCAAACAGTAGGCATTTTAGAAATCTCTCTTGGCTCAATTGAACTTGGGTTTTTCAAATTAACCCACCCAATAGTTCAAGTCTTAGTAAAGAGTAGATATTCTAAATCAGAGAAAATATAGGAACATAACATTCCCAAAGCAAAAGAAATAGGTTCATATTAAGAATAACTTACTCTGCAAAGCTGAATATAATTCTACAGAGGAAAAATGCATTTATTAGAATAGAGAACATTCAAATACTCTTGATAAAAAGAAGAGAGCTAAATAGGAACTTTGAAATGCAAACACAAGGCTCAAGAGAAACTTGGAAAGATAAACTAACTTATTTGAGCCATTTGGAAAGGGTGGTGTCATGATAAAGAAATAATATTCTCTCAAGGGCTAACATTCTAAGAGGCATTTGAGTAGTTTGGTGGATAAAGCTCAAGAGCCTAGATTCAAGGAGAACAGAGTTCAAATCTAACCTTATACATCATGGGTATATGACCCTGGGCAACTTTAAAATGGGATTAATAATAACACCTACCTGCCAGAGTTATTTTGAAGAACAAATGAGGCAATAATTGTAAAATGTTTAGTATATAGTGCTTGATATATAGTAGGTGCAATATAAATGTTAGCTAACAGGCAGTTAGGTGACACGGTGGATAAAGTACTGGATCAGAAAGACTTGAATTCAAATCTAGCCTCAACAATTTACTAGTTAGATCATCTTAGGAAAAGTCACCTAATCTCTGTTTGTCTCAGTTTAGTCATCTGTATGATGAGACTAATAATAATTACACCTACCTTTAAAGGTTATTGTGAGGATCAAGTAAGATATTAATTGTAAAGTCCTTAGCACAATGCCTGGCACACAGGCATATAAATAAATATTTGCTATTATTAGTATTAATAAGTGAAGAGAATCTGTCCCTTGAGAATCTTAAACATCTTTCCAAAAGCACTGAAGAACTGAATTAAGAAAAAAAATATTCTAAACATAAATTTATTCAGTTCTTAGCCTTTTAAATGGGAAATTAAATGCAATATACTGATGTCAAAAAGAGAAAGAAGAGAATTTACAATTCCTCATAATTGGGGGAGTGAAAATATATAAACATGAAAGAAAGTGAGAAGCAGGAGTGAACTTCACTCTTATCAGAATCTTAGAGAAGAGAGAGAGAGAGAGACAGAGAGAGAGAGACAGAGAGAGAGACAGAGACAGAGACAGAGAGAGAGAGAGACAGAGAGAGACAGAGAAAGAGAGAGAGAGAGAGACAGAGAGAGAGAGAGAGAGAGAGAGAAAGAGAGAGAGAAGAAAGGGAGAAGAGAGGGAGGAAGAGAGAGAAATCCATCAAACAGCAAAAAAATAGGCAGAACTTGAACCCAGGAAGGTCTTCATGATAGTGAAGCTGGCTTTCTTCTATCCCATATGCTTGTCTCTGTGGACCTGTAACTATTTATAGCATTCTCTACAACTGTACATGTTTAAATTAGCAGAATATGAGCTCTATGTCTTAGCTGGCCCCCACCTTTACATGGAAAGATTTGCTTTTTCCTGACTTTTTGCTTTAGCTGTCTTCATGAGGATGACCTTCTCTTTACTCAGGAACTGATAGGATTGATAACTGCCATGAGAGAATGATGTGAAGAAAAATTGCCCAAGGTCTCTACAGGTACTAAGTTCTCACTTACCATGTCTTTTTTCCCTTTAATGCTGCTGTTTCAACTCCATTATACTTAAGGTAACATATCTTTTTTCACTGAATTTGTTTTTTGAGAGAGGCAATAGATAATAATAATAATAATAATAATAATAATAATAGATAATAATATAAAATGGAAAGAAAGAGAGAGATAATGATGCTGATGGATAAGTAGATAGGTAAATAGATAGATAGATGGATGGATAGATCATTTAGTAAGACCTTAAAATGTGCCTAGCACATAGTTCTGGAAATATAAATACAGGCAAAAAAGAAATTCTATACCCTCAAGGAGCCAAAACTCTAATGAAGGAAGATATTCCATAAAAGGGAGATGCAAATAAGAGTGCAAAAAGAAAAAGTCTGAAGAACAAAGAATAGCATCGAAAGAGAAGTGAATAGATGACCTAAGCACTACATAAGATGGTGGTTCTTAGCAAGAACTAACCAATCAAAGGAGGGGACCTGAGGAATGGATGCATCTCCAGGATGACAAAGTATTTAGAAGGCAAGAAGGCAGTAAAGTTTGGAGAGTAAGGAGAGGAGCCAGGAGGAAGGAGAGCCTGATAAAATATAACAAGATTCTCTCTCATATAGTTCAAGTGTACTTATTGTCTCTATCTCTGTCATGTCAAACACTTTTGTTACACTTGTCCAGAGGGAAGGTCCATGGCTACTGGTAGAAGTTATAGACACTTAGTCTCAGGCTTCATGTAAGTGGGAACTTTCTAAAATCTTCTTTCTAAAAAATAGATTGGAAACCAGATTTTGTCTTTGCATAGACTCTTTCTGGAAATTAGAGCTGGAGTAGGCTACTTTGAAAGGTATTAAGTGATTAAAATACTAATACATCCCTTTTTAACCTTCTTCCTTCTGTAAAAGTTTATCTTTGACTATTTTCTTATTCTTGATAATCTCTTATTGATACCCTGTCCTTCAATTTAAAAAAGTAATAAGCATAGTGGCCCTGGCATAGTAAAAAAAAAAAGCACTGGACTTTGATTCCCAAAATCTGTCTTTGAATCTTCCCTATTAAGTGTGTGGAAGGTCCTCTCATACTCTGGACAGAAGCACTAACATCTCAGAAATCAGCCAATGCTCAGAAATCAGAAATTAGCTTATTATTTTGTTGCTTTTCTAGATAGAGAGAACACTAATAATACAGACTAAACTTTGATGTGGGTCATTAATACAGTTTTTTTCTGAAACTTTTTTTAAGGTAGGTTGGAAAACATTTACGAACATACACTTGGTTGGTCTTTAAGATTCCCTCCAAGATGTAAATCCCCATGATCATAAGTACTCAGACAGGCATTGGATGCTTACCTGCTGGGGATGTTGTAGAAGAATATTATATCAAGTAGTAGGACTTATATGACTTCCAAGATACTTTCTAGATCCCTCTAAAATGGGCTTTGGGACTATTACATACTCTGAGGCCATTAGGCTTAATAAGAAAGGAAGGACGGAAAGAAATAGGGAGAGAGTGGGAAGGAAGGAACAAGCATTTATTAAGCACCAGGCACTGTGCTAAGTACTTTTCAAATATTATTTCACTTGAGCCTCAGAACAACTCTGAGAGGTATATGCTTTTACAATTGAGGAAATTAAGGCAAGCAGAGATTATGTAATTTATCCAAAATCGCAGCTGCTAAGTGTCTGGGGCTAAATTTGAATTCAGGTTATTCCTAATTCTTATTTACTATGCCACCTAGTTGCTATAGCTGAAGGCCTGAAACTGAAATTCCTACACTCTATTTGGGTAATAATTATTCAATTCTTTAAAGTAGGCAGTTACAGATTAGCTTTATCTAAATGCAATTTTCATTTTTCTACCATAATACCCTTTCCCAAGTCAAACAAAGATAAATAATTCAAATCAGATATAATAAGAAAGCTTGGTGTTCCTGATAAGAACAGAACACATAGAAAAAAAAATCCTTCCATGAGGCTTGTTTTGGGCTGTATATTACAGGCTCCATAAACCAATGAAATATAATGCATCTTGAAAAAAGACTGATAGATTTGGGACACTCTTGGGCTGCTTCTTTTTCTTTAAAGAATTTTAAACTAAATTTACATTGCCAGACTTTTTTTTATAGGTATACCAGAAGAGATGATGTTTTGCTTTCTATTAATGTTCTAGTCCTGAGTACTGATATTAAGTGTCAAAATCAGTATAACTGGTCAGTCATTTCTTCAATGAAAAGGATTTGACACCTGGAAAATATTGCAAAATAGAGGATGACTAAAACATTTCCCAAGAAAGCTCCTGCCACAATTTCAGTATTTCAAAAAATCCATGATGACCACAAAGTGAATATCAGATCCATTTATGCACAAGCTTCTGTGTAGCAATGGATAGAGCACCAGGCCTAGAGCCAGGAAGAACTGAGTTCAAATTTAGTCTCAGATGCTAATTAGCTATGTGACTATGGACAAGCCACTTAATTTGATCATTTTCTCATCTGTAAAATGAATTGGAGAAGGAAATGGCAAACTACTCTTCTATCTTTGCCAAGAAAATCCTAAATAGGATCATGAAGAATTGGACATGACTGAAATGACTGAACAACCCCTTTAGTAGTTTGGTTAAGTCGAGGGACTCCTCAGATGCATAAGTAAAATACACAAGAGTACAAAGGAAACCAACTTGTTAAAATATAATTTTCAAAAAATTTAAAAACACATTTCATATTAAGAAACTTTATTCTAAGTAGAACAAGATCCTTTCAGATCCTTATCTTTATGGCCATCTGAAGGTAAGCCTCTCCATATTTAAATTTGGTTATTTAGGAATAGGATTCTGTCTACACAGTCCATTGACAGCTAGGCAAAGCAACCCATCCCAACTTTCAATTCACTAGTTTGACCTTGAGAGTGACCTCCTTAAACAATGAAGTCATCAAAAAAAAAAAGATGGGGAATAGTCTTCCTTTTACTACATAAAAGTGACTTTTACTTCAGATATATATAGTAGTTGATCTCCTCTCAACTTGAATAGTTAAACAAATATTCATTTAAGAGAGGCAGCATGGTATAGTTGAAAAGTCAGTTGATTTGGAATCAGGACCTGAACAGAATTTCAATTTTTCCACTTACTGATTGTATGGCCTTGGATAAATCACTTAACCTCTCTGAACTTCATTTTCATGTTGTGTAAAATAAGGGGCTGCACTAGATAATTTCCAAGTTTCTTTTCAGCCCTGACTTGTTGATGATGTAATTTAAAATTCCTTGAGTGGAAATTATCCTATTCTTTTGTTACACTAATAAAGAAATAGCACAGAGAAGGGAAAATATAGGTAGCACTATAGTGTACAGATCACCAGATCTGCAGTTAGGAAGATTTATCTTGCTGAGTTTAAATCTTGTCTCTGATATTTAATAACTGCATGACCCTGAGCAAGTCACTTAACCCTATTTGCCTCAGTTTCCCAATCTATAAAATAAATTAGAAAAGAAAAAAGCAAGAAAATCCATGCCAAGTAAATTCCAGATGGGGTCATGAAGTCAGCTATGACTGAAACAACTGAACAACAGCACAAAGAAACTGAATATCATGTTGAAAGGTAAACAATCTATGTGTTCAAATTTCTAAGTCAGATACTGTTTGTAAAATCAACTTCAAAGCTTTTAAAAAACAAGGCTTGAGAAAGTGATGAAATCAAAAGAGATTTAGAGGTTTCAGCTTTATGTTAATCCTAATTATTAAGCAAGTGCCTATCTTTTGATAATTGAATCTATAGGAGAATAATGGGCAGAAATGAAGACACCAGGTATTCCAAGGTATTTTGGATTTCTGGTTAGTCCCTAAATCTCAGTGATTGGAAGGAAAAATCTCTTGAGAGCAGGAAATTAACCCAATATCTTTTCTTCAGGAGGCATTTCCTAACCTTCTCTCTTCCCTTCATTTCCCATCTTCTATTGCTTTTCTTTCCAAGTTTACTTTTCCATTTGTTCCATATGTAACTTTCTTTTTTTCCTGAGGCAATTTAGGTTAAGTGATTTGCTCAGGGTCACACATCTAGGAAGTGTTAAGTGTCTGAGACCACATTTAAACTCAGGTCCTCCTGACTTCAGGGCTGGTCACTGTGCCACCTAGCTGCCCCTCCAATATGTATTTTGAATATATATTCTCTATCAGAATATAAGTTCAATGAAGACAGGAAAAGCTTTTTTTTTCTTTTATTTTCTTTGCATACTCAGTACTTAGCCCAGTGCCTGGAACATAATAAGTGCTTTGTAACTATTTAATTGGTTGGTCAATCAATGATTTAAATAAGGATATTATTCTTTAATTAAGATTAGTTTTCACCTATATATTCATAGATCTGGGACTGAATCTTGAATGAAGAAGTAGCTTCAAAGAGTAAGTTAAGATATAAGAATATAAAATTATGGAAATAGGGAGAGTATATAAGGAATAAGTTACTGATTATACTTAGAATTGTGCTTCCTTTGAATTATTACACAAAAATAAGATTGTTTCTCAAAGTCTGATTATAAATCATGGCATATTTATTACTTGGTTAATAATGAGTAAGAAAGTCTAAGAATTGTGAAGACTGGCCTTTTTTTAACCATCTCCTCTATGAAGTCTTCCCTGACTACTTCTGTACTCATTTTATCTCACCTCCAGCTGAAGGTGATATCTCCCTTCTCAAGTTTATCCCTATAATATTCTTGGATATTTTACTTAATTCTCTCTTTGTACTTAATTTTCTTTCCTTTTTAAAACAGTTATTGCTTTTAGATTGCTATATGTAGCTGTCTTTACTTTTAGATTATTAACATCTTAAAGACAAAAGCTTGTGTCTTTCCATCCATTGCATCTAGCAATGTACAGGGCCTGTATATAGTAGTGACATTAAGTGTTTATTGAATCAAACTTTTTAAGGTAATATTTCTGGACTAAAAATCCTGAGTTTTTGATGGGCTGGGGGCAGGGGAAGTGGACCTTAAGAGCAGTGAACAAGATTGTGTTTAAAGGTTCCATTACAACTCTAGAAATCTGCAACTTTTCAGATCCATTAATTTTTAATGGAATTTTAAAAATCTTTTCAAGTGGATTAAAAAAATACACTGAATCATTTTGTCATCCACAGATGCCAACTTAGTCTCATGGCCCTGAATTTTCTTTCTTTTTTTTTAAAAATCTTTTTATTTTCAAAACATATGCACTGATAATTTTTCAACATTGACCCTTGTATAACCTTGTATTCAAAATTTTTCCCTCCCTTCCCTCCACTCATTCTCCTAAATGGCAAGCAATCCAATATATACTATACATGTTAAAATACATGTTAAATTCAATATGTGAAACATGTTTATACAATTCTCTTGTTGCACAAGAAAAATTAGATCAAAAAGGAAAAAAGAATGAGTAAGAAAACAAAATACAAGAGAACAACAGCAAAAAGATTATGTTATGTTGTTGTGCACATTCAGTTCCCATAGTCCTCTCTCTGGGAGTAGATGGCTCTCTTCATCAAAAGATCATTGAAACTGGCATCAGTTATCTCATTGTTGAAAAGAACCATGTTCATCAGAATTGATCGTCGTATAATATTGCTGTTGCCATGTATAATGGTCTTCTGGTTTTGACCCGACCCGCGGGTCTCGAGCTAGGGGTGCCTGAGATCTCGCATCGGCCTGTGAGCCAAAAGAGGCTGGGGAGGCATCAACCTGGGGATGGGCTGAAAAAGGAAAGAATGGAGACCATTCTGTATAAGGGCAGAATAGCTCGTTTATTGAGGCTTAGTACAAGGTTTATATACATGGTACATCAAAGTAAACTTTCATATAAAGGATGTAACATCCGTTGATCATTTGTCAGGAAATTGAATAAGGGGAGGGATATGGTGTATGCGTGATTTCCTGAAGCAGGATGCCTACTTGAAACTTTCTTGAGATAATTGATCGTATCTGGCCTCCTGGTGTGCACTTTTTGGGGGCAGGGGTTTGGTGATGTTTATTAAACCTCCTGCTGGTATGCCCTTCCTTTGGGGGGTAGGGGTTTGGTAGTTCTCTTTGTCTCCAACAGTCTCTTCGTCTCCAACATGGTTTGGGTCATTTGACTTAGCATCAGTCCATGTAAGTCTCTCCAGGCATCTCTAAAATCATCCTCCTTATCATTTCTTACAGAAAAATAATATTCCATAACATTCATATACCATAACTTATTCAGCCATTCTCCAACTGATGGGCATCCATTCAGTTTTCACTTTCTTGCCACTACAAAAAGGACTGCCATAAACATTTTTGCACATGTGGGTCCCTTTCCCTCCTTTAAGATGTCTTTAGGATATAGGTCTAGTAGAAACACTGCTGGGTCAATGGGTATGCACAGTTTGATAACTTTTTGAGCATAGTTCCAAATTGCTCTCCAGAGTGGTTGGATGCATTTACAATTCCACCAACAATGTATCAATATCCCAGTTTTCCCACATCCCCTCCAACATTAGTCATTATCTTTTCCTATCATCTTAGCCATTCTGACAGATGTGTAATGATATCTCAGAGTTGTCTTAATTTGCATTTCTCTGATCAATAGTGATTTAGAGCACCTTTTCATATGATTAGAAATGGTTTCCATTTCTTCTGAAAATTATCTGTTCATATCCTTTGACCATTTATCAGTTGAAGAATGGCTTGAATTTTTATAAACTTGAGTCAATCCTCTAACAATTTTAGAGGCCTTATCAGAACTCTTAAATGTAAAAATGATTTCCCAATTTATTGCTTCCCTTCTAATCTTGTCTGCATTAGTTTTGCTTGTACAAAAACTTTTTAACTTAATATAATCAAAATTACCTATTTGAAGTTCAATTATGAGTTCCCATTCTGTTTTGGACACAAATTTCTTCTTTCTCGATAGATCTGAGAGGTAAAATATCCTATGTTCTTCTAATTTGCTTATAATATCATTTTTTATATCTAAATCATGAACCCATTTTGACCTTATCTTGGTATGTAATGTTAGGTGTAGCCCTGAAGTTTCAAAAAGAATGTGAGATGTGCATCTATTATGAATTTCATAACATAAATTTATTAAGATATCTGGGATCATCTAAGTCCAAACCCATGATCACACATTCTCATTTTTCATTCTATCCATTCATGATATATGCACTTCATAGGTAGGATGTGGCACACTCTGGTGTGTAAGGATTTCCCATTAGTTATACTGAAAATATGGAAATTGCATATGCACATGCACTAATCTCTTAATTCTCTAGTAGTATCTGGATTCCTTGTTGAAAAACTAATTCTGTACTGTGAATGAAACAACAAAAAGTTTGAGAACTATTGTTCTAAGGGGTCCCCAGAGCAAAAAATATTACATAAAAGAAAGAGAACCAACATCTCCAAACTACAAAATCAGCACAATGAATAAATCTTTCATCAGCACAAATTACAGAGCATATCCTTAGATCTCAGCCAATGGCATCTCTCTCTTTACTCCTGAGATTATATCCCTGAACCCAGTGAAAGAAATGGTACTAGATGGAATCTTGGATTTATATGTGTGCCTAGCTCTGTAAGTGAAAATTATTGTTTTCTCACCATAGACAAACTAAAATTCCCCACAAAATGCTGTTGTTCAGTCATATCTGACTCTTTGTGACCTCATTTAGGGTTTTCTTGGCAAAGATACAGTGGTTCACCATTTCCTTCTCCAGGTCATTTTATAGATAAGGAAACTGAAGCAAATAGCATTGACTTATACAGGCTCATGTAGTAGTATGTAAGGCCAAATTTGAACTCAAGAACATGAATCTTCCTGACTATAGGTCTGACATTCTATCCACTATGCCATATGACTGTCCCAAATTAAGATTATCTAGAGTAATTACTCATAATTTGGAAAGGTGCTAAATTGTGCCTTCCTTTTAAGCCAGAGTAATATAGCAGAAAAGCTACTCTTCTTAGAGCCTGAAAACTGAGCTCAAATCCCAGCTTTAAAACACATTTGTTTTGTGACCCTGAGCAAGTCATGTAATCTCCCCAGGCATCAGTTGCCTTATGTGTAAAAATGGTGATAATCATACTTTTGCTCCTTCCCTCACAAGATAAAAATTGTGAGGAAAGTACCATGTAGTCATTGAAAGGCTGTGTAAATGTGAGTTATTATTAATATTTGTGAATGTGTAGAAGGGGTTTCCTAATGAAAGATTGTCATGGCAACAGCTGTTTCTTATTTCCTGCTATAAAAACAAAGACAAGATTCTGACATAATCTAGAAGAGAACTCAGTTCACTGTTCTGCAGAACTTTTGTCTCTAGATTTTATTAGGATTCTTAAAAATTGGGGGAAAATGGTACCTTACCTCTTCTATTTTCACTGTGAACTGAGACTCCAAAGGTCAGAGAGGAAGCAAAATTACTTGCTGTAAGAGAGTTTTTGAGGAGGCCCTGAAATGGTTCCTAAGGCACAGGACCTAGAGGAGCTAAATGACCAATTCCTTAAACCTGGCATGTTGGACTACAATTCTTTTTGTTATTTAGGGCTCATTTCTTAGCTGATTACTCTCCTACAACTGAGAACACCCCTTGTACTTTAGGGACCAACATTTGTGCATTGTACTTAATCTTCATCTTCTTCCTTTTCTATGGTAGGAAATACTATAGGTCAACCTAGAAA
This sequence comes from Myrmecobius fasciatus, assembly GCA_023553655.1. Taxonomy (NCBI): domain Eukaryota; kingdom Metazoa; phylum Chordata; class Mammalia; order Dasyuromorphia; family Myrmecobiidae; genus Myrmecobius; species Myrmecobius fasciatus. The sequence continues at coordinate 66,130 of JAJPUD010003311.1, read as the reverse complement.
CTGCTCCCTATTGAAATGAGTGGATTGAATGAGATGATTTCTGAGGCCTTTTTCCTCTCTCAAGTTCAATCATTCCATGAATTTGCTAGCCATTAAGAGAAATTTCTTTTCATCTAAGGTCAAGGCGATAAGATGTTAAAGTACCAGAAGCTTAAATTCAACTCTCTAGTGTAAGTAGAAATGAATGAAAAACAACCAAAAAATGTAGGCTACTACTTAGTCATGGAGAAAAACATTTTTTCCCTTTTTTATAATGGAAATAAATTATAGATTTTTAAAATTTTAAATTTATTTTATTTTCAATTAAGGTCTCAGATTAAGGAGAAAATATTACAAGCAAAAAGAAAAAAATAAGTTAAATACTGTGGAAATCCCATTAGGATTTCACAAGATCTAGCAGTTTCTAAATCATGATTTTGAAGCATATTGAAGAGTATCCTTTTTCAAAGGTTTAAATGACAGATTGATAGTTAGAAGGTACTTATTGTCATCATTGCTCAATTATTTTCAGTTGTGTACAACTCTTTGTAACCACATTTAGAGTTGTCTTGGCAAAGATGGTAAAAAGGTTTGCTATATCCTTCTCAAGCTTATTTTTAGATAAGGAAATCAAGGCAAACAGGGGTAAGTGACTTTGTGAGGATCAAACAGCTAGTGAGTGTCTGAAATAAGAAGGGAACTCAGGAAGATGCATTTTCCTGACTTCAGGTCCAGTGCTCTATGCATTGCACTACTTAACTTCTTAGGGCTACTATTAGTCATAGAAAAAACTATCTTTCTTCAAGGCTGTATGTGATTTTATAGCATCCCAAATTGTAATAACTGGAAGGAACCTTAAAAGCATTCTTTATCCAACTTTAAAGTTGGAAAGAATCCTCAAAGATGCAATGTCAGAGCTGGAGGAATTCTAGGATATTAAAATTTGAGGCTCCAAGGAACTTTAGAACAAAATAATTCTGAGCTGATAGGTATCTTAGAGCATAGAATGTCATTGCTTAATGAGACCTTAGAAATGATAGGGAGACAATGTGATAGAATGGAAAGACTCTGACTCTTGATGTACAAAGCGCTTTACATATTATTGTTTTTTTTTTTTTTAAATTTGATGCTCACATTATCTTGAGGCAAGGGCTATTATCCTCATTTTATAAATGAAAAAAAACTTAGGATGAGAGAGAGTAAATGACTTGCTCACTGTCACACAGCTAAGTATCCAAGACAGAATTTGAACACAAGAGTTCCTGACATTATTTACTGGGCCATTTAGCTGCTGTTGCTTTATATTTTTATAGAATCAAAAAAAAAAAAAAAAAAAAAACTACCCTAAGACACTAAGGAATAATAGAAAAAGCAGGAGAAAGGGGATCAAAACACCTTCTAGTTCCAGTTCTTTTTTGTTATTTTCATTTTTGTGGATCTCATATTTCCCAAGATTCACATAAGTATAGAAAAATGTTCTACTTATCTGATAGCACACAAATGAGTCAGTGTTGCACAGTAGAAAGAAAGCTGCATTTGGATTCAGAAAAGCTGGATTCAAATCCTGATTCTGCTTATACTATCTATGAGACTTTGAAAATAACTCTCTGGATCTTATTCATCTATAAAATGAAAAGAGTACATGATTTCTAATATCTTGGGTTACTGGACCCAGCTTATAAATGCTTCCTAAGAGCCTATGGTTAAATTTCTTTGCGAGCATATATCTTCAGAAATAGACAAACTTTACAATTCAAGCCTTGAATTTTTGATTTGATAATTGTTTAGAATTAAGAAAGTCATGGGGAAAATGCTTATGTTGCAAGTTCAAATTAAAAGTGTATTGTACTTTTTTTTTCAGATTGCTGATTGTTAAATCAACACAATCTAAGATGATATAGATGAAAAACTTTGCAAACAGTAGGTTCTTTATTGTAACTTTTTCAGGTGACTTTCAAGCCTGTTATTTCATTGAATGCTTATAGTAGTACTGAGATAAATCATGCTGTCAATAACACAGTAATGTAAGCAGTCATGTTATTTTCTTTGTCTTTATCACAAGGAATCCTCTAGGATTAAAGAGGATGACTTACTCAAAGTCATACAGCTAGTGAATGGCAAAGCCAATTCCCAATCCTAAGTGTTCTGGGCCCTTTCAGCATTTTTGCCTTGCAGCATAAACAGAAAATATCAATGTACAATTGAGATAATAAAATTGTAACAGGCAGTTAACTACATAATAATATATATGTCAATATAAGTATAAAAGGCTGGCCTAATAGACATTTAAGACATGATTTGTATCATCTTGAAGTTTATAATCTAATAGGCTTATTACAGAAAAAAATATAAAAGTTACTAAAATCCAAAGAAAGATGTACTAAGTACCTAAGTGAGAAACAAAGTTTCCTTTATAGTTTACCTAGGTTGTTTGTGGGTTTTTGTTTGTTTGTTTGTTTGTTTGTTTGTTTGTTTTGTTTTGTTTTTAAATCAGACTTGGGATTTCCTCAATGAAGGGAATATTCAGTGAGGAACTTCCTTTACCAAAGCAGGTCAATATTTTTTTTTTGCCGACTTCCAAGCTTAAACTATTGTCTGGGGAACTGAAGTAAATTGATTTGCCCAGGATTATGCACTGTATGGCAGAGATGAGACTTGAACCTAGTTGTTCCTGACTTCAAGCTTAATACTATAGATACTTCATGTCACTTTCCAGGGTTAGCTAAAGTCAAGCTAATGAAGTTGAACCTTCACTCTGTTGCCTTCTTTTTTTCACCTACTTCTCTTTGTGGTTTCCACATTTAATCATTCTCTATTCTTGCTCTCCTAGATGGCCAGATTCCTTCTATTTTTATACTTGCCTAGGAGATATATGATGCTATGGAATAGCAATAACTGAGGACAATTTGTCTGGAGGAAGTAGATTCTGGATTGGCTGCTAAATCATGACAATATAACAAAAAGAAACTGAATCTCTCCACAGTATAAGGAAAAATAGACCTGCCCTATAAGAGAATAGCTACCTTGGTAGCTAAGGATCTCTCATTCTTGGCCAAGGATTGAACTAGATTGTGCCCTACACTAAGCTTACCTCTCTAACCATGGACATCTGTCTTCTATCTATTGTCTTAGGATATTAGGAATATGACATGTTTATGACTGAAAGAAATAGCTTACTCTTTCAGGGGCACACACACACACATCTATCTATATGTGTATGTATAGTAGAGATAGATGTGTATGTATGTATGTCTGTGAAAGAGAAAAAGACAGAGAGACAGAGACAGACAGACAGACAGAGACAAAAAAACAAAGAGACAGAGAGAGAAAAAGAGAGAGAAAGAGAGAGAGAGAGAGAGAGAGAATCAGAGTCACTAAGAAACAGTGATTTAACCCAAAGGAAATAATATCTAAGGGTAAATATCTCTCAAATACTATAACAGGCCTAAGAAGAATTTTTGCAAGTTTCATAGGTTTGTAGATTTAGAATTAGAAATGATTCCAACAAATCTCTTATTTTTTGGATTAGAAAACTGAGACCCAAGGGAATGGTGATATTTGCTCAGTCATACAAGTTATAACTATTAAAGGAAGGATTTGAACTCTGATATTCTTATTTAGAATCCACTCTTCTTTGCACAATGCATTTTTGTCTACTATGTCATACTATGAAAAGCACTTTCTTCTCTAATTCAATCTAGGCCTATGCCTCCCTATAATATTGCAAGCATAGTAGTTATTGAATAGAACAGTCATCCCAACCTCCAACCCTTCCAAAAATAATTCTGAGTTGTTGTTCTTCAGTTGTGTCCCACTTTTGGTCACTTCATTTCAAGGATTTTTGGCAAAGGTGCTGAAGTGATTTGCCATTCCCTGCTCCAGTTCATTTTACAGTTAAGGAAACTGAGGCAAATACAGTTAAAGGACCTGTCTAGAATCAAAAAGCTAATATGCTCCTGAGGACAGATTTGAAATCAGATCTTCCTGACTTCCTGACTCCGGGCCAAAAGCTCTATACATAGCACCACCTAGCTGCTCTCAGGCAACTCTAACTGGCTGAATGGCATTTCTCAGAGAGTCATGGGATCTGAGTTCAAAAAAGATTTTAGGAAACATCTAGAATAGGCCATCATCATATCATATCCCACCTACCCACAGTCTGCCACAATAGTAAAGCATCAAAGAAAGAGATCTGGGATGCAAGCCAACCCCTAGGTCTATTATCCATGAGCTATGGGACTTTGGATAAAAAGCGGTTCTTCTCTCAGACTTTCAATTGCCTCCCCTGTAAAATGAGGGGAGTAATCAGGATCATCCCTTCCAACATTAATCTCTTATAATTCCACATTCCTCTGGCTTTGTTCCTCTATATTCTTTATTTTGAGGTCCCTTGTAGCTATGACTTTCTATGTTCAATACTTTACAGAAAAGATGTCAGATTCATATTCTGAATTGCTCCATAAACCCAGGAATCGTTATTTCTTCCCTAAATCCCCAAAAGTCCAGGGCAGCCTCTTGTACACAAGGAGAATTTATTTTTAAAGGTGGTTGACAATTATGGAAGTTGAGTAGTGCCATCAAGAAAAGAAACCTAGAAACACTTATCCCATCATCCTTTCCTACTGATGGCTGCTCAGGACAAGGATTAATTGATGACTGGAGAAAATGACTTGACAGAATAATTACTATTCAAATGACAATGTTCATGTAGAAATGGCATGAATCTTTTTATATGTAATTTGACTGCAGTGGGTAGGATTTTTATTTAGGAATTCCAAATTGTTTCTTTTTATAAATTTTTTTTATTTCATTTAACCGCAAAAAAAAAAAAAAAGGATCATTTAGATTACTGGAGATTTACTGCTCAATCCACCTACGAATTTCTCTAAACTATTTTTAAAAATCATTTAGATGAACAGCTTTTGGAAATATCTAAATGCAATAATTTTAAAGGAATATTTAAGTTTTTTGCAGATTATTTATTTCTATTGTTCACAAGAGGAAAACTTTACAGCTCTCAACTCCTAATTGAGCCATGTTCTTCATTGATATTTTCAGGAAAAATAGTATTTTTACTTCTATTTTAGAAAATAAAATTCACTTGAAGACTATATTTTCTCCCAGGCTTTTGTACACTTCCAAGTTCATGCCTGAGCATGTCAATTACCTTGCAAAAGAAGGTGGGGAAGGCTTACAGAGAATCTTTAAAATATGTGGAAAACTATTACATGGAATGATGACTATCTGCTCCTGATTTTCATTGAGGCCTGAACAAAAGTAAATGAACTCAAATTTCAGGAGCTGACAGTTTAAGGTAGCTACAATAAAGAAATTTCCAAATAAAACTAATATAAAGATTTCAAAAATAAAAGAGGAAAAAGAAATAAATGAGAAGGGAGAGAGTAAAGAGGAATGTAGTGAAGAGAAGAGGAGAGGAAAGACAAGTTTGTAAAAGTCTATGGACTTCTTGTCGGATTAATGTTTCTTACATGCATCCATAACTGAAGGAAATGTTAAATTTCAATTAAATGGTAATGAAAATAAAGATGTAATTTTTTCATCCCAGTTCATTGGTCCCCTGATATCTATTCATGAATCCCTGAGTTGACTATGGAATCCAGACAAAGAACCCCTGTTGTAGAAAATAAAGCTTTACCTTCTACAGAAGAACTATATTATTGTGCTCCAAAGAATGATGATGTGGATTTCCAAGTGTTGTCAGAAGAGAAGTAATCAGAAGTTAATAGAGAACGAAGAGCTAAGCAAGAGGTTGTTGGGTCAATTTCTGCCAAAGAGTAACAAATCTGCAATTTGTTGACCTAAGATTCAAATAGAAATGTTAGCTATATCCCCTGAATACATATTTGGCCCATGATAGAATATACTGAAAACTGTCAAAATTAAAATCCTCTACTGATTCCTGATGACACAAGTAAGGATAAATAATATTGCTTAAAGAACCTGGGAAAGCATTGCTAGAGATTATGAAGTCCTTGCAAAAAAGTCTGAGGTCTTAAAAGTAGGACTTTTGTTTTCATCACTGCTACTGAAAAAAAAAAGTAGATGTTTCAGAAAAAAAGGCATATTTGAGAAATTATTAGTTGGTCAAAAAAATGAAATTTTATTATAGTATTTGGATTTCAAATGGTTTCAAGTAGAGGAATGATGGGTTCTTAAATAGACTCTACTTGAAATTACTAATAGGAGATAGTATGGTTCAATGGAGAGAGCACTGAGTTTGGGGGCATGGTACCTGATCCCAAATTTTAGCTCTGTCACATACTCTCTTTGTGACACTTAAGCCACTTAACCTCTCTGTGTCTTAGTCTATTTGCAAAATGAGAGGTTTGAACTTGATGGACTCTAAGGTCTTTTTGTATATGACTAAGATCAAATCAAAAATATATTTTTTCTGCAATTTTATAAATTTGATCAATATGTTTTAAACTAAAAATAATAATGGAGGAAGAATGCTACCACTATCTGTCTGCTAAATCATATGCTAAATAAGAATATAAAGAAGAATAATTCGCAGGAGAAAGCATACAAGAAGAAAGTAAGTTTTTAAAAAATATCTATTAGGATCCCAGATATGTATGTAAAGGTAAAACATATAGTTAATAAAATGCATATGAGAATATATGGACCTGAAAGAGTGAGCTTTATTTAAAAGGATTATAGTAGATAAAAATCAGCATTTGTTGGAGACAAAGAGACTGTAAGAGACATCACCAAACCCCTACCCCCAAAAAGTGCATACCAGGAAGCAAGATACGATCAAATACCTCAAGAAAGTGTCAAACAGGCATCCTGCTTCAAGAAGTCACACATACACAAAGATTCCTCCCCTTATTCAATTTCCTGACAAATGGTCAACAAATGTTACATCCTTTGTTATATGAAAATTTACTTTGATATATCATGTATAAAAACCCTGTACTGAGCCTCAATAAACGAGCTATTCTGTCCCTACACAGAGTGGTCTCCATTCTTTCCTTTCACAGCCCATCCCCAGGTTAAAAAGCCTCCCCAGCCTCTTTGGCTCACAGGCCGATGCGAGATCTCAGGCACCCCTAGCTCGAGACCCGCGGGTCGGGTCAAGCATTGTGGCAGCATTTTATTTTGAAAAGAAATACTCGTGAAACAATCCATGAATTAGATGGTAGAATATGATGAAGAACATTTGGATGGGAATTAGAGGGAGGAAGAAAAAGAAGAAATATTTGCCATGAGAGTAAGTATACTACAGACCTCTTGGACACAAGAAAGAATTAGGTGGGGAGAAGAAAAAAAAAACAGTACAAAATCATAAAGTAGTTTCGATGAAGCAATTTAAAAGACTAATGTCTTTTCTCTCTTCTTTCTTCTCTTTCTCTCTCTCTCATACACACACATACACACAAAAGCAGATTAATGGATTAAAATGCTGGTTTTATTTGAATGATAGTTTCATGATAAAAAAAAAGTAGGCAAAATTATAAGGGGAACTGCTATCTTGTACCTACTTCTGATCAGAGAGAAAATGATTACTGAGATTAAAATAACAGGAATCTTTAGAAGAAATAATCATATCACATGACAATTTCTGCACAAAATGAAAAGAAAAATTAAGCATAATTATAAAATGAATCCTAAACTAAAGCATAAAGAATTTCAAAGACATAGCAAAAGAAGACTTAATATCCTATGACAAAAAATTCTACAAGGAAAGTCAACCCCCAAAGACAAAAAGTTCTGAATTATAAAATTCTAAAGACACAAATAGAAGCAATCCCAATGATGAAGAAAAGGGGTGCTATCTACAGACTATGTAGGTGTACATAGACTTTTTAAGTCATATCTAGAAACTGGAAGCAAGGGCAAAAAATTGGTTAGGAATATAAAAGCTTTGTGTGATCCTTTACCAATATCAGGTATATGAAAGTTCTGAATAAGCTGAAGTTAACAAGAAATTCTTAGGAGCACAAAAAGTCCTGATCAGAATGGATAGGATGATGATAATGAATGACAATATTGGCCAGAGGTGGGAAGAAAGAACTATTCAACTCCTATTTTATTTCTATTTTCTCTGCTGAGCAACATGATTTTTGAACTGGGAATGTTTTTGAAGTTTGAAAGGAATTTGAAAAACAAAGAGATAGTACAAGTAATAGATGTCCTCTAAGAATTTAAGTAATATGTCCAGATGGACTACTATGGATCCCACTTCTGAAAGAACTGATGTATATGATTACTGAACTGCTACTAGTGATCTTTGAAAAATTGTAGGAAACAGAAGAAATACAAAAGAACTTAAGTTCTGTGAATATTGCCTCAATTTTGACACACAAAAAAATAGATGGCATAGTCCATATATTGTGGGCCAGGCAATTTGTAATTTGACTTTACTTATAAAATCCGAGACTATAATAGGAAAGGTATGTTTTGTGCACAATTAAAAATGGGAAGCAGTAAGCACTAAAAGCTTCATTGACCTTTCCAAGAATACATGAAGCCAAACTGCCTTTATTTTCTTTTTAGATAGGGTAATTAAACGGGTATCTTTAGGGGGATATCATAGATATAGTTTAAATAGTTTTCATCAAAGATTTGGAAATGACTACATATAGACAAAATAAAAAGACTTAACCAGTTGTAATGAATGGGTCATTGGCAATTTGGAAAGAGATCCTAAGTAGAATAGCTCTGGAATCTTTCTTTGGTTCCAGGCTATTCAAATCATTATCAATGATTTTAGTAAAGGCATAGATTGCATGCTTGTAATATTTGCATATGATAGGAAACTGAAAAGAAAATATTAGATTACAGACTAATTCCCAAAAAGATGTCAGTAGGCTAAAGTGAGGGATAATATTTACTAAAATCAAATTTAGTAAAGAATTAATCCTTTACTTGGGTTCAAGGAATGAATTTTTTGGGCACTGAATGGAAGAGACATGTCTTTTTCATGGGAAAAATATCTAGGAGTTTTACTGAACTGAAAATTCAATAGGCCAACAATATGACACAGTAAAAAATCTTAGGATCAAAGGGGATGGCATTTAGAATCCAGTGAAATCAACAAGTATCTAGAACTAGTTTGTTCTAGACACTATGCAAAGCACTAAGGATACAAAGAATATCTTAACTTTTTTTTTTCATAAAACTCTTTGGCCATCTGGTACAACCTAGGGACTCTTTCTCAGAATAATGATTTTAAATGAATTAAATAAAAATAATTTCAAATGAAAGCACATATGTTGGAATATATATCTCTGTCTTTCTCTGTTTTGTATCTCTCTTAGTATGTGGTATGTGTGTGTGTAGGTATGTATGTACATATATATGTATAATACATAGACAGATATAGATATATAGATATGTCTGTTTAAGGACCCTTGATGGGTTGAGAGAGGGAAAAACAAGAATAGTCAATGAAAGACAGGTTTCTATTTGATGGAAGTAGAAACTTTTTAATGATTAGAACTGTCCAAATATGGAATATGCTGCCTGAAGAGTGGTAAATTCCTTTTCCCGGGATGATTTCAGGCAGAGGCTATTTGGAAAGTTGAGAAGAAAATGTATGTTCATGTAGACTGGGCTAGAGGTCTTCTCTAATTCTGACATTGAAGATATGACATTTGAATTAGACTTTTCACAACTGGCAAACATTCAATCAAGGAAGAGAGGATATTCCATGAATAGAGATAGAGCATGTACAGGGAACAGATAAATAGTTCAGTTAGGCTGAAGAGAGAGGGAAATAATATGTGATATGACTGGAAGAGGCCAAATGGCATAAGGTTGCAGAGAGCCTTGAATATCAGAGTTGAAATCTGAACTGTGCTCAGTAAGCAATGTGAAGCCACTCAAGATTTTTGAGCAGAGAAGGGGATATACAGTTGTATACTTAAGGAAGTGTTGTTCATCAGCATATAAAGGATAATAGGAGCTACATGGAAGAGGGGAGCCTGAAGGCAAAAAGACTTATTGGACAGCTATTACAATAGCACAGGTGGGTAATACATAACCAGGGTGGTAGAAATGATAACAAAAAGTGGAGAAAAACACAAGATATCCAAGTTGAATCAACAGACCTTGTGAAATCTATGATTTCCATTTTGCCATTCTAGGAACCAAGAAATAATCATATGATCTGATAACTCAAAGGAGTCCATGCAAGGAGAAAAATCTTAAAATCCACTTTAGTGGAAATTAACAGAAATGATGAGATCAGAATAAAACATGGTCAAAGGCAATAGAAGCAATGGAGACTCTATGGCAAATGTAATTTATATTCCTTGTAGAATGGAAGATCCTTGAGAGATAGTTGTTTAATCTTTATATCCCTATTGCCTTGCACATAGTAGGTGATTAATAAATGCTCATTCAAGTTTTATTAACCTTTTTAATTCCCTAAGGGTTACTCCTCTGTTCCATAGAACCATAAAATGTCAGTGCTAAAAGGAACTTTCAAAACTGACCCATTTAATTATCTTCTTTACCATTCTTGATGATGATGATGATTGATGATAACCTGCATTTATGAAATGATTTAAATTTTACAAAGTACTTTACATCTTTTATTTTACTTTATCCTCACAACAATCTCATGAAGTATATGAAAAAAACTGAAATCAAAAAAGATTATGTGACTTATCCAGTCATACAATAGTAGCTATTATGTTTGTTCATTTAAGAGCAAAATAAAAGAAACATAGGTCTGATTGCCAATCTTGTGCTGTTTTCTTTACACCAATGCCATACTTCCCAGATGGTTTCCAATAGATGGCTTAGATTTGGTACCTGGCCAGTCATGTTTGCACCATATCAGTTCAACCTAGTTAACCTTAATAATTAGGTATTACTGACTCAGTGTAAATGGATTTAGCTGTACTAAACAATATGGATTAAAGCAAATGACCCTCAGTTTGGAGTCCAGAGAACTGGGTTAGAATTCAGCTATAATCTATATTGTTTATGTGGCCTGTGGTAAGTAACTTGTGATGAGATAATATCTAAACTCCTTCCTGTTTTGAATCCTCAATCCTGTGAATTCAGTGATTAATTCCTCAGTTAAGTGATTTTCTGAGAGCCAAAGGGAAATTACAGAAATGGGAGGAAGGTGAACCATAGTCAGAAAAAATCACCACAACAGTTTGGAAGCTGATGGCCAGATTCTCAGATGAAGGTGAGTGAAACCAGGGCTATGAAAGACTAAGTAGGTCAGAGGAGAAAACAAAAGCTTTCGGCATCACTGACATGAGGAGAGTAATTCCTGCCAGAACAGATGGCCTTGTTCTTCCAGCAGACAGTGTAGCAGAGAATAACCAGCTAGGCAAGGTGTTCAGTGCAGTCAGTTATGTAAAAGCTAATTGTGAGGATAGCGATCTGATCAGTCAGTGCCTACTGAGTGCCCAGTATGGGCAGAGGACCATAGGAAATATCATGGATATAGGACAAAGGACTTGAGGGCAATGAAGTCTAGGGGTTAAAAAAAGGCAGCACAGAGATTATGATGGGTTTTACAAAAAATGCGGGAATTTCACTGGGGGCACTGCCAGTAGAATTTGGCAAATCTAACTTTTGTTACTGGTCTTAATACCATTTTAACAGGTAGTGGTGCTGTCCCCAAAGTCTCATAGGGCATTACCATTGGGCTCCAAGCCATCAATACTGTGTCCTACTGTAATCATTTTGCAGTAAAGTCCCTGGGGACTTTTCTCTGTTACTGCTGTGCTTGTCTGCTATGTGGTGATGACCAAAATGGTATCCCTAAGGAATCATAAAGATCACCACCTACATGACAGAAAATTTGTAAAAAGTTCACTTGAAAATAAGTAAGCAGTGTGAAGAATATTAAACTAAGACTCAGAAGAATAGAATCAATATTCTCTGATACTAGAGAGAGTACGTCAATAAACTTCCCTATGGTTCCACTCACCATTCTTGTCACATTTCAAACCAAAACATCCCTGTTTGGCCACCACTACCCTATGTGTATTATATCCCATCAGAATGTAAGCTCCTTGAGAGTAGGAACTATCTCACTTTGGTATTTGTGTCCTCAATGCTTAGCATACAGTAGGGACTTAATACATTTTCATACATTGTTTCCTAATCCTTAGAATAAGGATAAGAATATCTGCACATTTGACCAATTTAATCCAATAAGCACTTATTAAACACCCCTATATATCAGGCAACATGGTAAGCCTGGAAGATAAAAAGAAAAATGAAACAGCTACAGCTCTTGATAGCTTAAGAAGTATCAATGACAAGGAACAAATGAGATAATATATACCAAGTACATTGTAAACCTTCAAGCATTATAAATGTTAAATACAATTATTACCATGAGGAATCACATTTTATCAGTTCAACAACTGATATAACTTCCTCTAAGAAAAAGAGATTAATTCAACTTCTAAAATTCATGTTCTAAGGGTCATTTGTGGTTGAAATGAAAGAAATCTATTTTCCCTAGTTCATATACCTACTACTGTTCCCTCTATATTATTTTTATCCTCCTTTCTTGCTCTTTACCTTTAATACTTCTGATGAATTATATGTATATGTCCTAAAATTATAGAATATAATTACATTTGGCCCCTGCTGATGTCCAGATTACTTTTTTTTCCCCAAACAGCTCAAGTCAATCAACTGCCTTCTACCCAGCTCATAGACCTAACATACATTATAAGTCCTAAAATGAATACAGGCAAGTTGGCCAGAGCCATAACTAGGAATTTTTGCCACTAGGGCAAGTGAAAAAGTCCCAGTCCACCATCTGGCCCTTTTCCATTTTAACTCATTTTTCTTGCTAAATATATCTCATTGTTTCTGGGTGCTGAAAGCCTGAAAGTTGTTAGCGTCTTTGGAACTCAGCAACTATGCTGCAATCTTAATCAGTCAGACCTTGGTTATGATTCTGTAAGTTATAAGCTTCAGAGGATCATAGAATCTCAGAATTTTATTGCTAAAAGAAACTCAGGGAATATCCGGTCCTATCTATACAATCCATATGTTAAAGGGAATCTCCACTATAACTTACTGACAAATGGTTATGTAGTCTCTACTTGAAGAAAAGCCATGAAAGGAAGCCTACTACATCTCATATCAGCAGACTCCTTCTTTAGATTTCTCTCATTGTTAAATATCTTTTCTTGATATAAAGTCTAAGCTTCTTCTTAAAACATATATATCCTGTAAATGTTTTACATGATTACACAGGTATAACCTATATCAGATTGTTTACTATCACAATGAGGGGGAAGTGTAGGGTGGAAGAGAGAAAACTGGGAAATCAGAATTTTTTTTAAAAAGAGGTTTAAAATTGCTTCTACATGAAATTAAGGAGAAAAAAATAAAATATTATTTAAAATAATTTTATATATATATATATATATATACACACACACACACATATATATATATATATCCATTGCTCTGTGTTCTGCTCTCTGAAACTTAAAACACATCGAATATCTCTTCTATATGAAAATCCTTCAAATACTTTAATACATCTACTATGTTATGTATTCTCCAGGATAAATATCTTCAGTCCCTTCAAATAATCCTTATATATCATAAACTCAGTTTCTTCATCATCCTGGTTACCACCATCATTGTCCTCTCTTCCTTTTATTACTTTGGCGCTCAGCCTAAACACAATACTTCAGACACAATATGACCAGGGCAGAGGAAACAGGAACTATCATCTCCTTGTTTTTAGATGATATGCCTCTTTTAATTTAGACAAAAATCCCATCAGTTCTTTTTTGGTGGGCACACCTCACTGCCAATTCATATTTGATTAGACTATAGAATTCCACTAAAAAGCTTAGATCTTTTTTATGTGAAAAATTACCATCTAGTCATATGTCCCTGTAAAACACTGCATTTATTGCCATTGAATTTCATTTTATTTGAGTTGGTTTAGTGTTCTAGCTTAGTCAATATCTTTTTGGATCCTAACTCTGTCATCCTGTGTGTTATATATGTCTTCCAGCTTTGTGCCCCTTGAATGTTTAATAAGAATTGTTTGGTATGTTTTGCCCAAGTTAATGTTAAAAATGGAAATGGAACAGGAGCAAACACAGATCTAGAAACCTACCATCAAATTGTTATTCTATCATTAACAAATACGGCTTGAGTTTAATCATTTAACCAGTTCTGAATTTATCTAATTGCTTTACTCTAGGCTACATGTGTCCCATATTGTCCAAAAGTGTGAGATACTTTATCAAATTATTTGCCCAACTATATATAATTGCAGCATTCCCCTATCCTGTTGGTTAGACACCTTATCTCTTCATGATTGTTCTTGATATAGGAATATATATATATATACATATATATATATATGAATAACCATTATCTCTTTTTTTATTGGACCACTTTAATGGT
>JAJPUD010003311.1:34716-51753 GCA_023553655.1 Myrmecobius fasciatus | reverse complement strand
CTTCCTAGGTCCATTGCACATATCCCACTGTGCTGCTCTTTATATGTTCTTTTTCTGAATTCGAACAGAAGCTGGTTGAGAAAAAGCTATCTTGCTTGTTTGTATATTTATTCCCTGTGCTTAGCTTATAACCAGGCACATAATAAACATTTAAAAATATAGTATCTATCTTGAAATTTTCAAGGAATGTAAGTCAAACTCACTGTCCTATAGGAAGGAAGTTCTAATTCCATGTCTTTTTTTTTTTTTAAATGAAGCCAATATTTGCCATTGTTTCTTTCTCTGGTGCCTCTCTTTTTCTCCATTGAAAAATTTTAAATCTTTCTAACAATAATACAGCAATCATATATGTCAATTCTTTTAATATCAGACATGTACTTCAGCTGTGTTTTATTTCATCTTGTATTTATCTGCCTTTGTCTCCTTTTTTCTCTGAATTTGTGTGTGATTTGTGCTTCTTGAGAATTCCCATTTTCCCTCCTCATCAGAATTGTTTTCCTTTGTGTCCTTGGAATTTTATGAAGTTTGTTTTCCCAGTAGAGTTTTAGTCTATGGGATTCCCACTGAACAGTGCTAATGAGGTACTAAATTACAAAACTGTATCCATATCCTTATACCTTTGCTTGAATTAAAGGGAAAACTTCATTGTAAGAAGTTTTGAGTTAAAGGATTTAAAGAGTTAAAACCTAGAATAGTGCAAACTTGGAGGTTCTTTGTGAACAATACCCCTAAAGGAAGAGGGGTAGGCAATTTATCTCCCTACCCCCCTACCAGTTACTGTGAATAGAAGCAAATTTGCCAGAGACTGAACCTTAAAACCTTGACCCTTTTAACCTTCTCCCCTTTTCCCCCCTTTGCCAAAAGACTGAACCTTAACCCTTTTCACCTTCCCCCTCCCCACCCTGACACAAATATCTGAATATCTAAGAACAACCACTGCATATTCCAGCATAAGCATGCAGAACGACCCGCCTCAGGAAACTACAAGATATCATTGTTCTACTCCACCCTTGGAGCCCCTAACCTTTGACACCTGACCCCCACCCCTCATTTCAGAGTGTCACACCCCATCTGTCTTCTTGCTCAATGTGCTGTTACTACATTGTGGTTATCTGCCTATATATACTCTGTGCAAACTCAATAATAAACTCGAGACATAATCTACCATAATCTAGAGTTGTCTCCTTCCTCTCTGCGATCCTGTCCCCAGACCTCTGTGTCTCCCCAGGCCATTCGGCCTTACGAGCTCTGCTCCCCCGGCTTATGTCCTGCTCGCCTGACCCACGTTGATGACCTGCTGGTCAGGTCAACTGGCGCCCAACGTGGGGCTCCCGAGACGTGGACAGTAGCCCGACAGATCGCCCCAAGTCGTCCAGACCCCAGGAACCCCGCTCCGCGAAGGGATAGTCGTCTCCGCCGAGCCCCAGAGAGAATAAGGTGAGTGTTCGCGTCTGTCGATATCATGGGATCGCAATTATCTGAAGAACAGTTATTCATCAAAGATGAATGAATGAAAAGATCAAAGATCTTAAGCAAAGTTTTAGAGAGAGAGGAATTAGAGTTAAGAAAAAAGATCTTTTAAAATTTTTTATCTACATAGATAAAGTTTGTCCCTGGTTTATAGTAAATGGGCATCCATCAGTTTAAGAGTTTGTCAATTTAAGATTTTGGATATAATAAGGAAAGGAAATAAATACATTCTAGACAGATGCTGGTTGTTTTGTTTTGTTTTGTTTTGTTTTTAATGTCATTCAAAGAAGGAAGCCGTTTTGAGGAAAAGAAAGAAAAGTAGATTCTGGGAACACAGATGAACAATTCCCAAGAAGAGATGCTCCCTTCAAGGATAGCTGTGTGAAAACTCTTCAAAGAAAGGAAAAAATTTCCTTTCCGACAGAAGCAGGAGCTGGAGTTACCTTTGACATGTATTATCTTATGTATGTGCCTCATATCTTTGTACTTTCTTTGAACCCACTCTTTCCACCAATACTATATGTTTTTGTGGAAGAATATACCTTGGATTTATGGGGGAAATGTTTTGGAGCTACTATTTTTACTTTGCCACCATGTTAGATAGCTATGCTAAGAGTGAATTGTGCTTGCTAGATGATTATTAAAAGGAAGCATACCAGTAGGAGCCCATATAATAACAGGAAACCCCACACAGAACCCAAGATAATATATCTACTTTTTTCTACTTTTTGGGGACCTATCTAAAAGTTTAAGTAAAATTTGTAGGAGTAACCCTAAAGTGGAGTCAATAATTTGTATCATTTGGAGTGATTCCTCTTCTCTGGATCTTAATTTCTGCCTTTGAAAACTGAAAAATTGGGCTAACTGACCTTTAAGGTGCCTTCCTATTTTACAAATAGTTTGTGGGTCTCCTCTTTCTGTTCTTTAAGAACAACTTTTATTTTACTAAGTACTAAATATAATTTTTTAACTTTTCTTTCATTGTTCACAAAAATCTGTCAAATATTTTTAAAGTTATCAAAATAAAAGCTATTATTTTATAGCTCTTTAATGTTTTCAAACATCTTAAAAAATTACCTCATTTGATCCTCACCACATCTCTGTTAAGTTGGAAAGATAAGTGTTTTTATCCCCCCTATTTTACAGATGAGGTAACTAAATTCTTAAGAGGTTAAGTGACTTGTCCAACATTGTAAATGCTACAACTTGTTGCAATTCCCCCCCCCGCCCCCTCAGCCTTCTCTATGTATTAGACAGAACTGAAATTGACCTCATTGAAGGGAGACCACAACCTTACCTACTTAGTGTATTAGCCTTTTCCTACTGTTCCTGAGAATTGGCAGTAGTATTTTTCCACTCCTTTGCCTGTCCCCAAATTTAATACAGAGATGAGGTAATTCACTAGGAAACTGCAAAGCAGATGATAGACATTGCAAATGTGAGAATCCTAAGCCCCACTTCTGTTGTGGTTGGCCCATTGAGCCAGGCAGCTTTTCAGCACACTGGGCACAGCTGCTCTTGGAAAAGTACTCCCTGGAAGCCCACTGCTAATATTAGTGCTCACAGTATCCAAATCTTCCTTGGGGCTTTGAGACTGCTATTTCTCTTCACCCATTCTCCTAAATCAAGTTCAGTTTAATAATGATGTGGCTGTGTGGTCTGAGAGATCTACTGAACAATTCAGTCATTGACTCAATATATTCCTCCTGGGGTTTTTGACAAGTACATATCTAGTGTTGGGAATGAAACCCTGAGCCTATCAATGATTGCTTCTGCAAAATATGTGAGTGTGTGTGTGTGTGTGTGTGTGTGTGTGTGTGTGTGTGAGAAAGAGAGAGAGAGAGAGAGAGAGAGAGAGAGAGAGAGAGAGAGAGAGGGAGGCAGAGAGAAGGAGAGAGAGAGGGAGAGGGAGAGAGAGGAGAAGAAGAAGAAGAAGGAGAAGAAGGAGAAGAAGAAGAAGAAGAAGAAGAAGAAGAAGAAGAAGAAGAAGAAGGAGAGAGAGAGAGAGAGAGAGAAAGAATGTGAGGACTTCTAATCAGAATTTTTTCAGTCCACTTAAGTACCATCTTCACCTCCTCATTAAAAAGCTCTCTTACTACTAAATGACCATTTCAGGCTATTAAACGCTTAGGATTGTAATTGTAATTTAAGTTTAGTTACCAAGAATTTCTCATCAGCTTCCACTCCATGCAAATAAATGTGTGCTACACAATTAGGCTGTAAATTCCCCCAAAGCCCTAAGGGATCCCTTCCCCATCTCTCCCTTCTCAGGCCTTTGCATATGACAATACCAATTCCTAGTAAGCAGGACAGTTGTGTCTGATTATTCAATGGTAACAAAGCTGACCAAAAAGCCCTGGGAATTCAAGCTTTTAAATCATCCATAGAAGCTCCTGGAGAATAAATACTCATTCAGGGAATACAATATTCCTTTGACAAATATTTATTTATATCAGTCCTTGGGTAGTTGCATTTTCTTTAGCTTGTTTTCTCTATTAATAACCACTTTCTGTCATCAGGCTGTACTGGTAATAGCAATACTGTTGTTGTTTTTACAGTGCTTTATTGTTTGTAAGCTACTAGTAGTCAGCCATATTAAGATCTCCATTTTTACAAATAAGAAAACTGAAGTTCAGAGAGATTAGTAATTTGCCATCAGTCACACACCTGCTAATTGGCCAACTCTGATTTTGAATTTAGGTCTTCTGATTAAATCTGGAAAATCCAAATGCAAGCCCATGGGCATTTAAAGCTCTTTGCAATGTAATTCATGACTATTTTAGAAGCTTGTTACACACTTCCCACACTTTCTGATCCAGCCTAACCGACCTGTTTGCTGATCTCCATACATGATTTTCCATTTCCCTTCTCTGTGCCTTTACTCAAGCCATTCTCTCTGCCTAGAAAGCTTTCTCTCCTGGTTTTCACCTCTTAGAACTCTTTGATTATCTCAAGACTCATTACAAATGCTGCTTCCTAAACAAAGTCTTTCCTGATCATACCAGCTACGAGTAACCACCTATTAAACACATTTTTTTGTGAACAATATATGTTCTTGAGTGAAAAAACTATCTCTCTTTTGCATTTGTGTCTTCTGTGCCTAGAACAGTTACCTGGAACATACCAAACACTTAAATGCTGATAGTCTCACTTAAATGCTAATAGTCTAATTATATACAAACAACTATGCATAGGAAAAATATAGATAGGATAAACTGAAAATAATTAACAGAAAGAAGGCTTTACAATTAAAAGGAATTGGGAAAGACTATGCACATATATCCATATATATATATATGTGTGTGTAACATATATATTGTTTATGTGTATTTTATCTACATATATAATATGCATATATATATATATATAATTTGTCTTTAAGTAGTCAAAATATACCTTCTTACCTTCCTACCTTCCCTCTCCAACCCCAGTTGATAACACAAACAAAATCAAGACCATTACAAGCACGTATGGTCAATCAGTAAGTCAGTTAATAAACAATTAAGTGTCTACTATGTGTCCAGCACTGCTAAATGTTAGGTATACAAAAAGAGGCAAACGACAGTCAGTACTCTCAATGTACTCACAAGATAATGGGGAAAATAATGAGCTAATAAATATGTACAAATAAACTGCATACTGGATAAATAGGAAATAATTAAGACAGGGAAGCCACTAGAATTAAGAGTGGTTAGGAAAGCCTTCCTGTAGTAGATGGGATTTTAACTTTAATTTTATTAATTAAACTCATCAATGGAATCATTATTTTTATTATTAATTTACATGCACTTAATTACAAAGCCATAACAAAATTAATTGTTAATTTGTTATTATTTAGATTTATTTCATTTTAATTTTAAAGGAAGCCAATCAAAACAACTTCCTATATTGATCACGTTTAAATAATATTTGTCTAATCTCTACTTTGTTTCTTTCATTGTTCTATCAAGATATGTGTAGCATGTTTCTCATCAATCCTTTGGAATTATGGTTGGACATTTAACTAATAAAAGTTCAGCACAATCAAATTACATCACATTTATTTACCATAACTTGTATATTGTTTCCCCAATTTATGGATCTTCCTTCAGATGCTCCTTCTTTGCCATCTGGAAAAGAATTATAAATATGTTTATATCTCTATAGAGTTCATTTGCTTATAATTGATCCCTCCTTTAATGTGTTGTTGTTATTCAATTATTTGACCCTTCATGAGCCACTGGACCATACTGTCCATGAAATTTTCTTAGCAAAGGTGCTGGAGCAGTTTGCCATTTCCTTCTCCAGTAGTTGAAGAGATACAAAAGATTAAATGATTTAACCCAGGTTACATAGCTAAAAAGTGCCTGAGGCCAGCTTGGTCTCAAGTTTTTTCTTACTCTAAACCCAATGTTCTATCTATGGAGCCATTTAGTCTCTCCTTTCTCAAATTGATGTCCAAAAGACATCTTAAATTCAATATGTCCAAAATGGAATCCATTAACTTTCTTTGAACCCTTCCCCCTCTTGCCTTCTTTATACAGGACAACACCATCCTTTCAGTCCCTCAAGCTCACAATCTAGTAATCATCCTAGACTCCTCATTTTCTCTCAATCCCCATATCCAAGCTATTGGCAAGACCTTCAGTTGCACCTTTGCTTCATCTTTCAAATACACCCCTTTTCTCACACTACCACTACCCTGGTAGAGACCCTCATCACATCTTTCCTGGATTATTATAACTTGTTAGTGGATCTGCCACTCAAGTATCTTTCCACTCCAATTCATCTTCCATTGGCTCACTGATTTTTTCCAAAGTGTAAGTCCTGTCACTCTGCCCACTGGCTTCCTATTACCTCCAGAAGCAAATACAAAGTGCTCCATTTGGCATGCTGTTCATAAACCAGTCCCCTTCTATTTTTTTAGTCTTGCTACACTTTACTCCCTGCCATGTACTCCTTCCTCCAATATCACTGGCTTCCTTACTGTTCCAAAAATAAGGCATTCATTCCATCTTTCAAAACAGGGCATTTTCGTTGACTTTTCTCTCATGCTTAGAATATGCTCTCTCTCTCTCTCTCTCTCTCTCTCTTCCAATTTGACTACTGACCCCTGTAGCTTCATTTAAGTTCAAAATAAAATACCACCTTCAAATGGAAATTGAGTGAATGCTCATCAGTTGGGGAATGACTAAGTTATGGCATATGAATGTAAAAGAATATTATTGTGCTATAAGAAATGATGAATAATTTGATTTCAGAAAAGCCTGGAAAGACTTACATGAACTGATACTTTATGAAGTATGCAGAACTAAAAGAACAATGTACACAGTAACAAGATTGTGTGTAGGCTCCTTGAGAGAAGGAACTGTACTTTTTTATCACCAGAGCTTAGCATCTGTAACTGACATAGCAGGTCTTAATAAATATTGACCTGATTGATTGAGTATCCTTTCACTGTAACACACTGTCTCTTAATTTGCATGTTAATAGATATTTCTTGAATAGCTAATATAGCTTTCACTTGTATAATGAGTATCATATTACCTGCCTTCTCAAAGGGTGAAGGAGAGGCTGAAATGAGAAAGAGAATTTTTAAAAATTGAATATTCAAAAAAAATTATGAGCTTAAACAAATATATATGTTGAATTGAATTAAACTTCATTGCCACAAAATAGTACATCTAGAACTAGATCTAGAACTAGAAGGTACCACAGATACCATCTAGTCTAACCCTCTTATTTTAGAGATAAAGGAACTGAAGCACATAAAAGTAAAATGACCAGTTCAAGAAAAAACAATGTTTTTTGCACATAGATCAGGAATGTCACAGGATCACAGATCTAGAGCCAGAAGGTACCTCAGAAACCTTCCAGTCAACACTTTCATTTTACAGAAGAGGTAGGAGACCCAGAGAGGTTAAGGGAGAGCTCAAGATCACACAGTTATTGATGAATGACTTGGTTTAAAGAGCTGCTTACTTCTAACAGGAATTTTATGAGAAAATGATGTTGTTATGCTATGGAAAAAATCCTAAGGATGGAGTTTCAGGCTTTATTCGCAGGCTTTGCCTTTACTCAGGATTGAGGCTAGGCCTGATAACTGAAGCAATGTGAATGTGCTTGCTGAGGGATGAATCCTAGAGTCTGGGAAAGCTCTCCCTGATCTCCATTTTTCAGAACTTTCAGGGCAGAAAAGAGCACCCAATTCATCAAATAGAAAGCATAACACATTCTTGTCACATAGCAACAATAGAGAATTTCTCAGAGGGCTTGCTCAGGGTGTGGAAAACAACGTTATTTATAGTCCAGGATTAAAATAATGGGAGTGATGGAAAGAAAAAGGAAGCTTCCTAAAACAGTATGAAAGAGCTATTAGCCCATTATGGAAATACATACCAAAGTCTGGGGAAGTGAAGATCCCCATGCAGTCCTGCTTTTAAATTTTCTGAGAAGCAAAAGAAAGAGGAGCAAGTTAAAGAAAACACAGAAGCTAAGATGGTTTACTTACCCAACACCAGAAAGTTCTATGTCAAAAATTTTATCTCCAGGTTCAGGTCAACACAGTTACTTGGGTCATCTGGGCAAACATGAATTAATAACCTTGAAATGAATTTGAATCCAAAATTACGAAAAAAAAACCTCTTTAACTTTGCATTTGATGGGCCTAATAAAAATTGTGTTCAAGTCTTTAAAAAGTAAAATGAAGGAAAAGGGTAGTGAAAAGAGAATTAAACAAAAGAGTCAGAAAACTCATGTGCAGAAGTTGATCATGAATTATTAATTGTGTGAACTTGTGTAAGTATCTTAGTTTCTCTGAAACTCAGTTTTTTTTCACCTGCATAATGAGAGTTAGACTAAATTATCACTAAATTCCCCTTCTAAATTTCATTCTATGAATCTAATTCAACAGGTATTTCTTTGTTTCTTTTTTCTTTTTTTGCTGAGGCAATAGGGGTTAAGTGACTTTCCCAGGGTCACACAGTCAGAAAGTATTAAGTGTCTGAGGCCAGATTTGAAGTAAAGTCCTCCTGACTTCAGGGCTGGTGCTCCAGTCAACAGACTGGTTGTGTTTGGTCTGTGCCAGGTGCTCATATAGTGCCTCAATAAGGAATGGTCCCTGCCTTTCAGGAGCTGACATCTAAGTCGCGTAGATAAATTGTGTACAAAAATAACAGCAAAAAAAGCCATGTGCTTAGTGTCATAGAACACTAAGAAGTATTTAGAATCATAGTGGGTTGGAAAGACCATGTTCAAGGGAAGGAGTCACTTTTCTAGAGAAGCAATGTGGGTAAAAATGACTAGAGAACTAAATTTGGGGTAATACCTACATATTCTCACATTCCACTGTTGACATTTGTTGTGTGTGATGATAAGCCAATTGTTTAACCTCTCTGAATTTCAGTTCTCTAATCAATGAGTGGAGTGGTTTAAGAATCAAAGGACATAATGCAAGTGAGGCACTTTACAAACTTTAAAGCACTATCTAGCATGATAGGTCTAGAGCTAGAAGGGAATTTTGCTATCATCTAGTTCAACACCCTAATTTTATATTTAAGAAAAGTAAAGCCCAGAAAAGTTAACTGATTGCTCATAATCGCACAAGTTACAAGAAGTAGAAAGACTGGGATTTAACACAGGTCCCATGACTCAGTTTAGCTTTTGCTAAAGATCATTACACTGCCTTATCTATTATTGTTGTATTTGTTGTTATTTGTTTGTCAGCCATTTGACAGAAGTTTTGTTTGAATACCTGGATAACTGCCATGTGAACAAATTAAATCAGATGAAATTTACTACATATTTACTATATGAAGGATTTAAATGTATACAGAGGAGATTTGATTTGAGGAGCATTGGGAAGGTCCTATTGTCCTCACCCCCAAACAATTCTTTCCTGTCCAGTTACCAGTGTTTGCAATTCTGTTCTTAGATATTCATTCTTTTGCATTTATCTTCCTAATATTCCAAATAGGAATAATAATATATACCTAAAATTGTTTTTAAAAATACAACACACTTAGACATCAGTGATTCATCAGTTCTGCTTTCCATCTGATGGAAGGTATGAGAGACAATAGAGAGCCCTGAACTATAGGGATAGATGTTGGAAGAAAGCCCAGAGAGAGAGCTTAATAGGATGCAAAAGAAAGTGAGGGTTAAGGATGCTGAATTCATAATGCTAGATACAATGCTTTAAATTTAGCTGATGTTATGTTTGTTGAATGAATAAATGACTGAATTTTTGCTTTGGGCTATCCCTCTTCATAAGCTTCTTAGACTATGATTTGGCTTTTTTTTTCAAATAACTTTATGTGATTTTTTTTTCTTTGAAGTCTATAATATCAAGCATCAGTTTTATGTCTCTTCACGCCTACATTTTTTCTTATCCACTGTCCGTTAGAGAGGGGTTGATTGTGTCTATCCCATTTCTGTGACATTTTTTGCTAAGGAAGTAATGAATTGTAGGATTTAGAGCTTGAAAGGATGTAAACCATATAGCAAAATATCCTCATTTTTAGAAATGAGAGAATGACAGGTGTTAAATGATTTTCTCAAGATCATAGAGGGAGGAAGAATTTGAACCAATCTTTTTAACTCTGCTACTTTTCAACCTGTGTGGCCACATTTTTCTTTTGGTTTCAATCTCCTCACCAGTAAAATGAGGAGCTTGTAATAGATGAGATCTAAATTCTTTTCTGGATCTAAATACAATGCAGCTGATAATTCCAAATCATATTGCCTTACCACTCTACTATGATTTCCCCCCTCCTTCATTTCCCATAATGCTGGCTTCAGTTGTCCAGATATATTAGTTCCTACTATCCTGAGAAGAAAATGCTTGCAAGTTTTGCAAAAGGATCTCAGAATTCCTAGAAAATTTCCATATCAGAATGTATTCTAGCCAGAAGTGACTATTTGAGTGTTTCTTTTTTGTCTGAATTAGGTTTAAAAATCAAGATAAATAAAAACAACCAACAACAAAACCCATGGCTCATCTTCCTCCCCCAAACAGGGAGCAATTAAGACACCAAAATCTAGTGAAAACTTTTTTGTTTCCCTTGAGGTTCATCTGAATAGAGGATATATTCATATGCCAATTAAGCCCAAAATTAGTATCATATAGCGATGACCTTTACCATTTTTTTTCTTTTCTAATTTTCAAGTACTTGTACCATTTTTGGCAAGATAACTTGTAATAGATAATTTCATGACCCTTTAAGTTTCACCCCAGCTCTATGTGGAAAATTCTCTTGTCTCATAGGCTTGTCAATCAATGCTCTGTGGTGTCTTAAAGATATTCCAGGCCCAACTTCACATCAAAGAAATGTGCTCCTGAGAAAAATGAGGCTCTGGCTTCTGAGAGTTCTTGATCCTTTAATTGGTTGTTAAATAATCTCAACTGCTTAGTTGGAAAATTAGGTCACATAAAGGGAGGATGGCCTTCTGTGGAAGGAGGCCTTGGAAAATGTTTTTGTCCAGAAAACAGAACTAAAAAAATCACAGTAGTAAAAGAGGACTTTAAAGGATGATACTTTTCCCTTGTTATGAACAAACATCATTCATTCTACAATGCTTAAACCAAATAGTCAAATTGCCAATATAATTTACATTATGATGAAAACAAAACAAAACAAAATACTTTCTCCTTCATGACCGAATGTTTGATAAATTCAAAACCATAATAGTGACTGGGAAAGTTACTTAACCTCCTTTTGCCTCCATTTTCTCATTTATTAAAAGAGGAAAATAATAGCATCTATTTTCCAGGGTTGTTGTGAGGATTAAATGAGATAATATTCATAAAATTCTTAACAAAATATGTGGTGTATAGTAGGTGCTACGTAAATGTTAGCTATTATGACAATGATGATGATGATGATGATGAAGATTGAATCAGTTGGAGGAGTCCTCCTTTTTGACAAGAATTGCTAGTAAAAACTTAAAGCTGTTTGGAAGATATTAGTTGAAAGATTTATATCTTACATCATATACCATAATGAGCATAAAATAATAATTGAATTGAACATCAATAGATATATTTTTATTTTAAAAAATAGAAGGAAAAAAAGATCAAGTAACTCACAATTACAGCAAGGAGTATTGGGAGGAGGAGAAGAGGAACTGAGATTCTTAGGTAAATAATAAAGATCATCACAAAAAATACTAAAATGTATTGCTATTCCATCAGCGATTCAACAAATCAAACGTATTCATACTTGCCCATCCTGTTCCACTGTCCTTACATGGTCTTATTATAAGAGGTTCATTTAGTGTTAAAGGCCTTCCTCTTTTTCTCCTGACATTGTAAAGATATTGTTGGACCATTCTGGCTATCTATCTTTTTGCCTTTATCTCACGACAAGCCCATCTTCTCTTCTATCATACATTTCCTTGATGTCATTTTTTAATCATGTTCTTCAAAGTTCCTCAATTATATGGTATATGCCTATCATGTACCTTTCCATTGATTTCTTTGTACAATTATTCATTTTTAAATCTTTAAGGAATTTATTCCCTGTCTCATTGATATATAGCAATACTGAAAAATGAATGCGGGTAATAAGAGGATGGGCATTAATTTCCATGGGAAGTTGGGGATTATTAAAAGAGTTTTGAAATACTTTTAATATAATCTACTCTACTCCCTCTTGTTCAACTCTGGGATCAATTCATTGTTTATCAGTAAGGTCTGTCCCAGGGAATCATACTAGACTAAGTATAGTGATGAACACTCTAGAGTATATTCATCCAAATATATATCCATAGCCAGGCAATGAACATTCTTCTCCAGCTTGGTCTTTCTTCTGCTAAATTTCACAAATGTGAGAAATTGCAAATAACTTCTGGTGGGTTTTCAATGTTCCAAGAGTTGTTGAAACTGCCACAACAAAGTAGCATCTAGTGTACCTCATGCACAGCCCACAGCAATAGTCTCTTCAGTTTGGACTTTCAACTAAATCTCCCAGATTCCAATGACAAATGCCTTTGGTGAATATGGATCTCTTTTGTTCTATTTGGCCTGACATTTATAATTAGATGGGAGGGAGGCAGTCAAGATAATTGAGTAAAGGCTGGGATTCATCTGATCTCTCCAAAATTCTCCTCCAAACAACTTTAAAATAATGCCTCAAATTGAATTCTTGATCAATAAAACAACAAAAGATCAAGGTAAATCTAATTAAGAAGTCATTAGGAAAATTCTGTCTCAGTGGAGCAGTGGTCATACTGGGACTCCAACACAGTCTGGGCTTGCTAAGTGACCAGCAGCAGACCCTGGAGAGAGTTCATGAACAACAACAGCAGCTGTGCAATCCACAGACATTAAGGGGGTAAAACAACTAGTCGGAAGGAGATTACAAAGGATACTTTCTGATGTTGTATGTCTTGTCCATAGGCAGTTCCAGGTCACAGCCTCAGAGCTAAGTGAAACACTAGGTCACTAACACTTGTGGCAGCATGGGTTCAGGGGCCCTGGTCACAGTTACAGAAAAGAGAAAAATGCTTCTAGTCACTCACAGACCAAGATACAGGCCAGGAGGGCAGTGACCACATATCTTCTTAGATGATACCAGCTTGAAAAAACAGAAAACCTGTAGATTCCCAGAACTATTATCTGAAGATAATAGTAAGAAAGCTGAAACTTGGAGTATTGCCTACTCCACTCTGGCAATAGAGCCCAACATTAATCCAAAATCATATCAAGAAATAAGATGGAAAATGAATAAACAACAATAGCAACAATGGAATCTGATCATTGAATGTTACTATAGTAACAGAAAAGATCAAAACACAAACTTAGAAAAAAACAACAAAGCAAAACACATATGCAAAGCTTGAAAGTAAAAATGTGAATTAGTCTCAGCCCCTCTCCAAAAAATCATGAAGATCTCAAAAATGATTTCAAAAATCACATAAGAGAAGCAGAAGGAAAATGTAGAAAAGAAATGACAGTGATAAACAAGAAAATCATAAAAAGAGAGATAACAATTTAGTAAATAAGATAGAAAAAATACAGAAAAAATGATACTTTAAAAAATAGATGTGTAGATGTGTGTATTTCACATACACAACAAAACTAAATATAACCCTTTAAGGGAAATGATTATTCAAGAAAATAAAAGACTTTCAAGAATTCCTGACAAAAAGATCAGAGCAGAACAGAAAATTTGACTTTCAAATACAAGACTCGAGAGGTAAAAGGTAAATAGAAAATAGAATTCATAAGAGATTCAATAAAGCTAAATTATTTGCATTCTTACATCGAGAAAGGAAACTTTTTACTTTTAGGAACTGCATCATTAGTAGGACAGTAAGAAGGAATACGATTATCTAACAGAGTGCATGGGTGTGAGTTAACTATAAATAGGTGATTTTCAAAAAAATAAAATTAAGCTGGGAGAAGGATGCATTGAAAGAAGGGGAAGGGAGAAGTCGAATGAGGTAAGTTATCTCACATGAAAAAGCTTTGAAAAGAATAATTTTACACTAGGTAGAAAGATGGTGGAGGACAGGAGGCAATGCCTGAATATTACTCTTATTGGAATTGAGCATAAAAATCTATCTTACCCTCCAATGAAGTAGAGGGTAAGATAGATTTTTATACTCAATTCCAATAAGAAGTATAATGAAGCAGAAGGGAAGGGAGATTACAGCAAAAAAGGGTAGATTAGGAGTCAGAAACAAAATAAAACAGATTTTTGAGGAGTGACAGTATAAAAGGAGAAGCAGAGAAGGATAAACAGGATGAAGGGAAATACAGTAATACAGTTAATGATAATAATTATCAATGTGTTTAGGATGAACTCAGCCATAAAATGGAAACAAATAGCAAAGTGGATTAGAAATCAGAATCCACCAATATGTTGTACAGAAGGAACACATTTGAAGCAGAAACACACAGAGAATAAAAGTAAGAGGTTAGAGAAGAATCTATTATGCTACAGCTGTTGAAAAAAAGAAATAAAAAATTGAGGGGTAGGGGCAGCTATGTGGCGCAGTGGTTAGAGCACCAGCCCTGAAGTCAGGAAGACCTGAGTTCAAAATCTGGTCTCAGACACTTCCTAGATGTGTGACCCTGGGCAAGTCACTTAACCCCAATTGCCTCAGCAAAAAGCAAAAAAAAAAAATTGAGGGGTAACCAACATAATCTCAGAAAAAGCAAAAGCAAAAATAGATCTAATTAAAAGAGAGAAACAGGGAAATTACATTTTGTTAAAAGGTGCTATAGACAATGAAATAATACCAATACTAAACATACATGTACCAAATGATATAGCTTCCAGATTCTTATAGGAAAAGTTAAATGAATCACAAGAGAAAATAAAATTATTCTATTGTAGTACCTCAACTTTTCCCTTTCAGATCTAGCTAAAACTAGCCAAAAACAAATAAGAACTAGATGGATTCATGTGAACTCTTTAAAACATTTAAAGGACAATTAATTTCAATATTATATAAACTATTTGGAAAAATAGGCAAGTAAGTTAAACCAAATTCCTTCTATAACACAAAAATGCTACTGATACCTAAACCAGGAAGAGCACAAAACAAAAAAACAAAAAAAAAACAAAACAATAGACTAATTTCCCTGATGAATAATTGATGTAAAAAATTTGAATGAAAGACTAGTAAGGGCATTACAACAACATATCTCAAAAATCATAGGCTATGACCAGATGGTATTTATACCAAGAATGTAATACTTGTTCAATATCAGGAAAACTGTAAGTAAAACTGATCATATTAGTAACAAAAGCAATAAAAATCATATGATTTTCTCAATCAATGCAAAAAAAAGCTTTTGTGAAAATATAACACTCATTCCTATTAAAAAAAAAAAAACCAAAAACCCAACAACCAGAAAATATAAGAATAAATGGAGCTTAGCTGTGTGACCCTGGGCAAGTGACAACATCAATTGCCTCAGCAAAAAGCAAAAAAAAAAAAAAAAAAGAAAAAATGGAGCTTTCTTTAAAAGATATGCAGTTCCTAATACCATCAGCAAGCATTATCTATAGTGGAGATGAGCTAAAAGCTACCCCAAGAAGATAGCGCCAAAACAAGGATACTCAGTGTCACAACTATTATTTAATATTATATTAGAAATATTAACTATAGCACTATAGCAATTAGAGAAGAAAAATAAAGGAATTGGAATAAACTATCATTCTTTGTAGATAATACAATGGTATACTTAGAAAATCATGGGGAACTAATTAAAAAACTAACTGGAATTACATTTAAAAATTTTAACAAAGTTGCAGTTTGCAAAATAAACCCAAATTTCATTTAAAATAACAACAGAAAGGCAGAGCCAAGATGATGGAAAGAAGCCAGGAAGTTGCCTGAACTCTCCCCAGTTTCCCTCAGAAACAATGTTAAATCAAACTTGTAAAGAGATTTTTGGAATGTCAGAACCCACAAAAAGATGGAATGAAACAATTCTACAGCTTAAGGGGTAACTCAGAAGGACTTTGGGAAAGATTTGGGTAAAAGAAGAGTACAGCTCAGCATAGATGGAGTCTGGACAAGCCAGCAGGAGGTTCTTGGCCACAATACATATCAGTAACCAAGGCTGATATAGGCTCAACAGGCACTAGCACAGAAGTTCAGCTGTAATGCCTCCAGCTCCAGCACAGAAGGCAAATTTTGAGCCCTGGAACCCTGGCTTAGGAGACAAGATTAGGTTAGGCCATCTCAATAAGGTGAGCAAGTCAAAAGCACCTGAAATCCTACCATAGAAAGTGATTGACCAGGCTCCTGGCTCCAAGAATAAGAAGTTTGTGATTGCCCCCAATGCACTAGAAGCAGATTTCAACTTGAAAAAAAAAAACAAAACACAAAATGGGATAAAAATAAATAAGAGTCCTGACCATAGAAAGCTAATAAAGCAAGAGTGAAAATCAAAACACAAACTCAGAAGATAACACTGTCAAAATGCCTTTACATGAAGTCTCAAAAAAAATTAATTGGTCTCAAGTCCCAAACTCCTTTAGAAAAATTCAAAAAGAATTTGAAAAATAAAGTAAGAGAGGTAAAAGCAAAATTGGGAAAAGAAATGAGAATTATGCAGAAGACAAGAAAAAAGAATCAACATAAAGAAATTAAAACCATTTCTAGTTATATGAAAAAATGCTCTAAATAACTATTGATTAAAGAAATTTAAATTAAGACCACTCTGTGGAACCATTACATCCCTCTCAGATTGACTAAGCTGACAGGAAAAGATAATAATAAATGTTGGAGGGAATGTGGGAAAACTGGGACACTAAAATGCATTGTTGGTGGAGTTGTAAACTGGGCCAACCATTCTGGAGAACAATTTGTAGCTATGCCCAAAGGGCTATTAAACTATGCATACCCTTTGATCCAGCAGTGTCTCTATTGAGTCTATATCCCAAAGAGAAAATAAAAATGGTGAAGGACCTATATGTACAAAAATGTTTGTGGCAGCCCTTTTTTTTATAATGTCAAGGAACTGGAAACTGAGTGGATGCCCATCAGTTGGAGAATGGCTGAATAAGTTATGGTATAAGAATGTTATATAATTTTATTATTTCATATAAAATATTACACTATTTTATA
>JAJPUD010003311.1:0-21802 GCA_023553655.1 Myrmecobius fasciatus | reverse complement strand
TTCAGAGATATCAGTAAGCAGTGTCCAAATATTTCTGGATTCATTTACTTGAAGATCAGTTCAGAGGCTTATTTTATTGTTGATTTGAGAGAAGTTCGGAGGAGGACACAGAGAGTCACCTTTTCACTCCGCCATCTTGGCTCTGCCCCCTAATCTAGTGTTTGATAAGCACAAAGTTCCAAATGTTCGGGAAAAGAAATCACAATTTTTAAGTTTATGAAAATACAAGTCAAATTTATAAGAATACAAGTTGTTTCCCAGCTGATAAATAGTGAAAGTAAATGACCAGGAAGTTTTCACTTAAAATAATCAAGCCTATCTATAGCCATATGAAAAGCTGCTCTAAATCTCTATTGAGTACAGACATGCAAAACAGTTCTAAGGTACCACCTCACATCTATCAGATTGGTTAACATGACAGAAAAAAAAAAAAAGAAAAGGCAAATGTTGGAAAGGATGTAAAAAATAAGACACTAATGCATTGTTTGTGGAGTTATGAAATGATCCAAAAATTCTGGAAAACAATTTGAAATTATACCCAAAAGGCTTTAAATCATGCATACCTTCTGACCCGGCAAAAAAAATTAAAAAAAGAAAAAGAAAAGAAAAACAAATAAATAAATAAATAAATAAAATAAAAAAGATAGAAAGAAAAAGGGCCTATATGTATATATCAGCTCTTTTTTTGTTGTTGTAGCAAAGAATTAGAAATTGAGGAATCTGGCCATCAGTTAGGGAATAGCTTCCTGAACAAGTTGTGGCATATGATTATGATGGAATACTATTATACTATAAGAAATGATGAGCAGGATGCTCTCAGAAACAAAATTGAAAATACTTCTATGAAATGATGAAAGTGAAATGACCAGGGCCAGAAGGATATTGTAGACTGTAACAGCAATATTTGATGATGACCAACTGTGAATGACTTACTAAAGTTCCAAGATGATTCCAAATTTTTTTTTTAATAAAAATGCTATTTATCCCCAGAGAAAGAACTGACAGTTTGAATGTAGACAGAAGCATGCTATTTTTTACTTTATTTTTTTCTTAGGGTGTTTTTTTGCCTCTGTATTTTTCATAACATGACTAATTTGGAAATATATTTTGCATGACTGCACAAGTAGAGTCTATACCAAATTATTTACCTTCTTGAAGGGGAAAGAAAGGGAGGAAGAGAATTTAGAATTCAAAATTTTACAAATGAATGTTTAGGATTCCTTTTATATGTAGCTAGAAAACATATATATATATATATATATATATATATATATATATCTGGGATTCAAGTAAAGCTTTCTATAAAAGGTGGTATTTTAGTTGGGACTTAAAGGAAGCCAGGGAGGTCAGTGACTAGAAAAAAGAAGAGAGACTGTTTCAAGCCTAAGGGATAATCAAAGAAAATGCCCTGAAATGAGAGACAGAGTACCTTGTTTATGTATCGGTCAAGAGGCAATATCACTGTAATGAAGAGTACATATCGAAGAGTAAGATATAAGAAGACTAGAAAGGGAGGAGAGAGCTAGGTATTTGATCCTACTTTCTGGATCCTGAAAACACTTAATAACCTTTAAATTATATTTATGCTGTATCAAAATGTTTCATAAAATTATCAACAAATAATAAACACAATGAAATCTTATATCTTCTCCATATTTCACTTAATTCAGAAATAAGTTATCTATTTCCAAATAACTAATATCCTAATCATAATTCTAACAATATCCTCATCAAGAGTATTTGATGTATACAAAGAAATGCATTTGATTTTGTAAGATCTTGCAAAAAAGATTATATGTTGCTGGGAATGCAGACATATAGTTCAGTAGTTTTGAACTTTTCTGTTGCTTTTCTTAGAATCAATGAGGTCCAAGCTTTTTTCCAATACTTTTATTATTTCTTATTCAGATCAAAAAGATAAGCTAAGTAATTTTGATTACACAAAATCAAAATGCTTTTGTATAGACAAAATCAATGTAGCTGAAAAGAATGGAAAGAATCAATTGGGGTGAACTATCCTTGCATCAAATATAGACAAGTTATATAGGCAACGAATATAAGGACATATACACATGAGGACAAAGAAAGGGTAAGCCACAATATGTAAGTGGTCAAAGAATTTGGACAAACAGTCCTCAAAAAGACTCCAAACTAAGAGTCATTTATTACATTAGTTCATATCACTAGTCCAAAAAAAAAAAGGCAAATCAAAAGAATTATTAGGTTTCACCAGAAAAATAATGACAAATGATTTGGAATATGAGGAATTGTGAAAAGATAAACACATTTATGAACTGTTTATGGAGTTGTGAAGGGTCCAACCATTATGGAAAACAATTTAGAATTATGTATTTTTAAAGGTCATTAAAATGTTCACACTCTTTGATGTGATCTCACTAACAGATATATAACCTAAGGATGTCAAAGATAAGGAGAACCCAGATATAACCAAATATTCATAGCAGTACTTTTTTATAATAACAAAGAAATGGAAACAAAGTATCCATTCACTGGGAATATGGTTAACAAATTGTGTTCCATGATTACACTGGAATATTAATGTGCTGTATGAAAGGCTAAATGTGAGAAATTTAGAAAAATGTAGGAAGACAAGTGAACTGATGCAGAGTAAATATTGTACACAATAATAACAAAATTAAGTGATGATCAACTGTGATAGACTTGGCCTCTTTTCAACAGTGAGGTAATTCAAGGCAATTCCAATAGACTTGTGATGAAGTGACACTCACCTCCATAGGTAGTACTGTGGAGATTGAATTTGGATAAAGCATAGTATTTTCACCTTTTTTGTTGTGGTGGTTTGTTTGCTTGTTTGTTTTTTCTTACTCATTTTTTTCCCTTTGATCTAATTTTTATGTATGTGCAGCATGGCAAATATGGAAATAGTTTAGAAGAACTGCATATGTTTAACATATATCAGATTGCTTGTTATCTGGAGGAAAGGGAGAAAAAAGAGAAAAATTGGAACACAAGGTTTTGCAAAGATGAATTAAAAACTATCTTTGAGTGTATTTGGAAAAATAAAATACTATTAAAATAAATAAATAAGTAAAAAAATTTTATTTGATCATCTTTCTTTTTTACAAAAGGAGAATATAGGTGAGTAACACTGCATATATTGTTAAACTTGGTTAATGTATTGACTAGTTCTGCTGAACTGCTTTTATTTTTCTTAAATTTTTTGTTTACAAAAAAAGAGTTCAGTGGGTAGGAGAAGGAAAAAGAATATATTGAGAAAAGAAGATGATATAATAGCCAAAAAAATCAATAAAGCTGAAAAAAGTTTCCCTTTTCCCAGAGAGTTATGAGAAACTAATCTTATTTGTATGAAAGTCAGGGTGACAGTGAAAAGAATTCTAAACCGGAGTCAAGATTTTAGCAGTCCCAGGACTCCTGCTAATAAACCTTTGGCATGTGTTTTCTGATACTGTTTTCTCACTTGTTAAGGAGATCAAAGTAATGATAACCATAGTATTAATAATACCTAATAAGTCTACAATATTTCAATGTTCACAAAGCACTTTACAAAGTTTTATTTGAGCTTCTCCCCCAAAAAACTCTGGAGTAGGTACTACAGGTATTATTATTATTATTCCTATTTTACTGATTTAAAAAAAAGATATTTAAAGAAACTAAATGATTTTAGAGTCAATAGTCAATAGATATTTATTAAGCCCCTACCTATTGTCAAGTACTTTGCTGAGTGCTGAGGTAACAAAGAAAGGTAAATGATTCTCTTTGCCTTCAAAGTGCTCACAGTTTAATAAGGGGAAGAAATTGAAAAAGGATGAAAATTTTTCCAGGGGTAATAAGAGGGGAGAAATGATAAAATCCTATAGTCAAGACAAGAATTAATCTGAAAAGGTGTGAGTTGTGTAGTTGAATTTGTTTTTGCTGAATGATGAGTTCCTGGACATCATGAAATCCAGGAAGTCAACCAGATGGGAAACGATGACGTAAATTCCTAAAGGCTTTCCTTAAATAGTAGAGGACCAGAGAGGAACTCTTCAATATTCAAACTCCACCCTCTTCAAGCAGAGGTGAGGAGGGGCAGGAGGTGCCAAGAAAATGTGACTTTCAAATTGAATTTAATTATGCAGAATGATGAAA
The DNA here is from genome assembly GCA_023553655.1 of Myrmecobius fasciatus. Lineage (NCBI taxonomy): Eukaryota > Metazoa > Chordata > Mammalia > Dasyuromorphia > Myrmecobiidae > Myrmecobius > Myrmecobius fasciatus. Next base: position 17,671 of record JAJPUD010003311.1, on the reverse strand, counting down.
ATTCTGATATCATGAAATCCAGGAGGTCAGCAGATGGGAAATGATTTGCTCCTGATCTCACAAGTAGCCAGTGTCAAAAATGGGATTCAAATTCAGATTCTCTTTATTAACTTTGAGATCAGCATTCTATCTGCTTCCATCTCTGACACCCTTTTTTCCTAAGGTCAATTCCACTTCTGATGTTCTATGTCTTATAATCCCTTTCAATTTCAACACTCTATGTTCTCTGTTCTATATTCTCTTCTCTTCCATGTTTGACATTGATTCTTCTACATATCTTCCATCACCTTTTTTTCCCTTTTGTAAGAACAGCTGCATTCCCTTAAATAACAGTCTCACCAAAGAAGTCTGCTGTACTATCTACTTCAAGAAAGAACAATTCATTAATATATTCATTACATTCATTAATTTTATTTATTAATCACCATAATGTCTTCTAGTTTTATGATTCTATACTAAGTTAGGTCTACAATTGACATACCCAACTACTGTAATTGCTTCTCTTTAAAGAGAAATGAGGCTGCCAGTGGGGGTGGGAGAAGCAGAATGTAACAAAATAGGGATTTCCAGGATATTCTATGAGCTTAATACAAAATCCTTCAAATTTACTTTCTCCTTGAGGCTTTGCAGACATATTTTTCTGTTATCCCAATTGACTAATGAAAAGGAAAATTATACTCTGACTCCACTCCTCCTGGTTCAATCTTCACTTCTGAGGCAAAAGGGGGTGCTTAGTTTCTGTATAAATGTTTATAACAAGGACGCTTTTTATATGGGGATTTCTACCCCAAACAGATCATAATGCTGCCTAGTAAATCTGCCTTTGCTATGATTATGTGAAAACCATTTCCTTTTATTTATTTCCTCCTACATAGCATGCTCTATAAAAGATGATCCAGGACTGTGATTCCAGGGAAAGATCTGAAAAGAATGGGCTTTTCGAGGGTCATTGTCAAATTTGCAGACGACTGGGATTGCTAGAATGGGACCAAGTTTCATTTTTCACTTGTATTCTGCTTAATTTAACTAAAGTGTCATCTACCAGGATTGTCAGCTTGGGAAGCAACTGTCCTTGTGGTTGGGTTCCAAAGGTACTGATGGCTGAATGGAGGGTGGGAAAGGAAGGTCATTAGCCAACATGGCTTTGGCTGTAATTCACAATTTCCACACTGTTTATTCAGGGTGTGTCAGAGCCTTTGTGCCAAAGGGAGAGGAATCCTTGAAGCTGAACAGATGGGTAGGCAAAGATTCTGGCAGTATCTATTGCCTCTTGTGGCACTTCTAGCTAGTTCCCTTTGGAAAAGTGCCTTTAGCTTTATGCTACTTATTGCTTGGGGGGTGGTGATGAGGAGGGAGAATCACAGAATCATTATCAGATTTAAAAGATAGAAGAAATTCAATTCAGGAAATATTTATTATGTACCCACTATTTTCTATAAGTTCTAAAAAACAAAGAAAGAAAAAACAAACTTACTTCTCCAAAGAAGCTTATATACTAGAGGAAAATGCAGTATGTAAACAGATAAATGCAAGATAATTTGACATAGGAGAGTACAACATGTGAGTATGCATGCATATGCACACATATGTTCACACACACCCATAAAACTAGTGCCATCAGGACAAGTTCATCTGGCTTGAGCTTTGAAATAAGGTAAGGATTCTAAGAGGGAGAGATAAGGACAGACTTTTTATAACCATGATGAATAGCCTGAGCAAAAGAAAGAAGACAAAAAATAAAATGCCAAATTGTGAGAACTACAAGTAGGCAAATCTGGCTGGAATATAGAGGGAATAAATGGGCATAATGTAAAATAGGTCTAGAAATACAGAATGAAAGCAGAATTGCAATGCATTTCATGTGAAACTGATGAACTCAACAGAACATATTTTATTCTAGAGGCAAAAGAAAAGCAATGAAGATTCATGGAGAAGTGACATGGTCAGATTTGTACTTAAAGATATTCTTGGCATTTGAGTGGAGAGTATTGTGGAAAAAGAAAAGAGTGAAAGTATAAAGAATAATTAAGAGACTAGTTTAGGTGAGAAGTGAAGAATTCCTAAGCCAGGGAAGTAACAATATGAAGAGTTTGATAAGTAAAAGAAAGTCATGGGTGTAGAATCAACAAACTTGGAACCTGATAAGAAATGAGGGATGAAGGAGAACATGACTTTAAAGTTACAAACCTAGGTGAATGGAATGGGAAGGTGTGGAGGAGGGACAGGTTTAAGGGAGAAAAATAATGAATTTTTGTCTTGGGGGTATGTTCAATTATATATACCAATAGAAAATGCAGATAATATCCAAATCATCAGTTTGTGATTGTAGAATTAGAGGTCAAGATCTGTTGTTGAGTCATTTGCCTAGAGGTGCCTAGAGAAAGAGAGAGATAAAGAGAAAGAGAGACAAAGAGAAAGAGAGACAAAGACAGAAAGAGATAGAGAAAGACACCAAGAGACAGAGAGAGATAGAGAAAGATACCAAGAGACAGAGATTAAAAAAAATCCCAGGACAGAGGACAGAGCTTTTCAATACCATTAAGGCAGGATATAAATCTAATAAAGAGAATTGAGAAGGAATTGTCAGATAGGTTGGAGGAATGTTGAAAAGGGAATTTTTATTAAAGCCAAGGGAGAAGAAAGTATCTATGAAAACAATGTGGTTAACAATGTCCAGAGCTAGCTAGATCAAGAAAGTAAGGACCAAGAAAAAGCTATTAGATTTAGTAATTACAAACATTGCAAATTATACCAGACTTCAATTTAGATTTGGAAGTCAATTTTCAAGGGTGAAAAATGAAGAAGTGGAAACAATGAGTATTGGTAATCTATTCAGAAAATTTGGTTGTGAAAGAGAGATCCGTGACGATTTAAGAAGAGTCATGGAGAGTTTGTTTTTCTTTTCTTTTCTTTTTCTTTTTTTTTTTGCTGAGGAAATTGAGGTTAAGTGACTTGCCCAGGGTCACACAGCTAGGGACTGCTAAGTGTCTGAGTCCAGATTTGAACTCAGGTCCTCCTGACTTCAGGGCTGGTACTCTATCCACTGCGCCCTCTAGCTGCCCCCATAGAGAGTTTTTTGTGAGGGTTTTTTGTTGTTGTATTGTTTTGTTTTTTAGAGATGAGCAATACTGTGCCTATTTGTGGCTAAGGTAGAATAGAAGTGGAAGTAATAGGATTTGATGATTTAGGAGGGTAAGGTGTTTGAAGGAACATGAAAGTGTTTATTGAATCCCTCAAGTTATTATTATTGTTAATAATAAATTCCTTGAGAAAGAAGGGGAAATGACCAGGATGATGATGAATGACTTCAAGGAATGCAGCATCTTCTGTTTTTATTTTATTTCAAATTTTGTTTTTCCCATTTACATATAAAAAATTCCAAATTCTCTCCTTCACTACTTCCCCTGTGGTCATTCAAAATATTTCCATGTGAGTCAAGTTATGAAAGAAAACAGAGAGTAAAAACCAAACCAAAATAAAACAAGAAAAAATGTTTTTAAAAAGTATGTTTCAATCTGCATTCAAGCTCCATCTTTCTCTAGAAGTGGATAGCATTTTTCAACATGAATCCTTTGGCATTATCTTGAATAACTATATTGCTCGAATATCTAGGTCATTGACTGTTCTTCATCACACAAATTAGTTGTCATTGTGTACCATAGTCTTCTGGTTCTATTCTTTTCATTCTGTATAAATTTATGAAAGTCTTTCCAGGTTTTTCATCATTTCCTGTAATAGAATTCCTTCACAATAATATACCAAAGCTAGTTCAGCCATTCCTCAGTTGGTAGGCATTTCCTAATTTTCCAAATCTTTATCACAACAACAACAAAAAAAAAACTGCTATAAATATTTGTAGATATGGTTTGTGTGTGTGTGTGTGTGTGTGTGTGTGTGTGTGTATGTGCATATGTGTTCTTTGGGATACAAACCTAGTAGTTGTATTGCTGGGTCAAAGGGTATGCATAGTTTACAGCGCTTAGGGAATAGTTTCAAATGGCTCTCTGTAATGATTGAATCAGTTCACAACTCCACCAACAATCCAATAGTGTCCCAATTTTTTCCACGTTCTCCAATATTTATCATTTCCTTTTTCTTTCATATAAGTCAATTTGATTGTTATTAGGTGATACCTCATAGTTATTTTAATTTGCATTTCTTTAGCCAATAGTGATTAGAATAGAATAGAATAGAGCTTTTTTCATATAATTATACATAGCTTTGATTACTTTGAGTGAAAGCATCCATTCATATGCTTTTACTATTTATCAATTTGGGAATAACTTGCTCTTATATCAGAAATGATTTCTGTAAATTATTTCTCAAAGTTATGATTACTAGCTTTGTATTTCCCTCCTTCCTATTTTCCCTATTCATCCTACTCTTTCTTTCTCCTTTTACCCTATGCATACTCAAAATGTTTTACTTCTAACATCTCTCCCAATTCTCTTTCCTTCCCTCTTCTCTTACCCCTTTCCCTTCTTATTTTTCTGTAGGCTAAGATTTTTATACCCAACTGAGTGTGGATGTCATTACTGCTTTGAGTCAATTCCAATTTGAGCAAGGTTCAAGCATTCTTGTAAGTCCTCCATTTTCCCCTCCACTTTAAAATCTCTTTCATGCCTCTTTTATACTAGATAGTTTGCCTCTATTCTACTTCTCCCTTCTTCCTCCTTCCAGTGCATCCCTCTTTCTCCTCTTTAATATTAGTTTTTTGATATCATCCTTTCATATTCAACTCACACCCATGATTTCTAAGTAGAATCTTTCTAACTGCTCTAATAATAATACAGTTCTTATGAACTGGAAATTTCTTCTTCCATGCTGAATGATGGATTCCTTCTTATGATAATGTTTTTAAATTAATAAAATAAAACACGTAGAATTACAAAAGAAAACAATAACATTGAATGTAGTCATCTATATTTATTCATATATACACACATGTATATAATATACGTGTATACATATACATATATGTACACACATGTGTGATATGTATGCAATGTGTGTGTATTATTTCCTCTCCTAAACTCTGAAATGAGTGTATCTGTGTGTGTACATGTGGGAGTGGGATGGGGGGGTGTAGAAATAAACTATAGGATTTAGGAGAGGAAGTAATACTTGGTTAACTTTGGAGAAATGTCAACAGAGTGGGGCTCTCACACTTAAGGGCCCCATGACGACAAAGGATAGTACTATTTTCCTATAGATAGAAATAGAAATAAATATAGATATAGATATATGTGTGTGTTTGTGTGTATACATAAATATACATATATATTGTATACATAATGTATATGGAAGTATATGTGTTTATAAATATCTATATATCACCTATACACACGTATGTATATGTATATATATATATACATATACATACGTGTGTGTGTATGGCATACACATACACCAAGGAAACTTAAAAAATTTATTTGGGCATTTGGACCAGCAAATAGAGAACCTAGTGAAAAGGTCCCCAGGGATCTGTCTGAAGTAACATTTAACAATGTGCCTTCTCAGTCAGTCAGTGAACAAGAACTTACTACTGTTTGGTAGGTACCATGCTCCCAAGATGATGCTGAATGAAGCAGTCAACAGGGAGTCTGTATATCAAGGGCACATTTTTGGTTCCTTATCCTGCTTGGTGTTTGAAGCCCTAACCTTTGACAAGATAATCTTGGTCCTGGTATATAAGTGCTTACTTAGGAGTGATAGAGGGCTGGGTGACTGCTGTTAATAGAGAAGAGAAGGTAGAGACTTCCAAAAGCAAGAGGTTCAACCCTTCAATATTATTCCTAGCTACTGGATGGAGTGAAAAGCTACAATACTATTTCAGTAAGTCTGAGGGAAGAATAGCTTTAGGCTCCCAAGTAGTTGGTTCCTGGGAGGAAGATGGTAGAGAAAAAGAGTTTTATAAACCTATTCTCTTTATGTGACCATATCTGGGTCATCTACTCTCACTTGTCCAATAACTATGGCTGTGACCTAGCATCACATTTGGTGCCTGTGTGTGAATCACATACTCATATGCTCTTAGAAATCATTTAGTCTAAATGTCAGAAAGGCTGCTGGCAAACAAGCACACTCATATCTGTTGATGGAGCTTTGAGTTTGTTCATGTGTTCCAGAAAGCAAATTGGAAACACATCCAAAAAATCACCACACTGTGCATACCCTTGGACCTAGCAATACCAATACAAGGCTTACATTTGTAAAAGATCAAAGAAAGAGCAAAATAACCCACATGTGCAAAAAATATTGATAGCAATTATTTTATATTGATCTCAGTCAGTTATTACTAGATTCCCCAGTCTTTTATTCCTAGCACTCCACTCTCCCACTCTTCTCTTCCACAATTCCCCAATTAAATTATTCACTATTTCCTGAAAGTACATTATATTTTCAAACTTCTGTGTATCTTTCCTCACAGCATTTTTCTCATCTACATCATGTTTTCTGATTCTTTTAAAAGCCTGAGTATCCTTCAAGTCTCTTCTCCAGTCCCTTCTCTTCCAAAAGAGCTTCCTATTTTGTATTAGCCCATAGAGATTTTTCTTTCTTCTGAATTGATCACATTTACTTCCTATACTGCTCATTTGGCAATTTGTAATATTTTCCATGATGTTAAGTTTTGTGCGATTATTTAACTTTTCCCTTGTGTGGGTTTTGTTTCTCCTGCTACAATGTAATATCTCTGGGGGTGACAGCTCTCCCATAGTTCTTTGTGTTCAACATTTCCTTGCAGATATAGAGAACCCAATAGTTATTTATTAAGTGATTGATGTCCAAAGGGCACATACCTCTGGAGAGAATAGCACCATTAGTTGATGTCAATATCTCCTCCTAGTGAAAGAATGAAGGAGCTAACAGCAGGTTTTAAGAAAGAGAAGAGGACATAAGGGTCATGTGAGCCTGAGCTCTAAAGAAGGGAAGATAACTTGAAGAGTTACAAAAAGAACAAGACTGGTGGGAGAGGGAAGCTGTGGCTACAAAACATAAACTTAGCCTAATTTATATTTTGGTCTAAGACATTGCACATAAATGAACACATGTCCAAATGTAGGGGATGTTTTTTGCCCACATAAATTATGTGTTGTCTTCAAGGATTTGTCTAAATGTGAAAAGCAAGAATAGATATAACTCATGAATATTCTCCCCCTTCTTTTCTCCAAGAGATATTCCAATCAGGAGAGGAAACAGTACATTGGGGCCAAAGGCTGGCCACACCGAAGTGGCACTAAGCAAGAATTATACTTGTCTCTTCCCTTAAACATAGTCTTGGTGAAATGATTTTTAGGTTCAAATTGCATTCCTGATTACTTTCCTTTAAAGGGAAAGAAGTGCCCCAAGTTCTATATCCAAGGCTTGACACCCTTCCAACCAAATGCCAATATCACAATGGTCACACAAAACTCACATTTTAAGCCAGGTAGCAAACAAAAATCATAGAAAATATCCATAAGAGAACATAGACCAGACAATATATAGAATAAATGAACTCTCTCATTGGTAGCAAGATAACTAAACTCAAACAAGAGAATCCCACATCTTACCAAGGAAAAATTTCCTAGTCTCTAATACAGCAAGCTGAGGATAGGAACATGGTGACTGGCCCCTATATTCTCTGTGATATTCACAGTCTTTCTCTTTCTTAAGGGAGTCTGGAGCTATGTTTCTCTTCTCTCAAAACTGGAAGCTAGAATATCAGGATATCTCTTTTCTTGAGCTTTCAAAAACTTCAATCTACACACTGACAATAGATATTGAGGCTAAGGGTATACAAGCAAGTAGCAGTCATTCAACAAAGATCTTATCCACAGAATTATCAACCACCATTTTTTTTTTCATTTTTTGAGGGAACACTGTTGTGTTGAAGAAAAAGTTGTAGACCAGGTATCTGGAGATCTGAGTTTAAGTCTAAGTTCATGCTACCCCTTTGAGCCTTAGTTTTCCTCATTTATAAAATAGATAATAAGACTTCTTTTACGTCAGGAAATTCTCTAAATTTCCCTTATTTATTCATAGACAACTTCTTAATCTGTGGGTCACAATCCCATATGAGGTTTTGTAACTGAATGTGGGGGGACACAAAAATATGATTTATTATAAGTAAATATTTGATTTGCATACTTATTTTATAAATGTATATAGCCAGGTTTATGTAAAAATTTCTCAGGCAAAAAGGGGTCGCAAGTAGAAAAAGTTTAACAAATCCTACTGAACATAATCATGTAATATTTTTCCTATCAAGCTCTTATGGTTATATTAACCAATAAGAAAATTTACGTAAAGTACTTTATATTCTTAGAGAACTCTATTGATTTATTTTCATTTTGAAAAAAATTTCAATCATTTTTGAAGTATTTAAGTTTTCAAAGTGTTGTTTTATTATATGTATTATTATTTAAACAACAATCATTATTCAACTGAATTCTAACAGATTCAAGGAACCTTTTCAGCTCTACGAATCTAGAATCTTTGCCTAAACAATTATCTTATGAATCTGAGATTACCGAATTTAAAATATACCTCCTGCACTCAAATAGCATTCCTCACAACACATGCCCAGTCAAATTAAAACTGAAAACTGAAATTGTCTAGACAGAGAATTTACATCAAGTGGCTAAGGGATATAGTAGATAAAGTACTGGGCTTAGAGTCAAGAAGGCCTGACTTCAAATCCCACTTCAGATATTCTACTAACTGTTGACCCTGGGCAAAGTACTTAATAGCTGCCTTCCTCAGTTTCAAGAATAATATGGGATAATGATAGTACCTACCTCTCAGGGTTGTTGTGAAATTAAAATGAGATATCTGTAAAGAACTTAACATGGTCGCTGATGCACAGTAGGTGCTTAGTAAATAGATTATTACTAATAAAATATTAATATTAATAAATAGAATATCTAGAGTGAAATATTAATAGAAACAAAAATTCTCTACTATTTCATGACTACCATCACCATTTTGACTGAACTAGATGATTTTTCAGTAAAATTGATGGCCAACTCAGTGACAAAATCAGGCTATCTGTTGAAACAATGGGACTACTATTGAATGGATTAATCTTATTCATTATGGTCAGATAAGTCACAAGTATGGACATGTCCAGAGTTAGTACTATGGAACAGGACCAGAGATTTAGAACAAGTACAGATCATAGGTGAACTATTTTATTTTGCATATGAGAAAACTGAGGTACTGAGAAAAGATTGGATATGACCAAGAGCACATAGCTGTCATGAATCAGAACCCATATTTGAAACCAATTTAGGGTTAAATCAAGGCCTTTGAATAACTAAGAAGACAAGCTACAACAACCCAATTGTTTATCAGATTTTTAAAAATTATCAGATGAGACTTATGATAGAACAGATTTTAAAAGTAATACTACCATACAAAAAAGTTTTTAAGGCAAAGGTAAAAGTCAGAGAGAAACCTATCAGCATTCATAGATGACTATTGAATCTCCATCAGTCAGCATTTAACATATCCAACCCTGACATTTCAAAAAGTGAATTTAGCATCTCACCCCAGAATCTACTTTTCTTCCTCACTTCTTTTTTTCTTTTAAGGATATTGCTGATCTCCCAGTAATACAGGCTTAAAATCTCAATATTTTCTTCCCCATGTTATTGGCAATTCTACTCAGTTACAACTCAAAGATGTCTCTTGGGTGCATCCCTTTCTCTCCTCTCCCTTTGCCACCACCATAGAAACTAGGTGGCAGATTGTAGAAAACACTAGAAATAGAATCAGAAAGATCTGGGTTCAAACTTAATCTAACCTAATTCTTAGGTGTGTGATCTTGGACAAGTCAATTAACTTCTTTCTCTTTTTCCTCCTGCAAAAAAAAAAAAATGGGGATAATAATTGCACCTGTTTCATAGGATTATTTTTAATAATCCCAATCAAAGGATTATTGTGAAGATAAACTGAGATATTTATGTTTAACACACTGATTGAAATATAATAGGTGCTTAATAAGTGCTTATTTTTTCCCCTTAAAATTCTAAACCCCCCATTATTGTAATCCTTCAAATTGGTTTCTCTGCCTACATAATCTTCCCTCTAGTCTTTATCCAATTGGCAAAATTATCTCCTGGTGGCATAAATCTTACCTTTCTACTCTTTTTTCTCAAAAATCATGAGAAATAATTTATAGTTTCTAACCTAAAATATTAACTTCTCAGCCTGGAATTTTATGTCCTACAGAGTCTGCCTATAAATTTTCTTTGCAGCCTTATTTCACATTCTTCATAATCACTCATTCTACATTTCAAACAAAATGGCCAAATAGCTAATCTCCAAGCTCAAGATGCTGTCTTCAGCCTCTATGCATTTTAGACCTTCCTCCATATCTGAGTATACATTTTGTGCCATTTCTGTTTTTCAGAATCCTTTTCTTCCTTTGAAGTTCCAGTCTGAAAGTGTTCTCTCCTCACATTTTCCTGTTATGTTTCAGATTTCTCTATTGTTCTCAACATATTTTGCCATTTCATACATATCTGTGTATATCTTCTATCCTTCTTTCCACAGCCCCACAGCCCCTCAAATCCAAGATGCATGAATATGGGATCTCTGTCTAGAAATAATTGTAGACCTCATCTACTTCAATGTATTCATTTTAAAGATAATCAAACTGAGGCATAGGGTGACAAAGAGTCAAAGTTGGTACTAAATGGCAAAGTCAGGATTCACATTCATGTATTTTAACTCTAAAAACTGATGGGTACTTCTAGCCTACCATTCTATCTTTTCTATTCACAGAAAGGGCTTCCCCTAAACCTCCAAGAATTGGTATTATTCTAAGTGAATCCTTAAAGCTTTCTAGAATAGGCTTTTTGTCATCCTTTCCTGGCAGCTTAAATTTGGAGCTGGGGGGACCTTAGAAGTCTTCTAATACAATGTCTCCATTTTGCAGGTTAAAAAACTGAAATCTGCAAAGGTTAAAATTGACTTATCTAAGTCATACAACATAGTATAAAACAGTACCAGGGTTTAAACATAGAAATCCTTTAACTCCAATACCAGCACTTCTAACTCCATTGTACCATTTTCATGTAACGATATTCCCCAAACAAGTTCTCCTTGTTTAACAAATTCTCTTTTTGATCTTGCCTAAAATCAGAGGGAATGTTTGCAATGATTCATTTATGGATTGGATAAATAAGTTGTTTTGTTGTTAAAAAAGATTTGAATATGAATCCTATCAGATATTTTCTTTTTTTTTTCATTAAAGCTTTTTATTTGCAAAACATATTATGGGTAATTCTTCAACATTGACCCTTACAAAGTTTTCCATTACAAATTTTTCCTCCCTAGTCCCCTACACTCCCCTAGATGGCAGGAAGTCCACTAAATGTTAATTATATTAAAATGCTTGACAAATCGAATATATGTATGCATATTTCCACACATCTTGCTGTGCAAGAAAAATCGTATCTACAAGAAAAAAAAATTTAAAAAGGAAACCCAATGCAAGCAAACATCGATAGAGAGCATGAAAATATTATGCTATGGTCCACATTTCATATCCCTCTCTCTGGGTGCATATGGCTTTCTTTATTGAACAATTCGAACTGGTTTGAAATATTTCAATGTTGAAGAGAGCCATGTCCATCAGAATTGATCATTAGATGTTTTCTTTTGACCTTGGACAAATTGCAATCTGTCTGGGACTAAGTTTTCTCACTTGTAAAAGAGACTATAAACTTGCTAACTCGAAAGCTTCCTTCTAATATTATTTATATATTTTTTGCCCTTCCACAGTTGTTTTTAAGGTATAGTGGAAAAACAATGGACTTAGTCATAAGAATTGTGTCTCCTGTTCATACAATTGGCTCACACAATTTAGCTAAGTTCAATTTTCTAAGTCACTGTTTTTTTCTCTACAAAATGAGGCTATGTTGTTGGGTGATAGCTTACAAGGATGATGTGAGGAAAAGCTTTGTAAATTGTAAGTGTGAGTTATTGCCAATGAGAAGTAAGGACAGGTTCTCTACATTTTCTTTTTCAAATATGACTTTCCATAGACCAAAGGACTTTTCCTTTTAAATTTTCAGGTGACACAGTTCATTTGCTCTACCATGGGACTATTTCCTACCCAGTGATGATTACTACTATTTTCTTTCTGTTATTAAGATGGATTAGAATTTTACAGTATGAACAACCAATCTGGTAACATCCAAATTCTAGAAAGACCCAGTATTAGGCTACAAATGTGATCAGCAGGGAGGAAAAATTGCTGTAGTTATTGGTTATGTATTGCTGTTTTTTTCATTTCATAAGGGGGCAAAGTCATGTTAGGTTTTTATCATTTAGGAGTCAGGCCAAAAACCTATTCTTATCTTAAACAAATTCAGAGTCCCTGGTACATCAGTATGTATGTAGAGAGATTATACAATATTATATATGTATGTATATGTACATATACATATATCTTAAAGATTTTAGCTGATATTCCTAATGAACATAAATATACTTGGTAAGGATAAAGTAAATATTCTTTCAAAGAACTTAGTGGGATATAAAGAGTAAAAATCAAAGTATTGTCTATTACTTATTTAGTTCCATAACAATCAAACTACTTTGTAAAGGTATAAAAAATAATAAAATATATCTGAAGGATTAAAAGTTCAAAAAAATTTAGAGATATAATGAAAGAAACAGAAATGAATGGGATCTAAGCAACAGCAGATCTCAAACTAAGCAAAAATCATCAAAATGATTTGTCACTGGGTTAAAAAGTAGAGAGGACTAACAGTGAAACATATTAGCTATTAAAAACTTTCAGATGCAAACGAACCAAGTATCCTGGTATTTGATACAAACTCCCAAATCTTCAGCTTGTGGGTTAATTACTCTCTATTTAACAAAAACTTCTGAAAAAACAGGAATACAATTTAGAAGAAACTAGTTTTAGACCAGTCTTTCACATCATATGCCAGTATAAGTTACAAATAGATAAATGAGTTAGGGGGAAATTTCATGATCAGATAAGAGAAAAAGTCAATCACAGAAGATATGAAATAATTTTAACTATGTAAAAATTTTCACAAAAACAAAACAAAAATGCACTTAAAATTAGAAGGGAAGCATGTGCTCAAAAGTTCTTTACTAATTGTCTCATTTCCAAGAAATGTGAAGAATTCATTCAGAGTTATGAAAATAAGAGCTTGATAAATAGTTAAAAGATATGGGAGGCAGCTAGGTAGTGCAGTGGATAGAGCATCAGCCTTGAAGTCAGGAAGACCTGAGTTCAAATCTGCTCTCAGACACTTAACACTTCCTAGCTGTGTGACCCTGGGCAAGTCACTTAAGCCCAATTGCCTCAGCAAAAAAAAAAAATAGTTAAAGGATATGAATAAGTAGTTTTCAAAGGAAGACATTCAATCTAGCAAGAACCATATGAAAAATGTTCCAAATCAGTAATAATTAAAGAAACACATATTAAAACAATTCTAAGGTTCCCTATCGTACCTTTGAGATTAATAGGAATAAATAAAAAGAGAAATAACAAATGTTGGCAAGACTATGAAAAAGCAGGCATGTTAATATATCCTGATTGAGGCTATGAATTAGTTTGGTCATTCTAAAAAAGCAATTTGGAATTATACCTGTATATCTGATAAATTGTGCATACTTTTTGACCTAATGATACCATTAAGGGATAATCCCATATAAGGGATTATATAAAAATATAATATGAATTATATTTTTAAATTCATAGCAAAAAACTTGAAGCTAAAAGAGAAACCATCACTGGGAAATAGCTAGTATATGCCTATATTATTGTTCTCTAAGAAACAATGAAAGAGATTTTGTCGGAAGTCTTGTGTTAGCTATTGAAAATGAAGTGAGCAGAACAATAGAACAATTTGTATAAGAGATGATATGAAAGTGATCAATTTTAAGAACTTAGATCAATACAATGATCAATCATTATTCCAAAAGACTAATAATGAAGTATGTTATCCACTTCCTGATAGAGAGGTGATCCAGGAGAGGAAGAGAACAAGCCTTATATTAAGTGTTGCCTATATGCCAGACACTGTGCTAAGCAGTTTACAAACAATATCTCATTATCTCATGGATTCAAGGTGAAGAATGAGACATAAATTTCTGGACATAGTCAAATGCAGTTTTAATTAACTATGGATATTTATCATACAAGCATTTTTCTTCCTTTTTCCCAATAAGCATAGAATGGGGGGGAACAAATTTTTAGTAATTAGAAAAAGTAAAAATAAAATGAGAAGTTTTAAAAAAATTATTGGACCTTGAAGAAGTTGCTTGGATAGTACAGAGATTAGATTAGATGAAATGTACATTCAATAGATGTAAGTGGCTATCTTTAATGTTTTAAACATCAACATTCTTGAATTTTCAAGTTCCTTTTCAAACTTTTAAATTTTTACAATGTATGCCTATGAGCCTTTTGTGTTTTAAGTACTCATGGATATGTCTAAAAGAAAAATAGTTGTCCTATAACTGATTTACATTGTACACTTAGTATTTCTCTGCTTCTCTTTGGGGGAGATTCTAGACATGAGCCAAACCTCAACTTTCCCAGAACTCTAGGTTGGAGACATAAAGAATAAGGGAATTTGATTTAAAAAAATCAATTTAGTCCAAGCATGAGCCAGTATATAATGTAGGACTTCTGTGTAGGCAAGGGTATCTCTAGCCCTTAACCTTAGCCATTCTTTTGTTATTATTCTTTCTTAGAAGAAAATTGTGTAACATAAAGAGTATATTGGATTTGGATTTGGATGACTTGGATTTAAATGACTTGCATAATGCTTTTTGAGGAACCTGGGAAAACCTCGGTGTCTTGGTTTCCTAATCTGTAAAATGGGGATCACAAAACCTATATTATCCATCTTTTGTACTGAAAAGGGCCTTATTAAATCCAAAAATATAATGGAAATGTGAGTTTACTACTGGATCCTAATTGTTAAATTTTAGTGCCTGAAGAATAATGATTCAAAGGCCTCTGTGGATTCACACTTGCCTTTTATATTCATGTCATTCAATATTTTTAATAAAAAAAATGCTTTGAAGACCAGAAAATAGGTTCACAAATATCCTCCCTGGAAATGTTTTCTTTGCTGCTCCCCACCTAAGTATGTATGACATATGACATAATACACTTAAGTGCCAAATGCTGAGGATTTGATCTGACCCCATTAGATCACGTTAGTGTAACTACACATTGGCTAATTGGAACACTCAGTTACTAAAACACTGAATGGAAGGCCAAATACCTTTAAAAGCATAATCACTACAGGGAAAGGAAAAGTTGACTTAGTTTCCTCTCTTCCTGATTCTTCAATAGCTGCTTGCCTTTGCAGTTAAAATGCAAATGTTGGATAGAATGCCAGAGTACCAAATCATGAAATCTTTTTGTCTTTGCACCTGTTAATTTAACCAAAACAATGCCTCCTACCTCACCCCAATCTTTTTTCCCAAGGTATTGTGCAAAAAGAAAAGAAAAGAAAAAAGGGGGGATGTTAGTAAGCCTTAATATATTAGCTCCTTAGAAATATCATTATTTTTTTCATTTTCCCTGGATGTCTGAGCAGGGTGTCCATGTGTTTCTTGAGAAGAAGAAAAATTCTAAGATACACACACAGGTGTGTTTGTGTGTGTGTGTGTGTGTGTGTGTGTGTGTGTGTGTATAGATATAGATATGAAATTGTGTTTTTATATGTGTATGTATATGCATGTGGTTATGATTCTTTAAAATAAAATAACAGTGCTTCCATATGTATATAAGAATCGTAACTGTCTTTTAAGCATATGAATGGATTAAAGGTTCACCATAAATAGGAATGTGAATTGAGAAATGGAAAGGACATTAGAGTTAAAAAGGAGAAAATAGACCTAAACAAGCTATTATCTATGACGTTCAAAGTCACAGAAATAATAGCAAAGATAAACCTTGAACTCAGTATCCAGAAGACTATATAAATTGCAGAGAGCTTGGGCCAGGTCCAGGCATGCTCTCTTACTCATAAATGAATATTCCCTTTAAGGGGAGGACCTTTCCTTAATGTGGTAATGCTTATCCTAGTTATGTTGGCACACCCTGCCTACTTTTAGATAGATGAGTTTATTAGGATGGTAGTAAATATGGCCTGACAACTCTCTCAGAATGAAGCCTCCTGCATCTTTCACCTCCGGGTTCCAGGGGTGCTGTGAGAGGTTTGAGAGGCCATTTCTCTATTGCCATCTGCTCAAGCCCCCACCAGTTGCATCTTATTTCCATTTATAATTATATATGAAATTATGTAATTAAAATACAGTATGTGCTAGTCACTGCGGTAATTATTTTATAATTATTATCTCTTCTGTACTTCACAATAGTTCTGGGAGGCAAGTGCTGGTATACTCCCCATATTACCAATGAGGAAACTAAGGTAAGTGGGATTAAGTGACTTGCCCTGGGTCATACAGCTAGTAGGTGTCTGAGGTCAGATTTGAACTAAGGAAGATGAATCTGACTTACTCCAGGCCAGACATTCTATCCACTATGCTAACCCTTTCTATGGCACCTAGCTTTTTTTTTATTAAATAAAGCTTTTTATTTACAAAACATATGAGTGATTTTTCTACATTGACCTTTGCAAAAACTTTTTTTCCCCAAGCTTTTCCCCTCCTTCCCCCCACCCCCCACCCCTAGATGACAGGTAATCTAATACATGCTAAATAGGATAAATTATATGACAAATACAATACATGTATACATATCTATACAGTTATCTTACTGCACAAGAAACATCAGATCTAGAAAGAGAAGAAGAAAAAAACAACCTAAGAAGGAAAACAAAATGCATGGAAATATTCACAGAAAGCGTTAAAATGCTGTGTTGTGGTTCACATTCAGTTCCCACAGGCCTCTCTCTGGACGTATATGACTATCTTCATCGCAACACAACTGGTTGGAATCACATCATTGTTGAAGAGAACCATGTCCATCAAAATTGATCATCGTATAGTCTTGTTGCTGTGTATAATGATCTCCTGGTTCTGCTGATTTCACTCAGCATCAGTTCATGCAAGTCTCTCCAGGCCTCTCTGAAATCCTCCTATTGGTCGTTTCTTACAGAGCAATAATATTCCATAACATTCATATACCATAATTTATTCAGCCACTCTCCAATTGATGGGCATCCCTTCAGTTTCCAGTTTCTAGCCACTACAAAAGGGGCTGCCACAAACATTCTTGCACATGTGGGTCCCTTTCCCTCTTCTAAGATCTCTTTGGGATATAGGCCCAGTAGAAACACTGCTGGGTCAAAGGGTATGCACAGTTTGATAACTTTTTGAGCATAGCTCCAAATTGCTCTCCAGAATGGTTGGATCTGTTCACAGTTCCACCAACAATGTATCAGTGTCCCAGTTTTCCCACATCCCCTCCAACACTTATCATTAGCATTTCCTGTCATTTTAGCCAATCTGACAGGTGTGTAGTGGTATCTCAGAGTTGTCTTAATTTGCATTTCTCTGATCAATAGTGACTTGGAGGACCTTTTCATGTGACCAGAAATAGTTTTAATTTCTTCGTCTGAAAATTGTCTGTTCATATCTTTTGACCATTTATCAATTGGAGAATGGCTTGAATTCTTATATATTTGAGTCAATTCTCTATATATTTTAGAAATGA
>JAJPUD010003310.1:216542-257152 GCA_023553655.1 Myrmecobius fasciatus | reverse complement strand
AGAGAGAGAGAGAGAGAGAGAGAGAGAGAGAGAGAGAGAGAGAGAGAAAGACAAACAGAAAGAGAAACATAGAGACAAGGAGAAGCACAGAGATACACACAGAGAGATAGAGGGAAAGATAGGGTAGGACTAATAGAGTATGGAAGAAAGGACAGAGACACAGAGAAAGATCCTCATTCTTTTTTCAGGGTCAGAAGGCCTGTTAATTTTGGCTAAGTGAAAGTTCAAAATAAATCTCATTTTATTTTGTTCCCAGAAATGATCGTATGCTTGGCCTTTCTGAATGTTTTCATTATATCTATGATCTTTTTCTCAGCTGTTAAAAGCTGATTAAAAAAGAAAACACTTCAATTCTGTAGATCTCTGATTATAGAATTGCATAGAAATATGGAGTTGGTGGGGATTTTTAAAGACTATCTGGTCCATTTTATGGATGAAGGAACTGAGGCTTAAATAATTTAAGCTAGCAAGTATTTTGGGGTCTATCCTTTTGTTATTATATTCTTTCTCTGTTTCTAACAGGTAGCCCAAAGAGCATCAATCAAAATTCAAGGAGATAGAGATAGAATGAAACAGCTCCTCTTCTCAAGGAACTTATACTATGTTGGGGAGAATATAAGTAAGCATCAAGTTGCTGTAAAGTAATGCAAAATAATTAAATGTCTAAAAATATGGAGTTCATTCCTAATTCTATCACTTCTGGCATTATGATCCCTATAGGGTGAATCATTTAATCTTCATAATTACGAAGATTACATAAATTACATAAATAAGATTACATAAATGAAGTGTTCTTATTAATAAATCTTTTGGAGATTGAACTCTACTGGGGGTAGGCAGTTGAAATAGATTAATTGTAAGGCCAGGATTGTAAGCTTGTTTGTGTCATGGAACCCTTTTTGCAGTGAAGCCCATGGACACTTTATCCAAATAATGTTTTTAATGTATAAGGTAAAATATTGTTATTGTCTATCCTTGGTTGTTGAAGAGAACCAATGACATTGGGAGGGAAATATTTTGTTCTCTCTCTGTCTTTCTCTCTGTCTATCTATCCGTCTCTGTCTTTCTCTTTGCCTCTGTCTCTGTGTCTCTGTCTCTATGCTCTGTCTCTCTGTCTCTTTGTCTATCTGTCCGTCTCTGTCTCTCTTTATCTCTCTCTTATCTTTAAAGTGAATGAACTCCAGATTAAGAATCCTGTCTCTAAGGACTCTTCTAATTCTGTGCTCCAGTGATTTTATAACCTCCCAGACTTTAGGAGGTAACAAGATACATTGCTGAAATTATATAAATTAGAAGCCAGAAATTAATTATCTTCTAAGAAAATGAAAGACATGCTGGATTTATCAGGAAATGTGCAACCAAGTTCTTTAAAAAAATGTTTCTTATGGAAGTGTCCTCTAGGGAGTAGAGAAGTATTTATCCTCATGCTGGTCCATGAAAGCAGCTCTAGGAACCTTGTTGGCAATTGAAGGAAGTTTATAATGGGTATCTCCTCAATGAAACCTGTACCTCTTGTTAGATCCCATTGTGCATTTGAAAAAAGACAAACTTTCTCTTTGGTTATCAATTTATATTTCAAATGAAGTTTGAACTTTCTCTTTTGAAAGAACTTAGACTTTTTGAGATATGATTCTGAGGTTGGAAGTGATATGTATTTTATAATAAAAATCTAACCTGGCCTTGAATTGGGGATTCCTTCTTAACCAATGAGAAGAGGGAAAGCCTTCATAGTAGTGAGGAGATACCTATACCTAGACCCACGAGGGAAAAAAATGCTCTCCACTCCCACCCTGAAATCTAAGTAATTTTCCATAGTTTTTAAACAGTAATGATTGTCTTAGTAGAATTATATATTTAAAGTGGAAAGGACCTTAGAAGTCATCTAATTTTAGCATCAGGATAGAAGTCAAATGTGTCCAAGATTACTTGGGTAGTAAGAAACCCAGGTCCTTTGACTACAGAGTCAACTGTCTTCTGTCTTTCACTCTTTTCACTACAGAATTTTTCCTATAAATAATTAAAACTCCCTCTATACAAAAGAATCTGGATAATTTCTTATATTTTGATGTAAAGCTATAGTAGCTCTTAGAATGTTAAGTAAGCGTTCCCCTCACCCGCTGCTCCTGTTATTGATACCAATTTGTTTCTCCTTTGGGAAATTTAAATAAGACACTTCACGAAAAAGGGTTCTCACACTGAATTCTTCCCAGTTCTGTTGTCTGTTCTCTAACTCATTTTCTCCCAATTGTGCAGGGAATTAATAATGTTCTCAAACTAATAGTGTTAAACTGTTCAGAGATTATCTGGTCAGATTGCTTACAAGAAATTCTATTAACTACTAAATTAACATCATTGCTATTTCTCTTGAACCTAGTGTTGAAACGTATGATGTGTGCCCTTTTCATAGAATGAAAATTTCTGAATCAGGCATTTTTAGTATCTATGAAAAAAAATTCAGGATTTCGTGCTTTTTTCGGGAGAAGTTCAATGTACAAAATATATATTGAATTTCTCCCTGAAAAAGGAGGGGAAAAACTCTTCAAAAACAAAAAAAATCTTTCTTACTCAAGATATCACAGAATAAATATTCTTAGATGTTAGACTTTGATGGATGAATAGATACATTATATGTCTTTTAAAAATTGTGGAACAAAACAGGCTTTTCCATAACATAGTACAATAAAAAGATGATGGAATATGAAACTGCAAATCAATTGTGTAAAACTTATTACTTTTAAATATATAAGGTTATCATATATATTTCTTTGTTTCTTCTTGCATTTTAGTTACTGTTAAATGCGAATATGCATGTTTGTGTAAAATTATTCTGTACATCTATTTATCAGTTCCTTCTTTGCATGCATATAGTGTCTTTCTTCATATGTCCTTTATGGTTAATTGGAGTATTTATAGTAGAAAAATGACTCATTCATTCAAAGTCATTCTTTAAACAATATTACTGTTACCATATACAATATTTTCTTCTATCTGCAAGTCTTTCCATGTTTTTCTAAGATCATTAAACTCAATGTTTCTCATAGCATAATATAGAATTGTAGTATTTCATCATAATAATATAACACAGCTTGTTCAGCCATTCCCCAATGGGCATGTTGTTCTAAAATAGCTGCTAACTGTTGACCAGACCCTATTTCTAAGCGTTAAAACAAAAATCTGTTCCTCCAAGTTGTCAAGCACAGGGAAATTCAGAGCAGAGAAGTCTTCCTTCTGTAAGAAAGATTGGATCAGCAGCAATGTCTCTATTGGATCTGTATCCCAGAGAGATCACAAGAGGGAAAAGGACCCATATGCACAAAAATATTTTTAGAAATTCTTTTTGTAGTGATAAGGAATAGGAAATTGAGTGTATGTCCATCACTTGAGGAATGGCTGAATATGAATGTAATGGAATATTATTGTTCTATAATAAATGATGAGCAGTCTGATTTCAGAAAAGCCTGGAAAGACTTACATGAACTGGTACTGAATGAAGTGATCAGAACCAAAAGAACATTTTACACAGTAACAACAAGATTATGTGATGATCCACTGTGATAGAGTTGGCTCTTTTCAACAATGAAGTGATCCAAGACATTTCCAATATATTTGTGCCATCTGCATCCAGAGACAGAATTATGGGGACTCATTGTGGATTGAAGTATAGTATTTTCACTTTTTGTGGTTTATTTGCTTAGTTTTTTCTTCTTTGTCATGCTTTTCCCCTTTTGGTCAGATTTTTCTTGTGTAGCGTGATGAATATGGAAATATGTTTATTATTTTTATTTCCTTTTTAAAAAACTAAAGCTTTTTATTTTTAAAACAAATGCATAGATAATTCTTAACACTCACCATTGCAAAACATTGTGTTCCAAATTTTTTTCCTCCCTTCTTCACACCCCTCCCCTCGATGGCAACTAATCCAATATATGTTAACCATGTGAAATTCTTCTATACATATTTCCACAATTATCATGCTGCATAAGAAAGAAAATAAAATGGAACAAACAACAACAAAAAAGGAAAAATACTACCACCTCGCTGTGGAAAAGAGCCATATCCATCAGAATAGATTATCTTACAATCTTGTTGTTGCTGTGTGCAATGTTCTCCTGGTTTTACTCACTTCACTTTGGTATCAGTTCATGTTCTCCAGGCCTTTCTGAAATCATCCTGATTATAGTTTCTTATAGAACAATAATATTCCATAACATTCATATATCATAACTTATTCAGCCATTCTCCAATTGATGGGCATCCATTCAATTTTTAGTGGAAAGATATTTAGAAGAATTTTACATGTTTAACCTATATCAGATTGCTTGCTGTCTTGGGGAGGGAGGAAGAGAAGGAGAACAACTTGGAACACCAAGTTTTGCAAAAATGAATGTTGAAAACTATCTTTGTATGCATTTGGAAAAATAATATGCTACTAAAAAATAAAAATTGGATCATTTATTTCCCTGCTTTTTTTCACTCACCTACAATTCACATAGCAAAATAATTTGATTAACAAGTATACATTTTAGCATTAAAAATCATACATTAAAAAATCATTACAGTTACTAACATACAAAAAATATTAGGTATAGGAATTACAGGTAGATGAAGAAGTAACTTGGGTGGGTAATGATAAAAAAAATGCATAGGGGTTAAATGTCCAGGCCATCAGTTAAAGTATAAATTTTTCTATCATCTTCTGAGAAGTGTCAACTTCTTGGAATCAACCAGAAGACCCAGCTTTCAATTCTACTAGATACTTGCTAACTGCTTGGCCATGGACAATCATTTATAAAATCTCTATTTCTTCATCTGTAAAATGACTTGCACTATTTAACCCACAACATTGTGCTAAGGAAAGAGTTTGCCTAACTTAAATTGTTATATAAATTTGAGTTATAAAAATAAAGAAGAGATAATCTTTTCTCCTTTAAGGATAACTTAACATTCTATAAGGCATTGGATACTTATGATACTGTGGAAAAAGAACAGACCCCATTCAGGAGGCTGGTGTTTTAACACTCCTTTTGACTTTACCTGTGTGAATGCTGGCAAGGATATTTTGTACCAAGCCCTCATTTCCCTTAATTATAAAATGTGTGGGGAGGTTGATCTAGATGCCCTTTAATGCTTTTTCTAGTAACTTTCATCTACTCTAACTCTGTGATCTTGAAAGTTTATTTGCATACATTTTGTATTTATTTACTTATGTACATGTTATATCCCTGTATAATGAAAAGTTCACTAAACACTGACTTTTCACTTTTACCATTGAGCTCCTAGAGGGTAGTGCTTTGCAAATGGTATGCAATTAACAAATGTTTGTTGAATTGAGATGGATTAAGTAGAGGTTTTATGGTGCAATGGTAAATCAGTGGACTTGGGGAAAGGAAGACTTTCATTCAAATCTTGCTTCAGGCATTTAGTAACTGTGTGACTGCACAAATCTCTTATCCAGTCTTCACTTCTATAAAAAAGAGGGATAAATTAATGGTCTCAAAGGCTTTAAAAGTCCCTTCCAACTCTATTTTATTCTATCAATCTTATCAGTGCTACTTTGTACTTTTGCAAACATAGAGGTGATTCCTGTCCTCTAGTAGCTTACACAAAAGACAAGATATTCAATATAAAATTACATTTTTATTACATTACATTAGGAGTCACTAGAAATCAGTAGAATGTTAAGATTGTTCTGATTTAACCTAATTTGACAAATAGGAGAATGAGGATTGAAGGACTAGACTAAAAGAAGTATCCTGATTCTTGGATTGTTAGAGTTCTTAATTACTTAGAAACCTCATGAAGGTTTCTAAGCTGTATGTGTTTTAGCCTAATTAATATTTATGGCTGCAGAACAAAATTTAATAAAGCAAATGGTATAATTTCAGACAGGCTATAGTCCTTGTTAGAAGGGCTTAGAAATATTCAGAGGCAGGAAGAGAGAGCTCACTATTGATTATGACTTAAGATCTCTTTCCTAATTTTAGTCCTTAATGTTGGATGAAAGTCCCACTCTTGAAGTCTCTAAAAGAGATGAGGGAACTATTACTTTCAGACATCTCTTTGGCACATTTTGCTTGCAAAGACCTTGCGACTGAATATTAATTTGCTAATGATATACATACTATTAAAGAGAATGCCCATACCAATGGGTTTGGGGACTAGAGTTGTTATTGTTCGGTAATTTTCAGTTCAAGTCAGGCTCTGTGTGACCCCATTTGACAAAGATTCTGGAGTGTTTGCCATTTCCTTCTCCAGCTCATGTTGGGGATGAGAAAACTGAGTCAAACAGGGTTAAGTGACTTGTTCAGGGTCACAAAGGTAGGAAGTACTGAGAATGGTGAGAATGATGAGTCTTCATGACTTCAGATGTGGAACTTTCTTCACTGAGCCATCTAGTTACCCCAGTTCTGGAGTTACACATGTATTAAAAAATACAGTGGGAACCAGGAGTATTTGGATAAATGTTTGTCAAATAGCTCTTCAGACAAACTGTATGCATAACAAACTTTTAAGTTTTATCTGCATTATTAATATTTCTTCATTATTTCTTACACCTAGAAATCAACATATACAAACAAAAAAATCAAATCCTTATTTGTATAAAGGTGTACCTTCTCATTCTCTAGAAAGTCAATAGGAGCTGCTCTAGCACATTCCTAGTACGAACTTGAAGTTTCATTAGGATGGTCAACATCTTGTATGTGGACACTTCCCCCACCAAAGCAGGTCATAATAAAAGGTGATATTGATAATGCCATTTTCAGGTTTGCAAATCATATCCTAGGTGCCTTACACAACAGCTGTGTCAGATGTTTTTATTTTCCTATTTTACAGATGGACAAACTAATCATTGGAAAAGATAGGTGGCTTAAATATGTGTGACAGGATTCAAATTCTAGTCTTCCTGACTCAGTCATAAGTCGTATTGCTTTTTCTCAGTAGCTTAAGTCTTATGGAATTGTCTGAGTCACTAAGAAATTAATTGATCTGTCCACAATCAAACATTTAGTATTTATAAGGAGCAAAACTTATAGCTAGACTTTTCTGACTTTGAGAAAAGCCTTTCTTCTTACCGTACCAAACCATCTTTCAAATTAATTGTGCATAAAGCTTAAAAATCAATTCCCACGTAGAATTTTTACTTTGTTACATGGTCTAGTGGATTATCATAGAACTGGGAGTTGGAAGAGTAGGGTTATTATCTTGGTGCTACTTTCAAACTCCTGAATCCTGAAAATTCTAAAAATCCTGAATTTTTACTCAAATTCTTTTCTCTCCTGTTGCTCCCAATCTAAATTTGAACAATGTGGTTTTCCATTTATCTCTAATAGGTGATAACTAATTTACACGGTCTTTTTGGAAGAAATTTGTTATAAATGGAACAAGTTCTTTTACTATGAAGAGCTACCCTCAGGCTCTGTAACAGAGAGCAAAGACGTGTAATTTTAGAACAAAGACTAGACTAAGTTAAGCTAAGAGGATCTGCTCAATTGTCACCCTTCTTAGAAAACACTTTGACTTCAATGTTCTATTTTACTTTTTCCTGACCCTTTGAAGGCTAAATGTATCATTTCAGCTTCCCTAATGATAACAAACCTTAACTTCTTCCAGTTTTTGGATCTTCCTAAGTCTCTACCATCCATAATACGCTAAGCTAGTATCCTTTTGTTTCAGTCTTTTTCCTGTATTAAGAATCCTGACTAGAAATAGATCCCCAACCTCGTCCAGTGATTCAAAACTTTTGAACTCCCCCAACCACAATATCCCAATAATTTGTAAAATTTAAAAGTGTTTCTTTAATTGTTTTTTTCACTTGTCCTTCAAGCTGCTAAATTGTGGTCCCTGGGAGATATGCTATATAGGTTACCCACTAGCCCTCTGTCTATCCACATTTTTCTTTCTTTTTTTTTTATTAAAGCTTTTTATTTGCAAAACGTATGTATGGGTAATTTTTCAACATTGACCCTTACAAAGCTTTCCGTTACAAATTTTTGCCCCTAGTCCCTACCCCTCCCCTAGATGGCAGGAAGCCTACTGCATGTTAATTATGTTAAAATACTTGACAAATCGAATATGTGTATACATATTTTTACAGTTATCTTGCTGTGCAAGAAAAGTCAGATCTACAAGAAAAAAAAATCTGAGAAGAGAAACAATGCAAGCAAACATTAATAGAGAGCATGAAAATGTTATGTTGTGGTCCATATTTCATATTCCTCTCTCTGCCACCCACCCACATTTTTCTTTGCACATTTGTCCTCAGAATCTTGAGCTACCTTTACCAATCTTCCTTCTGCCATCTAGTCTCACTTTGCTATCTTGAATTCAGTCCAAGTTGGTGGACCTACCCTGAGTGATAGTCTTCTTGCCAAGTTTCACTCATTTTGATAAAGACTTCCTCTTGGATCACTTTCAGAAAATTTGAAAAGTCTCTTTCTTGATGAAGGTTGTAACTATTTATTTCCATAGGAATATTGAAATCTCACTCACAGTGAGGGAAAAATCTCTTCTCTATCCAACATATCCAGTCAGATGACCTTATAAAAGAAAATATAATCTCTCTTATTAACATTCCAAGAGATGATAGAGGAATCTTTGGTTTTCATTTGGTAGTTGAATAGCATCTCCTAGGTTCATACTTCCAATCCACCAGTCATATTGACAAGTTGGGTACTTGATGGAAAATGCCTCCTACAATACATTACAATAATGTATTAATTATTATTATACAATAATTATTGTAGGAAGTAAACCTGAGCAGTTGTATCTTCTAATATTGTTTATTATAAGGCCCCATTAGACATCCTCCCCAATATCAGTCAACCATAAAATATCAATTAACTTCTAGGAAAGAATGCTCCCAAACCAAGAAGCACACACTCTCCCCTTGCATTCATAAGATACCTGGGGAGAGGATGCTTAAACTTAAGTACAGATAACAAATATGGAGTCAAGGCTCATGGGAGTCATTTTCCACCCCCTGGCCCTATGAGTAATTTTCTCCCTTTCTTAAGAATTTATGATAGTCTCCTTAAGTATACTTCTTCGGAGAAGGAGGACTGAGAATCAATCACCTGTACCATAGAGAGCTAACTCTTTTGTCAAAACTCTGATACTGCTTCTTTCTTTGGGTGATCGTCTTTCCACTTATATTTTCGGGAGCTTCTTCTGACATTAAGCTCTACTACCACTTCTGGTAGACTGCTTCCAACTACAGTTGCTAAGAGGGAATGGAAAATTTCTATTTTTTTTAATAATAGATTTTTATTTTTTCAAATATTTGCAAAGATAATTTTCAACATTCATCTTTACAAAATCTTGTGTTCCAAATTTTCTCCCCCCTTTTCTCCTTTTCTGAACATATTTTCATATGTCATACAATGCAAGAATAATTTGATCAAAAGTAGAAAAACACAAGAAAGAAAAAAAAAACAAGCAAACAAGCAACACAATCAAAAAAGGTGAAAATATTATGCTTTGATCCACATTCAATCTCCATAGTTTTCTCTCTAGATGTGGATGGCTCTTTCCATCACAATTCTATTGGAATTGCCTTGAATGAGAGAGTGGAAGACCTCTGATGGCATTTTCCACCTTTTAAAGTTAACAAGATTAAAATTGGTTGATTATAACTCCATATACAAAATCAGAAGAAAAAACATGCAAAAGAAAAAAGCCCTTAAACAGGGTCATGACATCTAGATTTACACACATAGTAGTTGGGTGGAAAATAAGGCAGCTATTGAACTTCTACCTGGATTTGAATCGCTGTTTCACTTGCTGAAGAGAAGGAAAGCTCAGAAGGGAGTTACTTGAAGGTCAGTCACATCAATCCTTTTTATTCAGACTCAGTTCTTTCTTATAGCTTCCTGAGTTATTCGTTTCTCTGTGTGGCAAGCCAATCAGAATACATTCTTGCAGTTATTGGTAGATGCAGTGAAGCTCACCATATGTGTTTGAATTGCCAACAGAAGGAAGTCCATGGAGGTGACTTGTCAAAAATCACCTAGGTAGTAGGTGACCATAATGGCACTTGAAACCTAGTTCTTCTCATTGCAGAGCAAATGTCCTTTCTATTGTTCCACATTGGATCTTCAGCTCCCTGATTTTTTCTTTTAAATGATAGTAAAATTGCATTTCCCCAAAGGAAAGAATCCCCCTTCATGAGACAATCAGGTTGATTATTTTACAATTGTGTGGCATTTAGATTTTTTTTTCTTGAATTGCTGTAAAACTTTTTATTTTATAATGAGTTACTCACAGACTTAACATAATTCATTAATATAGTCCCCTATTTTATTGATGAGTAGAAAGGCATATTGAAGTGTATGCCATTAAATAAGTTACTAATAAGAAGAGGATCAAAAGGCAATTAGGTGGCACAATTAATAGAGCACTGCTTCCTGGAGTCAGGAATACTCCTCTTCCTGAGTTCAAATCTGGCCTCAGACAAATCCTACCTGTGTGATTGTGGCCAAATCACTTAACCTTGTTTGTCTTGGTTTTCTTATAAGCCAGAGAAGGAAATGACAAACTTCTCCTGTATCTTTGCCAAAAAAAAAAAAAGCCCTTAAACAGGGTCATGAAGTGCCAGACATTACTAATCGACTCAAGAACAACAGAAGATGAAAAGAATTTGAAGATCCATTCCTTTGCCTATTGGTCCAGAATGAAGTTCATAATGCTTTCAAAATGGCAGATAAAAACATTTTGGACTCTTATGTATTCCAAATACTTAAACAAATTAAGTCTGGGAGATGAACTTTGTTCCCTATTAAACAAAAGATAAATTTCTTCTGTTCTCTTCTTGGATACAGGGAGGGTTTTTAGATTCCAGGTGAGGTGACTCACTTACAATGAATGGAGACTGTGGATAAAATCTTAGGTCATGAAAAACCCCACATTAAATGGGTTTCAAGGGACAAACACAGAAGAATGTTAGAATGTTGTGCTCTGCAGACAACAGAAACCAGGAAACAGAAGAGTAGGATACTCAAAGGAGGAGCCAGCCTAGTTTAGAGAGGTGGGAATTTAGTAATGTGGCCCACAATATTGTGTAAAATGACTTAGTGAGGATGATGATTCAGATGAAGTGTGAGAAGAGCTCTCCATAGGACATTAGGTGTCTCAACGATACACTGATAGAATTTCTTCTAACAATGCAAGAAATCTCACCCAAGAGTCAAAGGAGCTTTTTTAAAAGAAAAATTCTTTGATTAGTTCCCCATGAGGATAAAGTGACTTAAAATCAGTCACAAGAGGCTTCAGAATTTGTATGTAATCCCATCATCATTACTGTGTGTTATCACTACCCCAGTGACCTCTCCTATAATTGAGTTTTATGTTCTAGACATTAAACATTTTAATTTCTAATTTCCGGATCTAGATAGCATCTTTTGGGCCAGGACTTTCTCTTTCACTGAGCTCATTTGTGACAGTGATGAATATAAGCAAAGTCTAAACTTCCATGGGGTAAAACATTTTTAGCTGTTTCAAACTTTATAATTTGAGAATGAAAAAGATGGTTTAAGCCTTTGATTCATATTCAATTCAATCACAAATACAGAAACACTGACAGGATTTGCATGCTTAAAATAGTGCTTCCAGGGAACAAACCCAAATAATGTATTCTCTAGGGATTCTGGAGTAGTGACTTGGAATTCATTTAAATCACTGTGTTCTGCCACCCTTTCTATATTCTCTTTTAGTTTTGAGCAAGAGGATCAAATGAAAACCATCAGAAGGATCCAGTTGAAAGAATAAAACCATAGGTTCTTGTTTCATTTTGATATAAGGTTTGTTGAATACATAATAGTTAAAAAATTCACAATATTTTAATTTCATGGACAGGACACTGAAGGGAAGCAATGAGATTATTAAAAATTCTATCATTTGAGGAAGAAAATCCCTTATACTTATTTCTTGCATGACTCAGAAATTTAGGTTTCTTGGGCCTCAGTTTCTTCAGCTATAAAATAAATAGATTGGGCTAGATGGCTTCTGAGTTCCTTTCTAGCTATAGATCTATACTTCTGTGACTTTTCTTCTTTATAGTTTGATGGCTTGGGATGACTGACTGTATACATTCTTTAAGGAGGGAATTCCCTGAGGTTCTGTCCTTGACTTTTTTTTCTCTAAATTTTCTCTCTCTCTTTTTTTTTGGCAGTCATTTACATTTTTGAGGGCTTCAATAATCAATTCATTCACATAACTACTAAATTTATATATTTGGTCTATTTTTTTCTGAGCTCTGGGCCCATATTTCTAACTTCCCAGAGTATCTTTACCTGGACAATTTGTCATAATCTCAAATTAATCATGCCCAAAAGTGAAGTCTTCTAGTTTCACAATTTCTAAATGATATGTTGACATTTATTCAACTTCCATATTAGATACTTCAGAGTTACCTTTGACTCTTTCCTATTTCTCACAACTCACATTTAATCACTTGTATAGGCCTCTTGTTTCTAACTTGGCAATATATGACACTTTCATATCTTGCAGTGAATATTGAATCAGACCACTAGTTCTGTCATTTGTTATTTGTGTGACTTTGGGCAAATAATTTGACCTGCCTTTGCCTTAGTTCACTTATCTAAAAAACCAAGACATTAAATAATTATTAAAATTTATTTTCTAGCTCTGTGATCCTTCTTTTCTATTTCCACCATTACCACCATACTCCAGGCTCTCATTGCCAAATTGCCTAGATTATGAGAAGAGTTTCATAAAAGGTAATCTTGTCTGTCTCCTCCTTTTATTTCAAATCCTCTTTCATGCTGCTATCAAATTGATATTTCTCATCCACAGATCTGGTTATGCTATGCCTCTATTCAGAAATATTCTCTAACTATATAAAATTAAAACTCCTTTGCCTGGCATTCAATGCACTTCACAATCTGGCACCACCCTACTTTTCCTATGGAGTGATAAAGCACTTCTGAGGTGAGAGCTTAATGAGCCTTTTTCTGGGCTGCTGCTTATCTGTCTTTGACATTCACCTTCACCCAACTCCCACCTGTGGTTCCAAGAAGCTGTAGCATGCATAGTAGCCACACCCTGGCAAACTGTCCAGGTGTTGGGCTAAACCTGGTTGAGAAAAACCAACAAAGATTTAAACCCATCAGTGAGTGAAGGAGGTGTCTACCCCAGTCATATGAAGACTTTCCCAAGAGGAATGGATGTATAAAAATAATTTGTTCCAAAGGTATAACTGAAGTAAGCATTGTGAAGTGCTTAATGTCTGGTGAAAACAGTGAAAACACCAACATTATCCACTGTATCCTTGGCCATTTCCATTTGTCTTGACTTGTAAGGCTGATGATATTATTCACTTTTTCTCATTTAAATCTTATTCACACCCAAGTCAAGACATCACCTAGAATGTCATCTATCCTCTTCATGAATGACAATTTCATTACCTAATCCCATCCTTTTTTTTATTGCAATACAGTCTATATTTCAGTCAAATTAAACTATCTAATCTTTCTCCTTTCTCATTCATATTACCATTTTCTTCTTCTCCATCTTCCCTCACATTGTTCTAGAATATCCTTTCTCCTTTTTTTTTGCCTAATCAATTTCTATCTATACTCCAAAGCACAGGTTCTGTGTGTGTGTGTGTGTGTATGTGTGTGTGTTTAAAACCTATGAATCCGTTTTCAGAATCATGTTTTTTTTTTAAATGCTTGAAATAAAATACCTAAAATACAAAGGAAATGTATTGTTGAAATAAAAATGTGTATTTATCCCATCTAAGTTCATGGATCCTTTGAAATTTACTCATCCTGGGTTATGGACCCCTACTTTAAACACAAATATCATTTCCTCAATAAAATCTTTCCAGATCATGCCAATTGGCAATGTCTTTCCAAGCTAATTAAAGAACTCTTTGCTTTGTACCTCCATGTATTTGTCTTACATTATTTTGTATTATTGCTATTGAGATATTGTATGAATAATATCTTCCACTAGACTTTAGCCTCTACTGTTGCAGAATTCTTATCCAAACTTTGCTCCCTTCTCACAGTATTGTTCTCCACAAGATATACTAATAGATGTTTGATTATAAATATTTGAAATTGCACTTATTATTTTTGTTTTATGCTATATAAGTAGGGAATTACATAGGTCTAGCGTCAATTTTTTTTTCAGTGAATTTTATGAGAATGGGCTGACAATAAAAGAAGCTTCAGATGCCAGCAGGAAAGGGAGATATAACATGCAATTCATACAGATTCTATACATCATCCAAAGATCAGTCTAGCTAAATTTAGAGTGGGCTGTCACTAGAAGGCTGGCGTAGTGAAAACAGTATACTAAAGTTGAGATAGAATGATATTAATAATTGCACTGGAAGGTTTTCCAAATGCTTTATGTATGTATTCTCCTTCATTTCCCTAATAATCGTGTTAGAGAGGTACTAATTGATCAGTAAGTTAATCAAAACATTTATAAAACACTTATTTTGCACAAAGCATTTCACTAGACCTTGGGGATACAAAGACAAGATTAAACAACAACAAGCATAAAACACCAATTTCTGCCCTTAAGAAGCCTATAGTCTAGTTGAAAGAAATGTATAGATAGATGCACACACAACAAATTGAATTGGAGAGGAAGAAACTAACAGCTAGGAATTTAGCAAAAAAGAATATTAATGCTCAGAGAGGTTATGGGATTTGCTCATGGTCACATAGCTGGTAGGTCTAGATTTGAATCTAGGTTTCTCCTAATTTGAACTCTATCTTCTTTTTCCAGGCAGCCGATAGTGGTAAGTAAGGGAGGAGGACAGTGCTCATAGTATAGACATAATTTCAGAGAAGAAAAGTTTGCTGAATGAGTAATCCCTAACATTAAACTAGTATTCTAAATTCCTACTCTCTCTTCAGTTTGAGAAAGGGTGGTCTTAAATGAATCAGAAAATATCATTTTCAAGAATGTTTTCATATTTTCATTTAAAAGTATTATTTTTAAAGCTTATTTTAGTTGTAGAGATTTTAAGCTTTCAGCAGTTCACTGCCTTATAACAGAAAAAAAAAACTCTAGGATGCATTTGTTTCTTCATCTGTAACATGAAAGGGTTTAACTATATAATCTCTGAATTCTTTTCAAGTTCTAGCATTCTAGTGTTCTACTATTAATATAATGATTCTGATAAAGACTGGAGAAATAGAAATACCACAGATGAAGTCAACATTGTATATGACAAAAGAACTGGTTCTGGGATCTAAAGAATGGCATTAAAATCCTGATTTTGATTCTGCTTTGCTACTTGGATAACCGTGGCAAATCATTTATTCTTTCAGGACATGATTTCCTTATCTGTATTATTAGGAGAGTTGAGATCAATTGCCTTTAAAAATCCTTTATTGTATCTAATTCTATGACCTGGTTGCAAATTTTCTATTTTACCAGTTATTTTACGTTCAGCATACTAATCTAACTTTTAAAATTAGATGCATGAATCCTACTAAAATATTTTGAGCATTCTGCTTTCATTGATCACAAGTTTTTGATCAAAGAAAGAGAAGTATATATTTTCTCTTAAAGTACTTAGGATATATCACTTCTCAGTTTGAGAAGCGATACCAATATCAGTTGCATGTAAAGTTATAGGAGGTGGCTCATTTTGTTTAGAAATCTGTGACTGATTAGAAATAAGTGAGTCAATTCAGGAAAAGAGATTAAATACAACAATTATACATAAGGCTTCAAGTCTGTTGGGTGGAATAGGTGATCATACATGTCATGATTTGATAGGGCCATTAAGCCACCACCCAAAATGTTCTACCTTGCTTTTGTTTTGATGCCTGAAAATAGAATGGGCATCAATTAGGAGTTACTTTTTGGTGGCCAGTAAAATCCTAGATGATTGTTTCTTTCTCTAAACTCATCCATTATACTTTTATACATGTGTTACAGTCTATTCTGTCCTATAGTTATTATAAGACTTTGCGTATTGGAGTATGTGTTGTATTCTGCTTTGATTATAGGTTTCAAGAGGGCAGAGACCATACCCATTTTCCAGATGGTGAAACAAACACATGATTAAGTAACTGGCATAAAACCTAGGTAATAACAAAATTGGTATTAATAACTCTTCTCCCATGGTAATGACATAATAAGTAAATTTAGTATAAGAGGGGGTTCTATTTGGAAAGGTTAGAGATGTATTGGCCTTCCCACAATTTATGAACCATAGAATTAGGCCTGGAAGGGAATTTAGAGAACATTTGGTCTAACTGCATACTTTTATAAGAGAAAACTATCCTTTTTTTTGGTGTTATATAGGTAGTCAGTGACACATATGTCTTTTGAACCTAAGTACTTCAACTATAGAATCACTGCTGCTTTTACTCTGCAAGTTGTATTGAGAAGGACCCTGAGATCACTAATTATTAGGTTTGACTAGACCAAGTTTAATATGGAAAGTGTAAGGTGAGGGTGCATAAGAGTTATCTTCAAGTATTTGATGGAATTGGACTTGACCGTTTTGTCTTGAAAGGGATGAACTATGAAGGATGAAAGGATGTTACAAAGCAAGTTAGATTGCATATAAGGAAGAAATACTTTTTTTTTCCTTTTTACAATTAGAATTACCCAACATTGATTCCCTTGGAATTGAATACCTTCAAGCAGACTATATGTTCATATTGGCCTAGAATGGGAGATTCCTTCCCATTCGAAGATTCTGTGAGATTCTTCCTCTCTTATTTTAGGCCCTTAGTGAATGATTAGTGAATCAATAAATGAAATAATAAAGGTCACAGTTTGGCTCAAAATCAGCAGATAGTAGTTGATAGCTTGTTGAGAGCAAGCTTAAAGGGACAAAAGATAGATGTACATTTTAAGGCAGAGAGGTAAAGAGTTTCTGAAAGATGGGTGAGAGTATAAACTATCATCATCTACCTCACACTTGCAATTAGAAAATTGCTATTTTATTTTCAAAGGTAACATCATGTATATATTGCTAATGCCAATTTTATCATAATCTAAGCTTCATTCCAGTCATTTATTCATGCATCAGTTTTTCAATGTGTCATTTTCATCATCTGTAAAATGGACATCTTTTCCCTACCTCATTTGAATGCTGTAGAGCTGTGTAAATATGCTCTGAAAAATGAAAAGACAAGTTGTTGTTATTATGACAGGGATGCTACCAGTTAGCTTGTGAAGAAAATTGTGATCAAACTTCATGTTATGTCTCCATCCCACTTCCCACAGAATGTAGGATACATAAAGAGAAGAATCCTTTTACTTTTTTGTATTTCTGTTTGAGCACCCTTGCACAGTGCCAATCATTTAGTTGATTTATTAGATATGTCACCAATAAGGCATTTTTTTCTACTAGTAGTGGAAAGTAGACTATCTCCTTCTCCTTCTCCCTTCCTTCTTCCCTCCCTCCCCCCTCTCTGTCTCTGTTTCTCTGTCTCTTTGTCTGTGTCTCTCTCTGTCTGTTTCTCTCCCTTCCTCCCTCCTTACCTTTCTCTCCATCCCTCCTTCCTCCTCCTCATTCTTCTTCTTCTTGTTTTTGTTTTTGTTCTTGTTCTTCTTATTTTTTCTCTGTGTCTCTGTCTCTCTGTGTCTCTGTCTGTCTCTCTGTCCCTCTGTCTCTCTGTCTGTCTGTCTCTGTCTCTTTCTCTCTCTGTCTCTCTCTGTCTGTCTCTGCCTCTGTCTCTCTGTCTCTCTCTGTCTCTCTGTCTCTGTCTCTCTCTGTCTCTTTCTTTCTCGTTTTCTCTCTCTCTCTCTCTCTCTC
Source organism: Myrmecobius fasciatus (assembly GCA_023553655.1). Taxonomy (NCBI): domain Eukaryota; kingdom Metazoa; phylum Chordata; class Mammalia; order Dasyuromorphia; family Myrmecobiidae; genus Myrmecobius; species Myrmecobius fasciatus. The sequence goes on along the minus strand of JAJPUD010003310.1, from coordinate 239,394 downwards.
TCTCTCTCTCTCTCTCTCTCTCTCTTTCTCTCTCTCTCTCTCTCCTCTCCTTTGGACTTCCATTGAGGGTGACAAGGAAATTTCTTTTTAACTCCCAAAATGACAAAGGCAAGTATAAGCATATAGTAGAGAACTTAATGCTTGCCTAGGTGAGCCTGAGTTCTAGTTTCCTTCTTTTGACTTTGTGTTTCTTGATTAAAAATGATGTATGAGTACCAATTCTGAGGGTGTCTCTATTGTTCCCAGCCTTGATATCTCCCTTGTGAGTTTGAGAGTTCCTGGATTACTGAATTGTTTCAGTTAGCTAATAGGAGGTACTTACAGCAACTATACGTTTTTTTCAGAGAAAATGTCCATTGAAAGTTTCATCTTTAACTTAAAATAATTCAAGAGCTCTGCCTTGCAAGCCAGAAGACAAGAACTTTGTGAATGGACTTGTCAAGCAAGCCTGGTAAAAGTGAATTACTTGTTCAGTAGTCACAAAGTACCTTGTCTTTGAGAGAGTGCTTAATGATGGTGAGGGTATATTGCTTTATATCTTAAGCTTTTTTTTAGTGTATATTATGTCTTCTTTTTTAAAAGCATTTCATTTGTGGCAGAGAAAATAAATAGCTTTACTATAACCATATCTTGGAGATTATTAAGAATTTTAGGGTGACCCTCAACATGAATCACCCCTAGGCTTTATTTTAGAGATTTTTTTTTCTGAAATTTTACTCTGGATTGGGCACATAATAATTTAGAGAATGTGACAAAAACCTGACTCTTCTCTTTGGAAATCAGGCTATCCCTAGTATGAATCTGTGGTTCAGTGAGAATCTAAGACAGGACTTCATTTCCTGAGATACATATGGATAATTAGTTTGATTCTCTAACAATTTTTATTGTAGTATTTGGATCCAAGTCCTAGAAGGTGTATAGAGAAGCAATATTTTGCTTCTCAAAATTATTTATATCCAAATTAGAAAAAAAATGCAATACCTTTTGGGAAGTAGATTTGCATTTGCAAATAGATTTGCAAACAGATCTGCCAGGTAACACTTCAGTGACATCAAACAGTAGGTTTTGAATAGACAGATCCTCTTCTAAGCCCCAAATCTAAAAATCAAACCAATCAACCAGACATCATATCCTAATGTGACCAAATGATCTGAATAGTAACTGAAAAATCTGAATAATTTTAAATTTTGTAGATGCAGTTGAAGCATAATTATCTATTTTACTTACCTTAATTTCCCAAATTAGGCTTAATGAAGAAAAATAAGACCTACTCATTGGCCTCTGACTCTCAGTACTCCTTCTCTCTGCCAAACCCTGTTCCTCCTCCCTAAATGAGTCTGGAGGTACAACATGGGAATTTGGTTTGGTTTGGGATGAGAGAGTGTTTTCCCACCTACTTCTTCATTCAGGATTTCTTTCCTTCAAAGGACACTCTGTGTTGTCCAGGTTTTCTTCCCCCTCATATATGAATCCAAAATGAATTTGAACTAAAAGTAATTCAGGTGGTTATGTTCCAAACTGTAATTTGGAGTTAGATTATGAATATTTCATGCCAAAAGACCCATCGGGATTTGTAGGAGGTTTTTAAAAAATAAATGGACACACTCATTTATCTTGGCAAAGGTAGGAACTATCGCTGTGAGAAAACCAAAATATACTAAACAGACGTTTAGTCTTTAGAAAACTGAATCTTGATTTGTATTTTGGGACAGCCAAAAAAGAGGGTGGAGGGAAAGACAGGCACATGGTGTCCTTTGGAGGAAAAAAAATCCCAGAAAGAAGAGGCTAAAAAAACTCTCACCTTGAAGCAGTCCCAATTCCTAAATTACAGTCCCAGAAGGGTCTCTTCATGCCCTAGACAGAGCTGGAAGGAGAGTGGGGGAGGCAACTTGTAGATGCCTGTGGTTCTATTTCATTACAAAAATAGTAATAAAAAATTCCTGTCATTGACCTAACATCTCCTGTGACTTAGAGTTGAATAGTTAATTCCACTGCTTCCACTGTGATATTACATTAGTATCAGTGACTTCTCAGGTATGTGAACAAACAGGTTAAGTAATGAGGAGGCTCCATGTAGTTTAAAAAGAAAGCTATTAAAACTTGGCAATGAACTTTCCTCCCATTAGACACCCAATAATATTTAAAGAAGGGTTTTTAGTAAGGATTTTCATCCTCCACTGGACTTAAGCTTGAGAGAGTTTAAAATCATAGTCCTGGCATGGACTTTGAGAGATTTGTCCCTCTTTCTCTTTGCCTTCAGGTAAGACCATACTTAAAGTACCCTCAAAGAGAGCTCACAGAGCCAGTCTAAGAGTCAAGAAGACCTAGGTTCAAATTCTGCCACTGATACATATTGGTTGCATGACCCTTTTGGGGTCAGTATAATCTCAGTGCCCCAGTCATCTCTCTGACATGAATTTTCTACTCAGTGCCTGTCAGCAACTTCTAATAACTTCATCAAAAGTTCCTTATGTTTCAGATTTAAAAAGAAACATGCTTGAAGTATCCCTGAAAGGCAATAAGTTATTAGATGTGAGATATATATAAATATGATACACACAAATGTATTTACACATATACATATATATGTATGTGATGCCCATTAAGATCATGTGTATGTCAAGAAAAGTCTCTCAAAATGCAGCTCAAAGGAAGGAATGTATAGATATCTCTAGAAATTTCCCTATTCCTCTCTAGGGAATATTTTCTTGTCAGGAGAGAAGCCTGAGATCAGGTCCATAAGGCTGTCCTATGGTGCTCTCCTCAGGGGAGATATATTAAACTAGAATTATATCTATCTTCCTCCTTAAATAGTGTTTGTCTTAAGTTCTCTTTTAATTAAGAAGTTTTCCAAACTATACCCAAAAACTTGACTTCCTTTCCCATGAAAAATCAGTTACAGAAAAGTGAACAGCAAATAAAAACATGTGTCCAACCTAATAGTAAACAAAAATGAGACAAGTAATTTAGATTACAACATAGTAGAGTAGAAATAATGAATGAAATCTACCACTGGTAATGGGGCATCTAATGGGAACCCAAACCTTCTGATTCCAGACCTGGCATTCTTTCTACCATACCATATTCATATATATATATATATATATATATATATATATCAATTAATGGCAAAGTGAAGAGCTGTTGGTACTTGAGGAATGTCCTTTAATATTGGTGACAATTTACTTTTTCCTTTTCCCCCAGAAGGATTCAATCTTTGTTATTGGTGTTTGATATTCTTTTTGATGGTCCCCTGTCTTCCATTTTCTAAACCATTTTTCTCAGTAGTTTTCTTGAGTAATCTTAATAGAGATACTTTATTAAAAGTTCTAACTTGTTAGTTTAAGTTAGAGTGGGGAAGAGAGTAGGGAGGTGGGATGTGGAGTGGTTGATAATAAGAGTTTCCTAATTTATTGAGATCCCAGATATATTTAAAAAGCTTATATGCCCAGGGCTTTGTCTGAAGTCAAGAAAGCATCAGTTCAATAACAAGGATGAGAATTTCATTGGCACCTTGTTAAGAATACAAAAGAAAATTCATGACTGATTTGCTGATTAGATTTGCTTCCCAACTTTTGGTTGATTGAGCCTCTTGGAATGACTTTTAGGGGAAGAACTATCCCTCTGTGTCCTGCCTATAAAATAAAATCAACATACCCATTTTTGGTCATTTTCAACTTTTCTTATGTGAGTTTCTTCCAGAGTAAGATGAGAAGGAAAAAGAAGGGGATTGCTCTTTCCACCAGGAATCATCAACTGTGTGGAGACAAGAGACTCACAAAAGTTATAGGTACTTACCAATAGCTTTCTTTCTTTCTTTCTTTCTTTTTTAATCAGAAAACCTGAGGCAGCAGTCAAAGCAGTAATGGAGTATCAAGAGGTCCCATAGAAGTATAAGTAGACTTGTACTTGCTTGTGAGGCTCCATTAGGACAATATACATGAACATTACTCCTGAATCCCAAACTCTTGTGTATGTGAGATAGACATTTCTTAACTATCATGATATCATCTAGAATCTATCCTGCTAAGGAAAAAGAATTATTCTTAGTTGGCATGATTCTTAGGGGTTATTTTAGTACTAATTCTAAATTGCTGTTCAGAGACCTCACCTTTTAGACGGGAAGTTTTAGAAAGGAAGTTTTCAAGAGCATACCTATTAAAGAAAGAAGAGGGTCACTCCCACTCATATGACTTTTCTGCTACTATACAATTTCTACCCCTGTCAACTGAGGCCCTCCAGAATAACTACCCCAACTTTAAGATATGTTATAGGTCTATAACCATTCAAACCCATGTCTAATAGACACCTTAGTGTGACTTACCTGATTGTGTTATTTCCTTAAATTCCTTTGCTTTGATCTGATTGTGTCTTTTGACTGACTACAAAAAAAGTAAACACATGCAAAAAAAAAGCTTCAGAAGAAAATGGCAAACCAATCTAATTTCTTTGCCAAAAAAAAAACCCCTAAATGGGAGCAGAAATGATCTTCATTCAACCCATCTGGTCAGTTGACAAAGAAATATTGTAGGTTTTTAAGAAATGAATTTCTAATATTTGAATTTTGTGAATATTTATTCAAAAATTTAATTTTACCATTAATTTTTATTTGCTTTGTGTGACTCATTATGCCAATACACTTTTCATTACTCTAGCATAATGATATTTTAGAAGAAAGATATTTTTAAAAGCCTCTGCTATTACACTAATCTAAATCTGGCATATTTTATTTGATCTAGTTTCTTTGAGTTTAATTTCAAAAAACTATTTTACAAGAATAAGATAGGGTTAATTGTGATTAGATAGAAGTTCCCTGAAAAAAAATTGGGGTTTTTAATGGATTTCAAGACCTATGTGAGTTGACAGTGTTATATAACTACCGACTATCTAAAACAATATTAAATTGCACTCAGAGAGGAATAGAATACAGAAGGGGGATGCAACAGTACTGGAGTGTTGGTGAGTTTAGGGATTATGTTTTAAGAAATACATTGGTAGACAGAAAAAACATCTAATTTAAGGGAATATTCATTGTAACAGTGTCTGGTTGAATAAAATGAGAATGTAAAAAATGGAGAAGAGAAACTTAGGATAGAAAGGTTGAAATTATGATTGTTTTTAAACTATTTCTTGAAGAATGACATATAGAGGGGACATTAGATTTCTTTTCCTACTAGGCTACAAAAGGCAGAAATAGGAATAATAGGCAGAGATTATAGAGGTGAATGAAAGTCTGATATAAAGTTTAGGAACAATGGGTAGAAGTTAGAGAGATGAATTAACATCTGATATAAAGGGAAAATTGAACAATGAAGACAGTCTAAAAGGAGATTTGGTTGCTTCAGGAGGGAATCAGTTTCCCCTCCATGGGGTCTTTAAGCAAAAAGATAGATGACCATTTGTTAAACCTGTTATATAATGGACTCGATATAGGCTAAACTTCATGATTACAGAGGACCCTTCCTACTTTAAGAATCTATTAAATTCTTTATTCTTTTAACATAGAAAATTTAATCACTTGGGGATTGGAAATTTGCTATTCTATGATTTTTTAAAATTCAGTAATTCTTATGGGGGTAATATATGACAGATAATGTAGTCTTTATATATATATATACATATAGGTTTGCATGCTAAGCCCTCATTTCTCTAAGCTATTGAAGCAGAGAGTAGGGGAAGAGAGATCTTAGGCAGTATCTCACATAAGAAATAGTAAAGTTTAGGGTTGTTATACAGACACAAAAAGTTTCCTAATGCCAGAAAGAAAATTATGCTCCAAATATAAGAGGCTTTAGCAATCCCAAATGGGAATATGTTCCCAGGGTGTGTAAAGTAAAAAACAATAAGGGTGTAGCAGTGGTAGACTTGCCATCTAGCTAGTTTGCTCTCAGGTAGTCATGCATAGGGGAACATTATGCTCTGGTTGAAATAAGCAAATCTTTTCTACTATCAGGTTTCTTTTAAGGGAGAAGCCTCCTAAGGGAGGGTGGCTTATTTATCCTTTGTTCCAAGAAGGACATATTGTATAGTTTTCACATTTTGGAGCATGAAATCAATATGGATTTATACACACAAAAATATGGATATGCCTGTGTACATATATGTATATATACACATGAATATATGTGTGCCTACACACACATATATATAAATACTTATTTGTCTGGAGAGCTACATTTATAATTGAATTAGACTCAGGAAAAGTGGAATTCAAAACCCACCTCTGACATTTCCTAGCTATTTGAACATAGGTACATCATTTGACTACTCTGAGCTTTAATTTGCCAATGTAAAAAGGAGATACCTGTACCTATAGTCCCTGATTCACAGAGTTTTGAACAAAATTATTTATTTCAATTAATAGAAATCTATTCTCTTCCCTTCCTATTATAAAAATAAAAACAAAAACAAAAAACCTTTGTAACAAACATGAATAATTAAGCAAAACAAATACCTGTTTTGACCATGTTTAAAATATTATATTAAATCTAATACTTCTGTGATGGAAAGTAGGTAGCATACTTTGAATTGTGGTTGGTCATTGAATCGATCACATTTCTTAAGTCTTTCCAAATTGTTTTTATTTGTGTTCTGGTCATTATACAAATTGTTCTTCTGATTCTACTAACTTCACTCTGTCTCACTTGATATGTTTTCCTAGATTTTTCTGAAAATTTCCCTTTTATAATTTATTACAATACAAGAATATTTCACTACATTTACGTAACAACATTTTTTTCAGCCATTTCCCAAAAATGGATATTTCTTTAGTGTTTTGCACTTTGCCAGTTTAAGAACTATTATGGAGATTTTTATGTACTAGAGGCCTATTCCTTTGTTAAAAAAGTTCTATTTGAGGTTAGATCTAGAGGTGTTCTTGTAAGTATTTGCAGCTTAGTAAATTTTTGAACATAGCTCTAAATTGCTTTTTAGAATGGCTGAAACAATTTACAGATCCAGTAAAAGTGCACTAGGGTACCTGTTTACCTACCAATCCCTCTAAAATTTGCCATCTTCCCCTTTCTAATTTTTGCTAATGTGCTGGCAATGAAATGGAATTTCATTGATGTCTTAATTTTTATTTTTCTAATTATTAGTTACTTAGAAAAATTATCTATTTGTATCTTTTGATCATCTGAGAAATGCCTTTTATCTTTAAAAATGTGAATCAAGTCTCTAAATATCAGAGAAATGTGACCTTTATCCAAGATAAATTGTTGTAAAAATTTTCTCATACTTTTCTATTTTGATTCTAATTTTAATATTGTTTTTGTTTGTATAAAAACTTTAAAATTTTATGTGATTAAAATATTCTAATTTTACTCCCCATGATTCTATTTATCCTTTGGTGGGTCGTAATTTCTTCCCCTATTCCTAAGCCTGAAGGGTAATTTTCCTTTGATTTTTATACTTGTTGACAATGTCACTCTTTATGTCTAAGTCATGTAGCCATTCATAAATTTCCTTCATATACATTCAAAGACGTTAGTCTAAATTTTTTTTTCTGCCAGACTGCTTTTTAGGTTTCTCAGCAGTTTTGTCCAATAGTGATTTCTTACCTCAGCCATTAGAGCCTGTGGATTTATTCAACACTAGGCTATAGAGTTTGTTGTTGTTTACTTCTGTATGCTGTATGTTTAATCTGTCCCACTGAATGACCTTTCTTTTTTCTTAACCAATTTCATATAATTTTTATGGTTATAGCATAATTTAAGATATGATCTTGCTACTCCCACCTTCCTTTTCAGTTTTTTATTATTCCTTTTGAAATTCTTGATCATTTGAATCTCCTAATTAATTTTTATTATTTTTTCTATATTTATAAGTAACAATTTGATTGCATAAATTGCATTAATAAATTAATTTAGGTACATAAGGCATTCATAAATTCATATGTTTCAGAAATCGTTAAGCACTGAGGATACAAAAATAAGAAAAAAGGGCAATGCCTATTCTCAAGGAGCCAACAGCAGAGATATTCCAACAGCAGAGAACAGAACCAAAAAAAAGGAGCTGAAAGGGGCTGCGAGGGATAAAGCAGCTGGTGGGGAGGTAGAGTAATTCAGAGAGCGAGGTGAGTTGGTAGTACATTTAGGAAGTTTTGTCAGTTTTACTATATTGGCTTTACCTATCTATGATCAAATAATATGTCTCCAAGTATTTAGATACATCTTTATTTCAAGATGTAATGTTTTGATTAGATAAATGCAAATTAAAAATTTGAAGTATCATTTTACATTTATTAGATTGTTCAGAATGATTGAAGGGGAAAGTGACAAATGTTGCAAGGAAGATAGAATAATTGGAACACCAATTCATTGCAGGAGTAACTGTGAACTGATCCAATAATTTTAGAGAACAACCTGAACTTATGCTCAAAGAGTTATTAAAGGTCCTATATCCTTTTACCTAGCAATATCATTACTAGGAATATCTCCAAAATGATTAGGTATAAAGGAAAAGAACCTATAAGTTCTAAAATATTTATAACAGCTAAGAACTGAAAACTATGGGGATGCCTCTCAATTGGGGAATGGCTAAACAAGTTATGGTATATGATAGAATACTACTATGGCTAAGAAATGATGAGTTTGATGATCTTAGAAAAACATGAATAGACTAGAAAAAATAACAGAGCAAATGAGCAGAACCAAAAGAATACTGTATACAGTAACAACAGTATTTTTTAAGAAAAACTTTGAGTGACTGTCATTTTACTATTATACATATCCAAATTAACTATAAAGGCCATATGAAGGAAGATGTTATCTTGCATCCAAACAAATAACTGGTAAATAGAAGAATGTATAGAATGATTTATATTATGAAACATATATCTGTGTATGCACATGTGTGCATATGTGTGTGTACATAATTGTGTATAATAGTAGCCATCTCTTGGGTAGAGAGGAGAAGAAAAATAAAGAAATTTACATTATAACTTCATATATATATATTGCTGAGGCATTTGGGATTAAAGTGATTTGTCCAGGGTTATACAGCTGGAGTATTAAATGTCTGAGGCTGGATTTGAACTCAGTTCCTTCTGACTTCATGGTGAGCATGCTATCCACTATGCACCATCTAAGTGCTCCACTTTATTATATATTTTAAAGGAATAACAAGTTGTATACAATAGATTTGCAGTTTCATGTTCAATCATCTTTTTATTATATTATGTTACAGAAATGCTTGTTTTATTCCATAAATTAAAAATAAAAGAAATTGGGCAGCTAGGTGGCTCAGTGGATAGAGCACCAGCCCTGAAGTCAGGAGGACCTGCGTTCAAATCTGGTCTCAGACACTTAACACTTCCTAGCTGTGTGACCCTGGGCAAGTCACTTAACCCCAATTGCCTCAGGGAAAAAAATAGTATTTTGTAATTGTAGTCATATGGTTTCACTGTGTGAATAAATATTTTCCTAAGCATTTTAAATATCATTCAATTATTTTTATTAAAACTTTTTTCAAAACATATATGGATAATTTTTTTTAACATTAACTCTTGCAAAACCTTGTGTCCAATTCCCCCCCCCACTGCCAACTTCCCCCATATCCTTTCCTAGATAGCAAGTAGTCCAGTATATGTTAAACATAGTAGAAATAAATTTTAATATATTTATATTTATTTATTGTATTAATATACTATTAAATATATCAGTATATGTTTAATATATTTAAATACAATATATGCGTACATATTTATACAGTTATCTTGTTGCACAAGATAAATCAAATGAAACAGGGAAAAAAATGAGAAAGAAAATAAAATGCAAGCAAGCAACAATAAAAAGAGTGAAAATGTTATGATGTGAACCATATTCAGTTCCCATAATCCTCTCTCTGGGGGCAGATGTCTCTCTATTCATCACAAGATCATTGGAACTGGTCTGAATCATTTCATTTTTGAAGAGAGCCATGTCCATCAGAATTGATCATTGTATAATCTTGTTATTGCAAGATTATATTATACAGAATCTCCTGGTTCTGCTCACTTCACTTAGCATCAGTTCATGTAAATGTCTTAGGGCCTCTCTGAAATCATCCTGCTGATAGTTTCTTATAGAACAATAATATTCCATAACATTCATATGCCATAACTTATTCTGCCATTCTCCAACTGATGGGCATCCACTCAGTTTCCAGTTTCTAGCCATTACAAAAAGGCCTGCCACAAATATTTTTACACATGTGGGTCCCTTTTCCTTCTTTAAGATCTCTTTGGGTTATAAACCCAGTAGAAACACTGCTGGATCAAAAGATATGCACAGTTTGACAACTCTTTGGGCATAGATCCAAATTGTTCTCCAAAATGGTTGGATCTATTCACAATTCCACCAACAATGTATCAGTGTCCCAGTTTTCCCACATCCCCTCCAACATTTGTCATTATTGTTTCCTATCATCTTAGCCAATCTGAGAGGTTTGTAGTAGTATTTCAGAGTTGTTTTAATTTGTATTTTTCTGATCAATAGTGATTTAGAATGCAGTTATTTAAAACAGAATTTCTCTTTCTCTTTTTACTATATTTTCTGGTAATATTAAAAGTACTGATGTATGTGAATTTATTTTATATCCTAAAATTTTTGAAATGACTAATTTTCAAATTAATTTTAGTTGAGTCATATCATTTACAAAAGGGATTTATACTCCCTCTATGTAGTTATTCCCTCAATTTCTTTTTATTGTCATATTGCTGTAGCTAGTCTTACTTTTTTTTTAATTTTTATTTGTATAACATATGTATGGGTAGTTCCTCAGCATTGATCTTTACAAAGCTTTCCGTTACAAATTTTACCCCCAGTCCCCACCCCTCCCCTAGATGGCAGGATGTCCACTACATGTTAATTATGTTAAAATATCAAATATATGTATACATATTTCCACACTTATCATTGTTGTGAAAGAAAAATCAGATAAAGGAAACACAATGCAAGCAAACATCAATTGAGAGCATGAAAATGATATGTTGTGGTCCACATTTCACATCCCTCCCTTTGGATGTATATGGCTTTCTTCAGTGAACAATTGGAACTGATTTGAAACATTTCATTGTTGAAGAGAGCCATGTCCATCAGAATTGATCGTCATATAGTATTGTTGTTGCTGTGTATAATGATCTCCTGGTTCTTGTAGCTAGTCTTTCTAACCTTATATAAATTAATAGTGGTAATAATGGTCAAGTCTGCTTTACATCTGATCCCATTGGCAAGGTATCTAGCTTATCTCCATTAATTTTGTCACCTGTATTTTAGCAGATACTAAAATATCTGCTAAATGTATTTGTAGTATCAAATTTTCATTTCTATATTTTAAAATATCTTACTAACATATTATACCCTGATACCATACATTCGTTGTGTTGGAATAGATATAGGATATTGATAATAACTGACATTTACAATGCAGGCCCAGATTAAGGAAAAGAACATTGATACTTATATTTTCTGTAGTTTTTAATAAAAATGTATGCTATATCTTGCCAAAAGCTTTTTATTCATCTATCGATATAATCATATCACAATATAGGGTTGTTCTGAGATTCAAATCCATTTGTTTAACAGAAATCTAGGGGTTTCAATGAATCATAATCTCAATGGGACTAGAAATTTAAAGCAATATAGCAGCCAAAACAGCTAATGTAAACTTAGGTTTCATAAAGAGAGACATAGTTTTCAGGAATAAGAAGGTGATAGACATGCTTAAGTTTAACTTGGGCAGACCATATTATTGTTTTCAAGTCTGGATGCTGTAGTTTGGGAAGATCATTGATAAGCTGGAGAGTGTTCAGAGGAAAACAGCCTAGGTATTGAAGGGTCATAAGTCTAAGTTATATAAGGAGTAATTGAAGGAATTTAAATAGCTAGCCTGAAGAAGAGAAAGTTCACAGGGGACATGAAAGGTATTTTCAAATATATGAAAAGCTGCAATATGGGTGCAGTATTAAATTATTCCAGTTTATTCCCAGAAAGCAAAACCAGGAGCAATGGTAGGATGTAGGGAAAGGGGTAAATTTAGTACTTTTCTGGAAAAAAATTCCTAAAAATTGAAAGGTCCCTTACTTTCTGATATTAGCAAAGAATAGGAAACAAAGTGTATGTCCATAGATTGGAATTCATAAACTAGTTGTGGGGGGGCAGAGCCAAGATGGCAGAGTGAAAATGTGACTCTCTGCGTCCTCCTTCGATCTTCTCTCAAACCAACAATAAAATAAGCCTCTGAAATGATCTTCAAGTCAACGAATCCAGAAATATTTGGACACTGCTTTCTGAAGAACTTCATATCAGGTTTGTTAAACTCAGACAGAGGGACAAACAGTGGACTCGGGTGTAGGCCAGAAGTGAGGGTGGGACTCAGCTCAGCTCATAGTGGCAGAAACTCCACACTCCAAACTCCAAACACTTGGAGTTTATCTGAGGCACTTGGGACACTCTGCCCTGATTGTGGACAGGTGCTCTGGCAGACTTGCCTTGTTTAAGGAGTAATTTGGACTTACTCCTAGCCCCCACTGGCCCAGCACCTTAAGTTAATTCCCCGAATTGCCCCAGGGTAAAGATCTTCAGCCACTGTCTTTTCGGAGCCTTAAAGAGACATCCACACTGTCTAAAAAAAATGAAGAAGCAAAAGAGAGCTCTCACCATAGACAGCTTTTATCAAGAGAAAGAAGGGATGACCCCAGATCCTGAGGTTCCTTTAGACAAAACTCAAAAGGAAGTTATTAAGGACCATCACTGGTCCCCCTTTCAAAAGGCCTTTCTGGAAGATTGCATAAAGAAGCTCATAAGAGAGCTGGAGGATAAATGGGAAAATAAATTGAAATCAGTGCAAGAAGGATACAATATCTTGCAAGAAGGATATGATGCCCTGAAAAAGAGATATGAAAAAGACACCAATTTATTGAAAAATAAAATTAGTGAAGTGGAAAAAGAGTGCAATGAACAAAAAACTTCAATTGACCAGTTACAAAAGGAGCTTAAAAAGGTAACTGAAGAAAACAACACTTTAAAAATAAGAATTGAACAAATGCAAGTGAATGACTCAATAAGGCTTCAAGAATCAGTCAAACAAAAACAAAAAAAATGAAAACTTAGAAGAAAATATGAAATACCTCCTAGGAAAAACAACTGACTTGGAAAATAGATCTAGGAGGGACAATCTAAGGATTATTGGACTTCCTGAAAGCCATGATGAAAAAAAGAATCTAAACACTATCTCCAGGAAATCCTGAAAGAAAACTGCCCTGAGATTGTAGATTCAGAAGGCAAAATCACCATTGAAAGAATTCACCAATCACCTCCTGAAAGAGACCCCAAAATTAAAACCCCAAGGAATATCCTGAAAGTTATTCAGGACTATCGCACCAAGGAAAAGATTCTGCCAGCACCTAGAAAGAAACAATTCAAATACCGAGGATCAATAATTAGAATCACACAGGATCTGTCAGCCTCCACATTGAAGGATCGAAGGGCCTGGAACCAGATATTCCGAAAGGCAAAGGAACTTGGATTACAGCCAAGAATAACCTATCCAGCTAGAATGAGCATTATCCTCCAGGGAAGAAGACGGTCATTTAATGATATAGGTGAATTTCACCTATTTCTAATGAAAAGACCAGATCTGAACAAAAAATTTGACATCCAAACACAGAACTCAAGAGAAGCATAAAAAGGTAAAAAGGAAAGGATTCTTGAGAACTTTATTTCTACTCTGGGGATACTTAAAGTTTGGGAGTACAATTAACTAGATATTACTTTGACAATGTGAAAAAGAAAACTAGAGGGGGAAAGGTTGTCATACTGGGGAAAAGAGGGAAAAAGTGGTAAAATAAGATCTAAAAAAAAGGAGGTTAAAAACAAGGTAAAATCTCTTGAAGAGGCAAAGAAAACCTAATATAATTGAGAGAAAGAGGGGAGGGAGATGAGCATTGTGTAAATCTTACTCTCATCAGGTTGGATTCTACAAGTGTATGTCAGACACTTGATTTCACATAGAAACTTGTCTGTTGCTAGAGGGAAGTGGGAGGGAAAGGAGGAAAAAGAAAGGGATAAAGTATTAGAAGGGAAAATAGAAGAATCAGGAAAAAGGAGTTTAAAAAGGGGGAGGGGATCTAAAGGGTGGTGGATTGTTTGGGAGAGGGGGTCATCAAAAGCAAAATACTGAGGAGGGGGGAAGGGAGAAAGGGGAAAGGAAAGGGAAAAACATAACTTGGGTAAATAAGATGGCAGGAGATAAAGAATTAGTTTTTCTAACTGTGAATGTGAATGGGATGAACTCTCCCATAAAGCGGAAGCAGATAGCAGACTGGATTAAAAACCAGAATCCCACAATATGTTATCTACAAGAAACACATCTAAAACATAGTGACACATATAGGATGAAGGTAAACGGCTGGAGCAGAACCTATTATGCTTCAGGTGAACAAAAAAAAGCAGGGGTAGCAATCCTTATCTCAGATCAAGTAAAAGCCAAGATAGATCTAATCAAAAGAGATAAGGAAGTAAACTATATTTTACTAAAGGATACCATATGTAATGAAGCAATATCACTACTGAACATATATGCACCAAGTGGTATAGCATCCAAATTCGTAGAGGAGAAATTAAGAGAGATGCAAGAAGAAATAGACAGAAAAACTATACTAGTGGGGGATCTAAACCTTGCTCTCTCAGAATTAGATAAATCAAACTACAAAATAAACAAGAAAGAAACTAGGGAGATAAACCAATTGTTAGAAAAGTTAGATATGATAGATCTATGGAGAAAGTTGAATGGAGACAGTAGGGAGTTTACTTTTTTCTCAGCAGTCCATGGAACCTATACAAAAATTGACCATGTGTTAGGGCATAAAAACCTCAAAATCAAATGCAGAAAGGCAGAAATAGTAAATGCATCCTTTTCAGATCATGATGCAATAAAAATCACATGCAATATAAGGCCAGGAGAAAATAAACCAAAAGGTAATTGGAAATTAAATAATCTGATCCTGAAGAATGAATGGGTGAAAGATCAAATCATAGACACAATCAATAATTTCATCCAGGAGAATGACAATAAGGAGACAACATACCAGAATTTGTGGGATACGGCCAAAGCGGTTATAAGGGGCAATTTTATATCTCTAGATGCTTACTTGCATAAAATAGAGAAAGAAAAGATCAATGAATTGGGCTTATTATTAAAAAAACTAGAAAAAGAACAAATTAAAAACCCTCAATTAAATACCAAATTGGAAATTCTGAAAATAAAAGGAGAAATTAATAAAATTGAAAATAAGAGAACTATTGAATTAATAAATAAAACTAAGAGTTGGTTCTATGAAAAAACTAACAAAATAGGTAAGCCTTTAGTTAATTTGATAAGAAAAAAGGAAAGAGGAAAATCAAATTGTTAGTCTCAAGAATGATAAGGGAGAACTTTCCTCCAATGAAGAGGAAATTAAAGCAATAATTAGGAGTTACTTTGCCCAACTTTATGCCAGTAAGTTTGATAATCTGAATGAAATGGAGGAATATCTACAAAAATATAGATTGCCGAGGTTAACAGAAGAGGATATAAATTATTTAAATAGCCCCATAGTAGAAAAAGAAATAGAACAAGCTATTAACCAACTCCCTAAGAAAAAATCTCCAGGGCCAGATGGATTTACATGTGAATTCTACCAAACATTCAAAGAACAATTAATTCCAATACTACACAAACTATTTGAGAAAATAGGGACAGAAGATATACTGCCAAATTCCTTCTACGAGACCGATATGGTGCTGATAGCTAAACCAGGTAGGGTAAAAACAGAGAAAGAAAACTATAGACCAATTTCCTTAATGGATATTGCTGCAAAAATTTTAAATAAGATATTAGCAATGAGATTACAGAAAGTCATCCCCAGGATAGTACACTATGACCAAGTAGGATTTATACCAGGGATGCAAGGCTGGTTCAATATTAGGAAAACTATCAGCATAATTAATTATATTAATAACCAAACTAACAAAAACCATATGATTATCTCAATAGATGCAAAAAAAGCATTTGATAAAATCCAACACCCTTTCCTATTAAAAGCACTAGAGAGTATAGGAATAAATCTGCTTTTCCTTAAAATGAGCAGTAGCATCTATTTAAAACCATCATCAAGCATCATATGTAATGGAAACAAACTAAAACCATTCCCAGTAAGATCA
Source organism: Myrmecobius fasciatus (assembly GCA_023553655.1). Classification (NCBI taxonomy): domain Eukaryota; kingdom Metazoa; phylum Chordata; class Mammalia; order Dasyuromorphia; family Myrmecobiidae; genus Myrmecobius; species Myrmecobius fasciatus. The sequence continues at coordinate 223,213 of JAJPUD010003310.1, read as the reverse complement.
GGAGTGAAACAAGGCTGCCTACTGTCACCATTACTATTTAATATTGTATTAGAAATGTTAGCTTTAGCAATAAGAGAAGAAAAAGAGATAAAAGGAATCAGAGTAGGTAATGAAGAAACCAAATTATCACTCTTTGCAGATGACATGATGGTATACTTAGGGAACCCTAGAGACTCAACTAAAAAACTACTAGAAACAATTCAGAACTTTAGCAAAGTTGCAGGATTCAAAATTAATCCACATAAATCATCAGCATTTTTATATATTACCAACAAAATTCAGCATGAAGAGATACAAAAAGAAATTCCATTCCAAATAACAGATGATAGGATAAAATATTTGGGAATCTATCTGCCAAGGAAAAGTCAGGAACTATACGAACTAAACTACAAAACACTTTCCACACAAATAAAATCAGACCTAATCAATTGGAAAAACATTAAGTGCTCATGGGTAGGCAAAGCGAATATAATAAAAATGACAATTAGGCAGAGCGAATATAATAAAAATGACAATACTAGCCAAACTAATCTACTTATTTAGTGCCATACCAATCAAACTCCCAAGAAATTATTTTACAGATCTAGAAAAAATAGTAGCAAAGTTCATTTGGAAGAACGAAAGGTCAAGGATTTCAAGGGGATTAATGAAAAAAGGCAGATGAAGGTGGCCTTGCTGTACCAGATCTAAAACTATATTATAAAGCAGTGGTCATCAAAACCGTTTGGTACTGGCTAAGGAATAGAGCAGTCGATCAGTGGTACAGGATAGGTTATCAGGACAATCTAGGCAAATAACCTTAACAATTTAGTGTTTGATAAACCCAAAGACCCCAGCTTTTGGGATAAGTACTCACTATTTGGCAAAAACTGCTGGGAAAATTGGAAACTAGTGTGGAAGAAATTAGGGCTTGACCCACACCTAACACCACATACCAAGATAAGATTTAAATGGGTTCATGATCTAGATATAAAGTGTGATATTGTAAGCAAATTAGAGGAACATAGTATAGTTTACCTCTCAGATCTGTGGAGATGGAATAAATTTATGTCCAACGAAGATCTGGAACTCCTAATTGAACACCAGATGGATAATTTTGATTATATTAAGTGAAAAAGTTTCTGTAGAAATAAAACTAATGCAGACAATATTAGAAGGGAAGCATCAAATTGGGAAATCATCTTTACATTTAATGGTTCTGATAAAGGCCTCATTTCTAAAATATATAGAGAATTGTGTCATATTTATCAGAATTCAAGCCACTCTTCAAGAGATCAAGGGATTCCTTGGTCAAGGGATATGAACAGGTTATTTTCAGATGATGAAATTAAAACCATCTCTAGTCATAAGAAAAGTTGCTCCAAATCACTATTGATCAGAGAGATATGCAAATTAAGACAACTCTGAGGTACCACTACACACCTGTCAGATTGGGTACAATGACAGGAAAAGATAACGATGAATGTTGGAGGCGATGTGGGAAAACTGGGACTCTGATACATTGTTGGTGGAACTGTGAACGGATCCAACCATTCTGGAGAGCAATGTGGAGCTATGCTCAAAAAGTTATCAAACTATGCATACCCTTTGACCCAGCACTGTTTCTACTGGGCCTATATCCCAAAGAGATCTTAGAGGAGGGAAAGGGACCCACATGTGCAAGAATGTTTGTGGCAGCCCTTTTTGTAGTGGCTGGAAACTGGAAACTGAATGGATGCCCATCAATTGGAGAGTGGCTGAATAAATTATGGTATATGAATGCTATGGAATATTATTGCTCTGTAAGAAACGACCAGCAGGATGATTTCAGAGAGGCCTGGAGAGACTTGCAGGAACTGATGCTGAGGGAAACGAGCAGAACCAGGAGATCATTATACACAGCAACACCAATATTACATGATGATCAATTCTGATGGACATGGCTCTCTGCAACAAAGAATTATCTCAAACCAGTTCCAATTGTTCACTGAAGAAAACCATATACACCCAGAGAGAGAGATATGAGATATGGACCACAATGTAACATTTTCATGCTCTCTATTGATGTTTGCTTGCATTGTGTTGCCTTTCTCTGATTTTCTTTTTTTTCTTGTAGATAGGATTTTTCTTGCACAACTTGTCAAGTATTTCAGCATTATTGATATGTAGTGGACTTCCTGCCTTCTAGGGGAGGGGAGGGGACTGGGGTTAAAAGTTGTAATGGAGAGCTTTGTAAAGATCAATGCTGCTATTGATACATATGTTATACAAATAAAAAGCTTTAATAAAAAACAATTAAAAAATCAAACTAGTTGTGGTACATAAATATAATGGAATATTATCAAGGTGTAAGAAATTATGGAAATGTTGAATACAGAGAACCATGGAAAAAACCTGTATGAGCTGATACAAGATGAAACAGTATAATGTCTGGACTAGATCACTGTAAGATCTCAGTACCAGCCTGAGTCCTTGGTATTAGAAGAGGAGTGAAGAGGTGGGACTCACATGGATGGTCAAACATGGAGTACTTTTTTTTTCCAAATTCTCTCAACCTTACATACCCTAATACCCTTACATACTATAGCATACTGTGCATGCACTAGCTATATATGCGCCAGCAGGACCCCTAACTTGCTAATGGGTAAATATCTCTTTGCCATTTGGTGTAACTCTGGTTTAATTACAATACAGGTTGTCACTACCCCCTGACTTCTCAGGAAAGCCAAGAGTCCTTGGGAGGAATTGGGAGTCGAACTAGACACTGTCAGCAGGGTTCCTTTTACTGGACTAAAGGGTCTTTTACCAGGGTACCCCACTATCTGTGGCCCTCTACAAAACAGAATCAGAATGCCCCCCAGAAAGCGACTATAATAATGTAACCCGAAAGAATAAAAATGACCAAAAATGAAATTGGAAAAGAAAACATCTCTCCTACTTCTTTGTAGAGATGGGAAAGGAGACTATAGATATGCAATATTCTAGTATTTGAGATTTTGATTCATTTTACTGCTTCTCTTCTTTCTCTCTTTTCCTTATCTGCTATAAAAGATGGCTCTTTTGGAGGGAAAAAGAAAAGAAATATATTTGGAAAATTAAATAATGTAAATACAAAAGGTACTATAAGGAAAGGATTAGGAATTGCACCTATGATTTTATTAGTGGCAGCACAGAGTAAATGATCTCTACCAATGCAGATTAGGATTTTCTCTGTGTTGTACATTCTTTGAGAGTTGTCTAGATGATTAGAAGTTAAATGGCTTGTCCAGGATCACAAGATAAGTATGTTATCAGAGTAAAACCCAGATCTTCATAACTTAAAGACTATCACTCTAGCCATTTTACCATGATTTCTCAATATCAATAAATGGGTACTTTTTTCCAAAAAAAAGAAAAAAAGAAAAAAAAAAGAAAAAGAAATCAACAACTATATCTATTTATCTATGGGTCAAAAGAATGTTGTATACAAAATACTCTGTAAATCTCATTGCACCATATAAATAATTGCAGTTATTATTTCTTTTCATTTGAGTTCATTGCTTAGAGACCAGATTAGAACTCCTAAGATATATTGTAATTGGGATTTTCCTTCTCTCTTATTCTTATGAATTGGATTAAATGCTTGCTGTAGTCTTCCAACTCAAACATTCTCTGAAATGAAATAAGACTTTTGTTGTTGTTGGTTTTTAGTCTGGGCCTGCTCTGTAAATGTCATTTATTATCAATATCCTATATCTATTCCAACACAATCAAATGTATGGTATCAGAGCACTAATATGTTGGTAATATATTTTTAAATATAGAAATGAAAATTTGATACTACAAGATGTTAGAGCTATTAGTTTATGATGTCATTTAATCTATCTAATCAAAACATTAAAAAGAATTTCAGTGCAGAACCTTTCTGCTTTGCCCCTGGCTTGTGGTGCTTTTCCTCATTCCACTCTAATTATACAAATTCTATTTTCATTTCAAAGCATAGTCCTAATGCCATATTTTCCATGGAACTCTCTAGTTTCCCCAGTTTATAACAATAAAATTCTAAATTTAGAGGTGAAAAGAGTCTTCTAAACGCCCTCATCCAACTGCCTTCTTTTATAAATATGGAAAATGAGAACCATGAAGTTAAATAACTTGCCCAGTGCCTAAAGTTAGTATATGGATCCTGGTCCTCTGACTCCAAATTTTCTCTCTTTTTTTTTTCTTTATGGATGATGATGTCTTCCTTTAACCTTATATAGCACATCAGATCTGAGTCTTCGTTCAGTCCTTTCCTTTGTCTATCTTACATTATATGCTTTCATTTTGTGAATCTGTTCTGTCACCTTTTATCTTGAGTATAAATTCCTAATCTTGAGGGTTATCCACAATAACTCTAAACTCTAGAGTTCCTAAGGTTTTGAGCTCTTGTGGTTAAGAATTATTGCTAGTGGGAGGGAGATTTCCTTTCCAAAGCAGTTCTATAAGAGAAGAATAAACTCCAAAGACCAGACTACACTTAAGGGACTAAAGCCATGCCGCAAAGGCTCAAGAGATCTCCACCTTGCTAACCCTTCAAGAATTTCTGTGTTACTCACATGGTGCAAGTGGATGTTGAATGGGACATATTTCTTAAGGGACAAAGTATCTTATCCTTTGAGTTAAGGAAAAGAGAGTTTTTTTTAATATTTATTTATTAAAACTTTTTTTATTTGTAAAACATATGTATGGGTAATTCTTCAACATTGACCCTTACATGGGGCAGCTAGGTGGCGCAGTGGTTAGAGCACCAGCCCTGAAGTCAGGAGTACCTGAGTTCAAATCTGGTCTCAGATACTTCCTAGCTGTGTGACCTTGGGCAAGTCACTTAACCCCAATTGCCTCATCAAAAAGCAAAAAAAAAAAAAAAAAAAACCAAAACATTGACCCTTACAAAGCTCTCTGTTACAAATTTTTCCCCCCTACTCCCCATCCCTCCCCTAGATGGCAGGAAATCCACTACATTTTAATTATGTTAAAATACTTGACAAATCGAATATATGCATACATATTTCCCCACTTATCATTGTTGTGCAAGAAAAATCGTATCTACAAGAAAAAAAAATCCGAGAAAGGAAACATAATGCAAGCAAACATCAATAGAGAGCATGAAAATGTTATGTTGTGGTCCACATTTCACATCCCTCTCTCTGGGTGTATATGGCTTTCTTCAGTGAACAATTGGAACTGGTTTGAAACATTTCATTGTTGAAGAGAGCCATGTCCATCAGAATTGATCGTCATATAGTATTGTTGTTGCCGTTTATAATGATCTCCTGGTTCTGCTCATTTCACTCAGCATCAGTTCATGCAAGTCTCTCCAGGCCTCTCTGAAATCATCCTGCTGGTCATTTCTTATAGAACAATAATATTCCATAACATTCATATACCACAATTTGTTCAGCCAGTCTCCAATTGATGGGCGTCCATTCAGCTTCCAGTTTCTAGTCACTACAAAAAGGGCTGCTACAAACATTGTTCCACATGTGAGGCCATTAAGGAGAAGAGAATTAAATGAAACTAAAGCACTAGGTAAGAATTTTCTTCTTTTACATATATCCATGGGTACCAGAAAGTCTTATGTTTCATATGAATTTTTCTGAACTAGGTGAAATAAAAGCTGTTTTGTACCTGGTGTCTGTATCGTACATTGAGTGGAAGGGCTGCTGGTTACTCTCTTGTGGGAAGTCCTAGGCAGGAGCTTCAACATTAATTCAAAGCTTTTCCTGAATTAAACTGATTCCCTGAGCATCTGGCCTACAGGATCAATACTGGGCCATGTGAATCCCAATATTGGGACAGAAATAGGAAGGGGTGAAAAAGCCAATTCACAGTGTGATAATATTGGAATGAAGTTTTACATTTATTTTTTCTAGTCCATATTGAGGTAAGAATTTTCAGATTTAGAAACAACATTCTGTATTTCTACTGTCCCCTTTAAATTCTATAATTTAACGTATATATAACACAATACTGTTCAACTAATCTACTTGTTCATATTGGGGACCTATCTACTTTTGCTATCTAATAGTTTTGAAAGTAAAACTATAAGTACAAAGCCCAAACAGAATTCATAAAACAATGGATCTGTCTTTTCCTTTTTTCCAATTCATCCTCCATACAGAGGTAAATTAATTGTTTTTAAAATATAGTTGTGATCATGTAACTCCCTCATTCAAGAAAATTTCGTGACTCCCCATTGCTTCCAAAATAAAATGCAAGGTCTTTTGTTTTCATTTAAAGATTTTAGCAATATGCAGCCATCTACCACTCTAGTGTGGTTACATTTTATCTCTGTTACATGTACTCTATATTTCAGTAAAACTGCCATGCTTGCTTATCTTCATGGAGAATGTTATAATTCCTGCCTTTGAATAAGTCATCTCACTCTACACTTGAAATGCTTTCCTCCTCATTTTTGAATTCATTGCTTTCTTGAAGCTCATCTATTCCCTTCTTCAAAGAATATTTCCTGTTTTGCTAATTGTTAGTGACTTCCCTTCAAGAATGTTGTTATTTTAAATTATTTTATATTTAGCGCACTGTATGTTGGCATTCTTTCATTCTCTCTCCATATGCCCTAGAATACCATTTCCTTGATAGCAAGCTCTTTTCCCTCCCTCCCATTCTCTCTCTCTCTCTCTCTCTCTCTCTCTCTCTCTCTCTCTCTCTCT
>JAJPUD010003310.1:141935-206969 GCA_023553655.1 Myrmecobius fasciatus | reverse complement strand
TAAATCTTACTCTCATCAGGTTGGGCTCTAAAAGTGTATATCAGACATTCGATTTTACATAGAAACTTGTCTGTTGCTAGAGGGAAGTGGGAGGGAAAGGAGGAAAAGTAAGGGACAAACTAATAGAAGGGAAAATAGAAGAATCAGGGGAAAGGAGTAAAAACAGGGGGAGGGGAGCTAAAGGGTAGAGTATTGTTTGGGGGAGAGGGTCATCAAAAGCAAAGTACTGAGGAGGGGGGAAGGGAGAAAGAGGAAAGGAAAGGGGAGTATTGTTTGGGGGAGGGGTCATCAAAAGCAAAGTACTGAGGTGGGGGGAAGAGAGAAAGGGGAAAGGAAAGGGAAAAACATAACTTGGGTAAATAAGATGGCAGGAGATAAAGAATTAGTTTTTCTAACTGTGAATGTGAATGGGACGAACTCTCCCATAAAGCGGAAGCAGATAGCAGACTGGATTAAAAACCAGAATCCCACAATATGTTATCTACAAGAAACACATCTAAAACATAGTGACACATATAGGATGAAGGTAAAAGGCTGGAGCAGAAAATATTATGCTTCAGGTGAACAAAAAAAAGCGGGGGTAGCAATCCTTATCTCAGATCAAGTAAAAGCCAAGATAGATCTAATCAAAAGAGATAAGGAAGTAAACTATATTTTACTAAAAGATACCATATATAATGAAGCAATATCAATACTGAGCATATATGCACCAAGTGGTATAGCATCCAAATTCGTAGAGGAGAAATTAAGAGAGATGCAAGAAGAAATAGAAAAACTATACTAGTGGGGGATCGAAACCTTGCTCTCTCAGAATTAGATAAATCAAACTACAAAATAAACAAGAAAGAAACTAGGGAGATAAACCAATTGTTAGAAAAGTTAGGTATGATAGATCTATGGAGAAAGTTGAATGGAGACAGTAGGGAGTTTACTTTTTTCTCAGCAGTCCATGGAACCTATACAAAAATTGACCATGTGTTAGGGCATAAAAACCTCAAAATCAAATGCAGAAAGGCAGAAATAGTAAATGCATCCTTTTCAGATCATGATGCAATAAAAATCACATGCAATATAAGGCCAGGAGAAAATAAACCAAAAGTTAATTGGAAATTAAATAATCTGATCCTGAAGAATGAATGGGTGAAAGATCAAATCATAGACACAATCAATAATTTCATCCAGGAGAATGACAATAAGGAGACAACATACCAAAATTTGTGGGATACGGCCAAAGCGGTTATAAGGGGCAATTTTATATCTCTAGATGCTTACTTGCATAAAATAGAGAAAGAAAAGATCAATGAATTGGGCTTATTATTAAAAAACTAGAAAAAGAACAAATTAAAAACCCTCAATTAAATACCAAATTGGAAATTCTAAAAGTAAAAGGAGAAATTAATAAAATCGAAAATAAGAAAACTATTGAGTTAATAAATAAAACTAAGAGTTGGTCCTATGAAAAAACCAACAAAATAGATAAGCCTTTAGTTAATTTGATAAGAAAAAGGAAAGAGGAAAATCAAATTGTTAGTCTCAAGAATGATAAGGGAGAACTTTCCTCCAATGAAGAGGAAATTAAAGCAATAATTAGGAGTTACTTTGCCCAACTTTATGCCAGTAAGTTTGATAATCTGAATGAAATGGAGGAATATCTGCAAAAATATAGATTGCCGAGCTTTACAGGGGAGGATATAAATTATTTAAATAGTCCCATATTAGAAAAAGAAATAGAACAAGCCATTAACCAACTCCCTAAGAAAAAATCTCCAGGGCCAGATGGATTTACATGTGAATTCTACCAAACATTCAAAGAACAATTGATTCCAATACTACACAAACTATTTGAGAAATTAGGGACAGAAGGTATACTGCCAGAATCCTTCTATGAGACTGATATGGTGCTGATAGCTAAACCAGGTAGGGTAAAAACAGAGAAAGAAAACTATAGACCAATTTCCCTAATGAATATTGATGCAAAAATTTTAAATAAGGTTTTAGCAATGAGATTACAGAAAGTCATTCCCAGGATAGTATACTATGATCAAGTAGGATTTATACCAGCAATGCAGGGCTGGTTCAATATTAGGAAAACTATCAGCATAATTAATTATATTAATAATCAAATTAACAAAAACCATATGATTATCTCAATAGATGCAGAAAAAGCCTTTGACAAAATCCAACACCCTTTCCTATTAAAAACACTAGAGAGTATAGGAATAAATGGGCTTTTCCTTAAAATGAGCAGTAGCATCTATTTAAAACCATCAGCAAGCATCATATGTAATGGAGACAAACTAAAACCATTCCCAATAAGATCAGGAGTGAAACAAGGCGGCCCACTGTCACCATTACTATTTAATATTGTATTAGAAATGTTAGCTTTAGCAATAAGAGAAGAAAAAGAGATAAAAGGAATCAGAGTAGGTAATGAAGAAACCAAATTATCACTCTTTGCAGATGACATGATGGTATACTTAGAGAACCCTAGAGATTCAACTAAAAAACTACTAGAAACAATTCACAACTTTGGCAAAGTTGCAGGATTCAAAATTAATCCACATAAATCATCAGCATTTTTATATATTACCAACAAAGTTCAGCAGCAGGAGATACAAAAAGAAATTCCATTCCAAATAGCAGATGATAGGATAAAATATTTGGGAATCTATCTGCCAAGGAAAAGTCAGAAACTATACGAACTAAATAAAATCAGACCTAATCAATTGGGAAAATATTAAGTGCTCATGGGTAGGCAGAGCGAACATAATAAAAATGACAATACTACCCAAACTAATCTACTTATTTAGTGCCATACCAATCAAACTCCCAAGAAATTATTTTACAGATCTAGAAAAAATAATAGCAAAGTTTGTTTGAAAGAACAAAAGGTCAAGGATTTCAAGGGGATTAATGAAAAAAAAGGCAGATGAAGGTGGCCTTGCTGTACCAGATCTAAAACTATATTATAAAGCAGCGGTCATCAAAACCATTTGGTACTGGATAAGAAATAGAGCAGTTGATCAGTGGCACAGGATAGGTTATCAGGACAACCTAGGCATTAACCTTAACAATCTAGTGTTCGATAAACCCAAAGACCACAGCTTTTGGGATAAATACTCTCTATTTGGCAAAAACTGCTGGGAAAATTGGAAACTAGTGTGGAAGAAATTAGGGCTTGACCCATACTTAACACCACATACCAAGATAAGATCTAAATGGGTTCATGATCTAGATATAAAGAGGGACTTTGTAAGCAAGTTAGAGGAACGTAATATAGTTTATCTCTCAGACCTGTGGAGATGGAACAAATTTATGTCCAAAGAAGACTTGGAACTTCTAATTGAACACCAGATGGATAATTTTGACTATATTAAGTTAAAAAGTTTCTGTACAAACAAAAGAAATGCAGACAAGATTAGGAGGGAAGCATCAAAGTGGGAAATCATCTTTACATTTAATGGTTCTGACAAAGGCCTCATTTCTAAAATATATAGAGAATTGTCTCATATATCTAAGAATTCAAGCCACTCTTCAGTAGATAAGTGGTCAAGGGATATGAACAGACAATTTTCAGATGATGAAATTAAAACCATCTCTAGTCATATGAAAAGTTGCTCCAAATCACTATTGATCAGAGAAACGCAAATTAAGACAACTCTGAGATACCACTACACACCTGTCAGATTGGCCAAAATGACAGGAAAAGATAACGATGAATGTTGGAAGGGATGTGGGAAAACTGGGACACTAATACATTGTTGGTGGAACTGTGAACGGATCCAACCATTCTGGAGAGCAATTTGGAGCTATGCTCAAAAAGTTATCAAACTGTGCATACCCTTTGACCCAGCAGTGTTTCTACTGGGCCTATATTCCAAAGACATCTTAGAGGAGGGAAAGGGCCCCACATGTGCAAGAATGTTTGTGGCAGCCCTTTTTGTAGTGTCTAGAAACTGGAAACTGAAAGGATGCCCATCAATTGGAGAGTGGCTGAATAAATTATGGTATATGAACATTATGGAATATTATTGCTCTGTAAGAAACGACCAGCAGGACGATTTCAGAGAGGCCTGGAGGGACTTACATGAACTGATGCTAAGTGAAACGAGCAGAACCAGGAGATCATCATGCACAGCAACAACAGTATTACATGATGATCAATTCTGATGGACATGGCTCTCTGCAATAAAGAATTGTCTCAAACCAGTTCCAGTTGTTCACTGAAGAAAACTATATACACCCAGAAAGAGGGACATGAAATATGGACCACAAAGTAACATTTTCATGATCTCTATTGACATTTGCTTGCATTGTGTTGCCTTTCTCTGATTCTTTTTTTTTCTTGTAGATAGGATTTTTTTTGCATAACTTCTCAAGCATTTCAACATTATTAACATGTAGTGGACTTCCTGCCATCTAGGGGAGGGGAAGGGACTGGGGGTAAAATTTGTATTGGAAAGCTTTGTAAAGATCAAGGTTGGGGAACTACCCATACATATGTTATACAAATAAAAAGCTTTAAAAAAAAAAGAAAAAAATAGTGTCAGCCAATCATAATTTCTAGTTGTAGGTATTAGAAGCAAAAGGAGAATAAAGAGCTTGCATAAGGAAACTGAGGCTTTCATCTCATCCCACTTACTTTTAGTGCTGTTCTACTAAATGATTTTTCACCTCCTGCTTCAATTTCTTTATCAATTCAATGGGCTCCACTGTTCTGGCCTTCCTTTCCAAAGTTAGAAAATGATTACAAAGCATTTTGCAAACAAAAAGTGATGACCCATATCAGCTGAGAATTTTTAATGTCACAGAAGTGAATCTTTGATAAAATGACAGATGATGATCTTTTCTTTCTTTCTTGTTTTATATTTATGTGAATAAAATTCTAAGATCACTAAATTCTTATATTTGACATTGTAGAAACACAGATCCAACAGAAGAATTCTCCTGTGACTTCTAGGACAAAATACAAAATTATATGTCTGCCATTGGAAAATCTGCATAATATGACTTTCTGGTTTCATTTTCTTTCTTTCCTGAGACAATTGGGGTTAAGTGACTTGCCCAGTGTCATACAGCCAGGAAATGTTAAGTGTCTGAGATCAAATTTGAACTCAGGTCCTCCTGACTTCAGGGCTGGTGCTCTATCCACTGCGCCACCTAGCTGCCCCAGCTATTTCATTTTTGTCCTTTTGTATTTAGTATCTTGCAGTTGGTACCTAATAAGTGTCTATTGATTTAAGTTGGTCTAAATAATGTCACCTCAATATTCCACTTCATGCAAGTAGTAAAGCCAAACTGGATTATTTTCATCTCTATTCTCATCCTGTCTATTTCTTTCTCCATGCCTTTGTAAACACGGTCCTCCATGCTTAGAACTTACTATTCATTTTATATTTGGCTTTCAAAATTCTTGTCCTTGGCAATTCAGATTCTTTCTCTTCCATGAAGGTTTTTCTGACATCCCACTTCCATCAGATGAAAATATTCTCTTCAATTTTCTCATAATGCTTTTCCCAGTCCTTTTCTTAGCACTTAACTCATTTTAAACAATTATAGTTATTTATGTATACCTATTTAATTTTATTGATTTTTAAAAAAAATATGTAAAATTCATTTCTAAATTATTTGTCTTTCCCTTACTCAGTGGACCATCCCTCGAAACAATGACAACAAAATCTGAAAAAAAAGAAAAGAAAACGTTTAGCAAAATGAATCATCACATCAGTCATCACTGTAAATACTGAAATGCTCTACTATATCCCCAAAAGAGAGAAAAGTACATTTTTTTCATTTCTTTCTTTTTTTCTTTCTTTTTTTTTTTGAGAACAAGCTTGGCCATTATAATTATAGAACATTGTTTATTTTGTTCTACATTTCATTTACATTGTTGTTGTCATTGTGTATATTATTTTCCTGGTTCTGATTACTTTACTTTTCATCAGTTTCTATAAGTCTTTCCATGTCACCTGATATTCTTCATGTGCATGGTTTCTTACAGAATAGAACTATTTCATTATAGTCATCTACCACAATTTGTTGTGGATTGTCCAGTCAATGGGAATCTTTGCTTGTGTATGTCTTTCTTCCTAAAAGATTCTAACCTTTTTGAGAGCAGGGAGGGTACTGCCTTTACCTTAAAAAGATAATTCAACCAGCAAATATTTATTAAGATCTCTTTTATTCTAGGCGCTGTGCTAGATACTGGGGATATAAATACAAAGATGAATGAAGCAATTGGGTATGTATTGCATCCATAAGACTTGCATACAGGGGGAATTTAATAAATATTTATTGAATCGAATTAAAGTATTCTTTTGAAATAACTTGCCGTTTTACAATTGTCTTTATCTGGTGCTAATTTGAATGTGCTTGGGAAAGATCCAGCTGCATAAGGGTAGCTATTGCCTGTGGAACTGCTCTGATATACCTGTCTTTTTGTCCAGACCAGAGATCAAAGTAGCTTTATTCAAAACCAGGATTTTACTGGTTCCAAAGCACTAAAAGTAATAATTCATAAATACTAGCATAGTATACAAAATTTTAGTAGAGTCAATGGAAGTCATAGCTTTTAATAGAAAAGTTGGAGAGACCCTTAGCAGCAAAACATTCTAAAACAGCACATTTTGACTACACAAAATTTCTTATGGCAGATTTTTGCTGGTAATGGAAGATTCCAAAGACATTAATGATATTTTCCTTTTCATTCCCTGTTCCTAAGTCACTAAACTTTCCCATGAAACTTCTGCACTGAACTTTTTGCTCTGAGTATAGAGACTTAAAAAGACTCTGCAATTCAGACATGTCAATATACAAGATATATAAATTAGACTTTGTCAATAAAATTGTATTTTTGTCTTCTAGGAGTTTTTAATCTTAAACTTCAAATAAATTTCTTGTCATTTAGCAAATTGAGTACTCTTTTTACCCTCTAAACTTGTTTCTTCAAGGAAATATTTTCCAAAAAGGGAAATATTTCAGAAATTGTGCTACATTTTTAAAATTTGTGACACAGTTTATCAGCAATTCTGTAGATGGAGAACTGATTCTGTGAGGAAGTGGACAACTATTACTTCCTGGAAATAATTTTTGGGGGTGGGATGGGGAGGAATGAGCATTTATGCAGTGCCTATTATATGTTAATCATGGCACTAAATCCTTTTCAAATATTAATTTATTTTATCCTCCCAATAACCCTTTGAGGTAGATGCATATCCCATTTTACAATTAAGGAAACTGAGGCAAACGGGTTAAGTGACTTGTCTGGAATCACAAAGTAAATTAATGTTTGAGACAGGTTTTAAAGTTAGGTCTTCCTGGCACTGGGCCCAGAACTCTTTTTACTGAACCCTTTAGCTATTAAAATTATGGCCTTCAGTCAGAACAATATAGGACAGGAAAAGGACCTCCAGATTGAGCAGCTATAAGCTACTGGAGTCATGAGCTATAGATAAAAAGCAACTGCGGGTTAATGAAGGTTAACTGTGAAGGGAGCCATGAATATGGAAAGTGGGGACCTCTGGGAGAAGGATGAGTGATGTTATTTTGTATGACCTTTGATGGTGCTCTATTTGATTTCCTTAACTTAGAAAACTTGCATATGTTCTTGTCCTTCATTGTTTCTATCCCCTCTTCCTGCCCTTGTCATGACTTTCTTAGGGGGCAAAGGAATATTGGATTCATAAAGTCCCCCATTAACTGGATAGAACCAGTCAATCAAAGAAATGAAGAATTAAAAAAAAAAAGAAATGAACTCCCCCAAATGTATCTGGTCCCTTGAGCAAGAAGGGAGCCTGTTACATAGGGTATTACTATGTGTACTAATATTGGAACTTATATGGAAATATATTATCTTTACATTCTTCTCATCTTTTATAAATACAAACATTGTTGAATCAAGTCCCTATTTTGATATTATTCCTTTGCTTTTAATGTTTTATGAGGTATTGCATGGATCAAGAAAACACTTTTTTTAGATGAATAATTTATATTTTAAGTTATAATATATTATAACAATGAGTAGTATATAATATAATATATTTTTATTATATATAATATATATGTATAAATAAAATACAATAAAAATAATAAAAAAATAAATAAAACAATATAATAATGTGACAATACAAGCTCTTTGTCAGCTTTCTGAAAACATAATCAGAATAACTCTAGTTATTTTTATGATAACAACTATTGTCAACTTTTTTTTTCCTGTGGGCAGCAAATAGAAATGGTCCTGAGATATGGTTTTTTTTGCTAGTATTCATTTATACTTACTTTTAATTTTATATATATATATATTATTTATATAGGTTAATGGACAAGTGGGTAAAATTATTGCTTTCAAAAAGTGAAATAAAGATATTACAATAGAACCTCAGGCTTTATAGACTTATGAAAGTATTTTTGATATTCAAGTAACACAGAGGACAAAAAAAGGATGATATGTAACTCAACTTCAACCAGTTATCATGTGGCTTTGATCTCCTCTGCTAAGGTCTCCATTTAAAAAAAAAAGTTTTTCTTTTCATATAGCTTGGAAATTATGAAAATTTAGTGTTGTGTCATCTATTAAAATGAAAATTTCAACATTCCTTTAAAAATATTTTGGCATAAATTTTTAATTAAAAAATCTATTTTATCTTCCTCCCATTTACTTCCCCTTTGAAAAAGAAAAAAAAATAAACCAAAACCAAAAATAAAATCCTTGTAACAAGTATGCAATAAATAGTTATGCAAAGCAAATGACTATGTTGTCCATGTTCAAAAAATATGTCTCATCCTAAACCTTAAGTTCATCACTTCTTTTGGGAGGTGTGTAGTTTGTGTCATCATTTTCCCACTGAGATTCCTGTTTGATCACTGTATTGGTCTGGATTCTTAAGTGTTTTGATTTTTTAAAAATTCAAATATATTTTCTTTTTATTTTTCAATTTTCTCACTCCCAAATCCCCCTCATTCCCAATGAGAAAGGATGAAACACAAAACCCACTACAAATATGCTTGGTCATGCTAACCATATTAACCATGTCAAAACAAACAAACAAACAAACAAACCACTTCAATCTTTACTCTGTCATTTCTCTTTGTATCTGTTTGCCTCTATTTAGAGGGGGGAGAACCTCTAAGTGTAGCAGTTTTATTATGGGTTCTCAGGAATTATGATTGGTCATTGTATTGATCAAATTTTATAAGACTTTCAAAGTTGTTTGTTTAGTTTTTTTTAATGTTTGCTTTTTCACAATATTTTTATTTATGAATTGTTTTTCCAGTTCTGCTGAATTCACTTTGTATCATTTCAGAAAACATTTTGCAATTTCTCTGAAGCCATTTCTTTCATTATTACTTATAATGAAAGATTATTGTGTGAACCCATATGCCATTCTTTATCAATTATTCCCCAAATGATGGGCATCCTCTTAATTTCCAGTTCTTTGTCACAATTCCTAAGTTTCTGTGGATTAATGTTATATTCAGGGAATTGTGGGCAATAGATTGTTCTGTGAAAAATGATTGAATTCCAATGTGGTTTACTGGTTGAGTTCTCTGGGATATTTTGAGGTTTGTATTTGTTATGTGGACATTTGTCATCTGTCATTTCATGTAAATTAGTAAGTTTCTCATGTATAAATATCTTGTTAGGTAAGTGCTATTTTTTTGTATTCTGTATGTTGCAGAATTTCTATTATTTACCTTATATTATCTAAATTGTTCACTGAATCACGTTCCTTTTACAAATTCCAATGTCATTGGCTTAGTCCTGAATTTTCATAAGAAACATTTCCTTTTTCATAAACTAACCACTAAATTCAGCCATTTTGTTATTATTGCCATTTTTAGTACTAGTGATTTCACCCATATAGGCAAATCTTGGTATGAGTATGATACACTTTAGAAACTGATCTATAACTTATGGCCTTAAAAGGGTTGCCTGTGGAATTATAAAGTTAAGTGACATGCTTATGGACATTCAGTTAATATATGTCTGTCAGGGCAAAATTTGAATTCAAACCTTGCCCTGACATATCTTTATAGAAATTTATTATGAACTGGAGTCTTCCTAGTTTCAAGGCTAGCCTTCTATATATTTTGGCAAATTATTATTACCATTAATTATATATATATATATACATACATATATATATACACATATATATACATATACACACATATATATAAAAACACACATATATATATATATATATATAAACCTGAGAGATTGGTTACATTTCATTTTTTTTTTATCTGATGAAACTGGTATTCTTAGATGTATCACAAAGTCATGGACTTCTCCAAAAAGACATACACACCCTGCGATGTGGGACTATTATTCACTAGGCAAACAACATAATCACTAAACATACAAGCAGCATTATTCTGTAGTATATATGCTCAAACTCTCATAACCTCTGTTCCAAAGCCCCAAGAACAACCCAAGCCAATAATACAGCATAACAATGTATATAATGCCTTAGTAGTTCACTGTATCTAATTTCCAAGCTATGAATGTTACTGTGTGTTATGCTTATTGCAAAACGCTGTTCATAATTCCATTGGGAGGATACAATTAAATATATGATTGAATACAGTTAATAAGTAATTGATGTATAAGCATTATTGAAAACTTGCAGATAGGTGTGAGAAATTATTTTTAAGATGAAGAATTAGAGGGGCAGCTAGGTGGCGCAGTGGTTAGAGCACCAGCCCTGAAGTCAGAAGGACCTGAGTTCAAATCTGGTCTCAGACACTTCCTAGCTGTGTGACCCTGGGCAAGTCACTTAACCCCAATTGCCTCAGCAAAAAAAAGCCAAAAAAAAAAAAAAAGATGAAGAGTTAGAGTTATATTAGAAGTAATTAGAATGTTCAAAGGGTACAGTTTTGGAGTAAGAGATTCTAGATTTGAATCTTGACTTTGCTACTTGTTCCCTATGTGATCTGGGGCAAGAGTACTTCACTCTAAGTCTTAATTTCTTCATTGTAAAATAAGAGAATTAGCCCACAATATTTCTTAAAATGTCTCTTTTCTGCTCTATTTGAATGATTCTTGGATCCTACAATTCTGAGGATGTTTTAAGCAGAAATAGAATATATTCAGAAAATACATTGCCATTTCTCTCTATTTCCATTAAGAATAGATTGAAAAGAAAGGGGAAATTGACTGCTTGGTATGATGTGAGGGATTTTGATTAAACAAAAAAAGATCATCCTGGCTGTGAAACTGAGAAATACTGGAATGAGTTACAAAGGAAAGCTGAAAAATTTTCCCTCCCAGAGGCCCTGGAAAATGTACTAGTCACTTTTCTATATGATTTAGATACTGTTTTTCCTTAGTTAAGAGAAAAAACTTGTTGAAGACTTTTCCAGATCTAGTTCATTCCTATGATTCTAGGATAATTGGAAGGAAACAGAATCAACAGTGTCAAGATAGGTCACATTTTGGCTCAAAAGCCTCAACAAGTTTGGTTGGGAGGACTCTATCTGAGTCTGGAATCAGAGGATAGTGTAAGGGACATAAAATTTCACTCAAATAATGTTAAACTTCATTTTCATTCTTTCAGGGGGCTTGGGATGCCATACAAAGGGAACTCATTTATCTTCACAACATTCCTGGTAGGCAGGCAGGTATTATTATGATAATACCTTGAGTTTATTTAGCCCTTTTTCAGAGAGGGTCAAAGCTAGGCAGTCAGTCAGTCAACAACATTTATGGAGATTCTTAGGAGTGCAGACCTTTCTACTAAAGCACTTTCAGACATCAGCTCTCTTTCCCCACCCCCATACCAAATATCCTTCTGAGGTCTGCAGACAGCAAATCATCAGCCCATTATTAGCACTGAGTAGTGGAATGAGTTGTCTAAGATGGTCACAATAGGCCAGCTAGGAATTGGGCCCAGGTTGTCTGACTTCAATTCCCATGCACCATTCATTAACTGCCCTGAATGTTCCAGACCTAACATTTACTCAACGATGTGGCAACCTCTTTATATTCAACATTTGAGGGTATTTTCTCTCATCCAGATTCTGCTGGAGCTGACCACGCCACAAGAAAGCTTCCTCTCTGTGGGATCAGGTGGCTTGGACTGCCAGGTCTGGTTAAAACCAGGAAGTGCAAAGTTGCCCAGAAATGAAAAATGCAAACTGACAAACAAAATTAGCTGAACTTTTATAACCTCGGGGAAAAAAAAAAGTCTCAGAGTTGATGAAAGTCAGTTCTTATCCAAACCTGTTTGCCTATCCTGAGTTAGAGTTTAAGTTGGACTTTGTCCAAACTGCTAAACTTACAGCATTTTAACACAGGTCTAGAGAAGAAAATGAAGTTTTGGAGATATAAAGGCTTAAGTATGTTTCAGGTTCTCTTTATGTGAATTTCAATAAGACATAATGTTTTGGGGGTCTTACTCTTTCTTTTTCTTCTTCTTTTCTTTTCTTTTTTACTTTTTCCAAAAATGGGTAGGATATCTGAACAGACTAGAATATAATTTTGTTCATTTGTGGGAAGTATGATTCTTGCTACTTGGGTGATCTTGCGCAAGCTACTTTACTCTGAGCTTCACTTTACTCATCTGTAAAACAAAAGGGATAGATTTTGTCTCTAAAGTCTAAAAAGTGATTTGAAAGATGAGGACAGTCTTGATTTTAAATAGTTTTTTAAATAAGTGTTTGGGATGATTAGTAAATTCCAATTATGCATACTATTTTTCCCTGCCTGTCAATAAAATAGACAATCAGGTAGTTGTACCTTTCTCCAAATCCTGAATAATTTTATGTTGGCAGGAATGGAATTTTCAGTGGGAAATGGGGAAGCACCCATGAACTACAAGTTGGGAAACCCTGGACTATATAGGGGGCAGGTGATCAGAGCAAAACTTTGCTAACTCTCCTTCTCTTCAACAATTCATAAGGGCAGGGGAAAGGAAATAACTGCACAAAGTTTGCCAAAGATAACCTGTAGACCAACTTTGCTGCCAGTTTGTTCATACTTTCTGAGTCCTTCCAGTATTAAAATTTGAAAACCTTGTCTGGAATTTTAATAAATTGGATTTTGTTACAGATTCTGTTGTAGAGAGGGGCAAAATGAAAAATTTCCCAAATTCTTCAGGAATCTCATTAGCATTGGAAGTGGGAAATGAGCTATCTATTCTCAGTTTTCCACTCTTTACATATCTCCTCTTTTTTCCCCATAACCCCTCAAATTTCAAG
Organism: Myrmecobius fasciatus; assembly: GCA_023553655.1. Lineage (NCBI taxonomy): Eukaryota > Metazoa > Chordata > Mammalia > Dasyuromorphia > Myrmecobiidae > Myrmecobius > Myrmecobius fasciatus. The sequence continues at coordinate 193,769 of JAJPUD010003310.1, read as the reverse complement.
ATTCTAACTCAATGTGTCTCACATTTCTTTGCTGGGTTGTGAAACATCATTGTTGGTAAGTACTTTTTTATTTTGTTTTTAATCACCAGGCCTAGAACAAAGCTTCTCACACAGTAGGCACTTAATAAATTCTTGTTGAATTAAATTGAAGTACATTTTGTCTATATTTTACAAATGAGTTTAGGATATTATATGGAGCTAATAGCAGCAGAGGGAAAGGGTTAAAGTTGGACAAATCTCACTTTATGAGAAACAGCATTATATAATGGATTAATTACTACAGTGTGAGTCAAGAGCCCTGGATGTCACTGGCTCTGCCACTAAGTGCTTGTGCAATTTGGAGTACAGTAGGAAGTCTAGATTCATGTTTAGCAGAGAGGAATCCAAATCTTGCTTGCTAGTGGAAAGATCATGAATTGGGATACCCTGAGTTCTAATCCTAGTTCTGATATTTACTACCTGTGTGACCTTGGAAAATTTATTTAATTGCCCAATACATCTTTTTTCTCAACTATAAAATGAAGTGGCTGGATCAGAGAATGTCTTGAAAATGCTTTCAATATATTGTTATATCTTTCATGATGGGAAAATAATTTAATCTCTTTAGGACTCAGTTTTCTCATCTATACCATTAGGATTTGAATTAAATGATCTTTTGAAACTAACAATCCATGACTCTTGTTTGCCTCCATCATTCAACTAGTCCTATCTTCATATGCAAACAAACCATTTTTCATCAGGGATTTTAAACTGGTAAAAAAGTAGGCAGACCTGATGATTTCCATTCCAGAAAGCTATTTCCTAATGTGTATTATTCTCTACTTGCTCCCTCCCCCATTTTCTCCCAGGTACCCTTGTGCTCAGTCTTACTGGGAGAACCATATACTTAACAGTGTGAAGGATAGCAGCAGCAAAACTAACCAGCAAAAAGCCAGACTGAGAAAAAGCTTAGAGAAAATTCTTTCAAGAAATTCATAGACATCGATGAATAATAGCATGGAATTATTTAGTGTCCGAAGTTTTGCAAAATGATTTATCTCACATTACCTCAAGTAATCCTCACAACTACCTTGGGAGGTCCCTGTTTTACAGATATAGAAATTAAGGCAGTCTGGAAAAGTGACTTGCCCAAGGAGTAACACAACTAGTTAGGATCTGAGGCAGGATTCAAATATAGGTCTCCATAACTCCCAGGTTCTGCACCCTGTTTACTGAGACACATAGCTGCCTCCTGTGAAAGAACAAAAGTTGGATGAAGTAACTACCCGCAAACCTCAGTGGCAATCCTTGTTGTCATTTTTATCTTTACAAGTTGGTGGAAGAAGGAATAATGCAACTTAATGATGTCATTAGAGTTAAGGTTATTTATTTAGCTCAATACTACTTGTGCATTTATGGTTAGAAAGTATTGAATGTAAGTAAGGAGCTAATAGAACTTTTTGAGCAGTGGGCCTGGATCAGTAATTTCCCTGAATTAGATAATTCCTTATGAGAAAATACTCCAACTGAAACTAGCAACTTCTCCACAACTTAAAACTTTAGAGAATTATTTGTGATAACTTGAAAGGCCAAGAAATCAAGGAATCTGCCCAGATGGTATGTGCCAGAGATGAGATTTGAACTCATATCTTCTCATATCTTCCTTTTTTTATGATGACCTTTTATTTTTCAAAAATACATGCAAACTTAGTTTTTAACATTAATCTTTTCAAAATTTTGTATTCCATATATTTCTTCCTTCTTCTCCCCTTTCCCTTCCCCTAGATAAAAAGTAACCTAATATAGGTTGAATATGTGCAATTCTTCTAAAAATATTTCCACATTTATCATTCTGCACAAGAAAAATCAGATCAAAAGGGGGAAAAAACAAGCAAGCAAACAGCAGCAAAAAGGTGAAAATACTATGTTGTGATCCACATTCAGTACCCAAAGTCCTCTCTCCGGATGCAGATGACTCTCTTCATCACAAATCTATTAGAATTAGCCTGAATCACCTCATTGTTGGAAAGAATCAAGTCCATCACAGTTGATCATCACATAATTTTGTTGTTGCTGTATACAATATTCTTTTGGTTCTATTCACTTCACTTAGTATCAGTTCATGTTAAGTCTCTTCAGGCCTTTCTGAAGTCAGCCTGCTGATTGTTTCTTAGAGAACAATAATATTCCATTGCATTCATATACCATAACTTACTCGGCTATTTTCCACCTGATGGGCATCCAGTCAGTTTCCAATTCCTTGCCACTACAAAAAGAGCTGCTACAAACATTTTTGCACATGTGTCCTTTCCCCTTTTTTTATTATCTCTTTGGGATGCAGATCCAACAGAGGCATTGCTGGATCAAAGGGTATGCACAATTTGATAACCCTTTGAGCACTGAACTCACATCTTCCTGACCCAGAGTCTAGTTCTTTTCACTAAGCCATGCTACCTGTCAAGCTGGTAAAAAGATCCCCAGATAATGAGGTTTGGGTTCTATCTAAACAAAATATTCCATCCATTGACTCACAAGTCAGTGTAAAATCAATCTATACTGATTAAGAAACTCTTTTCTTTCACCTTGAGAAATAGCAGGAAAAAAATAAATAAAAGTCTTCTTTCTGCCAAGTCAAAAGAAGCAGGAGAATGGCATTTATCAGTTTCAAAAGAAGGTCAGAATGATTTATAAATCACTACTAGTCTTGTTGATAAAACAGAGGAGACATCTCTTAGGTTCCTTGCAAATGTTTATAATAGGATTTGTTATAGAAAGGTTTATTTTGGGGAAGTACATCTAGAAAATTGCAATCTGCAACTTCTAATAGATTAGCATCAGGAAATAATATTTAAATAACTGGCTCTCTTTGTAATGAATTGAATTTTCCTTCTATCTGTGAAGTTACCTAGGAAATAGCAAAGATGCTTGGCCAGGGCATCATGAGGGACTCACTACAATTACACTGCATAATATTTGCTCAGCTATTTGAAGAACTCTGCAGCTGAATCTTTCCTAATTAGATTCAATACTTACTGAAGAGCCTTAATTTGGAAAACATTTTCAGAGGCTTCAGTGAGCATGACAAAGCAAAAATCTAAGACCTATTCACGCACTGGAATATTTCTTCAACAATTCAACTTGGTTGTTGAATCACCAAACTAGCCCATTAACCTGAAAAATTTTATTCTTTCTATTATTCCATGAACTTATTTGTACAAAAAGGGTTTTAGCATGATGATTGATGGTTATATAATGCCTTACAATAGAAATTACATTTTTAGCAAAATACCTGATACATAGTAAGTACTTAATAAATGCTTGTAAACTGACTGAATATTTATTAACTGGAGGAGAGTAATAAGACCTTGATATCATTTATTTGGGGCTTTAAGATTTACAAAGTAATTTACATATATTATTTCATTTGATTCTAACAACAATCCTGTGAAGAAGGTGCAATTTTTATCACCATTTTACAATTGAGGAAATTGAGGTTAATAAAAATTGATAACTCAGATTTACACAGTTAATAGATTTCTAAGGCATGTTTTGAATTTAGGTATTCCTGACTCCACTTCCAATACTAAATCTGCTATACTACCTACTACATTTCTATACTGCCATAATTCTGTTGCAGGGCATGGATAGGGCAGAACTAACTTCCCTCTGATCCTCAGAATCCAAGGAGCAAGGACCAGATCTGGAGCAAAGAAAACAGTATAAGATTAAGACCAAACTGCAAAGCAGGCAAGCTATAAAACAGGATGAAGATGCTGTCTTCAGTATATTTCTTAACTTCTATTCACTCTGAGATTTTTCCTATGATGCTATTAACCTATTTATATAGGCCAGGTAATGCAAGAATGTCCCCTTTGAGAAGTGAAGAGAGGAACAATTGTATTCTCTCACTACTAGACTTGGAGTCAAGTTCATTTATCTTGGCAGTAGCTAGGCAGTGTAGTGAATATAACATTGAACTTTGATTTAGGCAGTCCTGAGTTCAAATATTGCCTCAGACACTTACTGTATGATCCTTAACCTTCTTCAACTTCAATTTCTTCATCTGTAGAATGAAGATAATAATAGCACCTATCTCACAAGATATCAAATGAGATAACAAATGTATGGAAATTACAAACATTCAAGTATTATAAAGATGATAGCTATTATCATTACTATATCATTATAAAGAACAAAGATTGGACCTATGATATTATTGAATAAAGAACCCTACCCGTTTAAGCCTATAGCTTTAGTTCAGAGAACTCAATTATGCATGTATCAGTTTAATTCTAGATTCATGAACTCACACAGGTATCTACTTATCTAGTTGCAAGTTATTAGTATCACAACAAAGGAAAAGGAAGGAATGGGTCAGTTAAGTTTTATATTTACTGACAGTGACTTGATCATGGTTATATATATGTATCAAAGGTGAGATTTAAACCCATGTCTTCTTGGCTAACTATCTATTCTATCACATTGACACTATACTTCCTTTTGAGATTGTAATAAATATATTTTCTCTTTAAGATGCTTGTTGATAGATTGTATTGCTTTCCAGTTAGCTCACTAAAATCACACTATTGAAGAGAAAGAAATACAGGTTGAAAAGGGAGAGAGAGAGAGGAAAGACAGATAGGGAGGCAGACAGATGGTTGGACAGGGAGACAGACAGACATAGACACACACAGAGAAACAGAGACAGAGAGAGACAGAGACAGAAACAGAGAAAGACCCAGAGACAGAGAGATGGGGGAGAGAGGGAAACTGAGACAGAGATGGAGACAGAGAGAGAGGGATAGGAACAGAGACAGAGATAGAGGAACAGAGATACAGATAGAGACACAAAGATACAGACAGATACGAATAGACAGAAACTGTGAAGAGATAAAACCTAAGCTATATCAACATTGTTAAAGGAATAAAGAAAGAGAGCTGATATCCTTTTCAAAATGCACCAAACTCCTGCACTTATTTATTAATTGATATTTTATAGATTTAAAAAAGTTTCCTTATTTTCCTACTTTCAAACACCTTAATTCTAAGAAATAGTAATAAATGTATATTTTCTGTAGGCCCCACTGAATCCAAGGATTAAGTATATTCACAGTTCATGATCTCTAACAGAACAGCTGGCTGCATTGAATATCACAGGGGTCAGTTTTTGTCTGACTATCAGAAAAGTTGAGTGCTGAGCTGTGTACTGGATTGCTGAACAGTTGATCAATCCAGTTGTCAAGGCAACCTAAATAATGGGACTGACCATTTGTGACCCATTATTTTGGTTGCCCTCAACAACCAGGCTAGATCAAGTACTACTGGGCATGATTGATTGTTTGGCCAGTATTTGGCCAACAACTGGTAGAATTGCTCTATCAGTAAGACCCAGCCACAGAAACATTCAGTAAATGTGAAGAAAAGATGATTTTTCAGGGATGTTTTAGAAGATATGCTTGCATAGGATAGAGATTTTGATCATAGACATAGAAAAAAAATGCCTCATTTAACAAATGAAGAAAAAGATGTATAGTGGTTAAGTGACTTCCCCAGGATTACATAGCATTAAGTGTCTCAGGTAGGGTGCAGATTCAGAGATCTTTAAGCCTGGGGCTCTATTTATTGACTTCATGACCTTGCTGTCTCTCATCTAAGTTAATTTCTAAGATTACTTTTTACTTCTTGGTATCTTTTAACTTAATATTATTCAAGATTAGACTTTCTTGGCTACTGATATGTAAGTTTATTGTCTGTGAAAATATATATATGTATATATATATATATGATAATATTGTTGAAGAAGAATAAAATGAATCTGTCTTTTGAAGCTAAACATTTTCCTTTCAAAATGTCTATTTCCTCTTTGCTTTCAGTTTATACTTATGTTGCGGAAGTCAGTCAGTTAGCTAGGCCCAAAACTTTTGTTAAAAGGCCCAAAGTTGGGCAGCTAGGTGGCGCAGTGGATATAATGGCGACCCTGGAGTCAGGAGGACCTGAGTTCAAATCTGGTCTCAGACACTTAACACTTCCTAGCTGTGTGACCCTGGGCAAATCACTTAACTTCAATTGCCTTGGCAAAAAAAAAAAAAAAAAAAAAAAAAGTCCCAAAGTCCTCACTCTTTGAAGAATCACAGTTGCAAGTGACCAATAGGACAATGGAGAAACACATGGTGGGAATATGTAGGCTTTAGCAAATGGTTGCTGATGATATATGCATAGAGTGCTGTAAAAAATAGTTGAGAGGTATAGGAATTAACATTGCAGAGACTTGCACCTTTTAAAGTATAAGCACTGTGATATAGTAAATATACTTCTAATCTAGAAGCCAGGGAAATCTGGATCCAGACTCTGCTTCTGACACTTAACTAACTGTGACTAAGGTCAAGACTCTTGGAGTTCCAGTTTCCTTATATGTAAAAGGAGACAAGTTTACTGTATGAAATGAAGTCATGTGTACAATAGCTTTTGTAAACTCTAGAGTGCTATATAAATTTCAAAATTATTATTATTGTTGTTTTTTAATTTAATTTATTTTTGATTTATGGAATAATACAAATACTGCTACCTTCAATAGAAAAGTAACTAACTGTAAGTCTAAGATAACTACAACAAATATTGATGCAATTTTATTGAAGCAAAATCCATACTTCAGCCAACCTATTGGTTTCATGATTTTTTGCTCTTTTCTGGGCCTGTTCCCCACCCAGATCCTTCATAACTGTTTGATGCTTCATAGCTCCAGTGAAATTAATGAATTCCCTAGTTGATGCTGGTACTATAGGAAGAAATTAAACCCTGGAGCATTTGGAAGTAGCTGATAGTATGAATACACAAAGTAGAGAAATGCCATCTGGGTCCTGCCACTTGGTATCACTGTCTGTGCCTTTTGTTTATTTCGGCACCATTTTTTAAATTAAAGCATTTTATTTTCAAAACATATGCATGGATAATTTTTCAACATTGACCCTTGCAAAACTTTGTGTTCCAATTTCCCCCTTTCCCCCCCACCTCCTCTCAGATTGCAAGTAATCCAATTTATGTTAAACATGGTAAAATATATATGTTAAATCTAACATACATACATATATATATATATATATATATATATATATATATATATATATACAATTATCTTGGTACACAAGAAAAATTAGATCAAAAAGGAAATAAATGAGAAAGAAAATAAAATGCAAGTGAACAACAACAAAAAGAGTGAAAATGTTATGTTGTGATCCGCACTCAGTTCCTACAGTCTTCTCTCTGGGTGTAGATGATTCTCTTCATCACAAGATCATTGGAATTGGTCCGAATCATCCCATTCTTGAAAAGAGCCACATCCATCAGATCATTGCATAATCTTGTTGCTGTATACAATGATCTCCTGGTTCTAATCATTTTGCTTGGAATCACTTTATGTAAGTTTCTCCAGGCCTCTCTGAAATCATTCTGTTAAACTCATTTTTGATGGAGAGAATGATGTGGTAAGTAGCAATTTTAGGAAAAGACTGAATGATTGTCCCTCAGTGCCGTTCCCATCGCAACTTTCCCCTCCCATGGGATACCAAAGGGTTTGTTAGATGAATAACTTTTATTTTAAGTCTTATTAAGATTCTCTCTTCTCTTTTAAATTCTCTCTCTCTCTCTCTCTCTTTCTCTCTCTCTCTCTCAAACTTTGGATTATGTAGTTAGCTAAACTGATTGCAAGAAATGCTAAGCACAGTGCTGAGATATGTAAAACAGACTGAAGGAATAATAATTGTAGTCAAAGGGTAAGGAAAAATAGGAAATATGTGATTTTTGAAATTTTTTGTGATATAAATAGGAGCAATGGGTTGAATTGTCAATGGGATAGAATTAAGTTCTGCAGTAACAGCAATATCTGTCATGTAGGCTCAACTCACTTTCTCTTGAAAAAGTATTGGAAACACTTAAGACTTTATTTACTCAGGGCAATAAGACTTGGAGTATTGATGGATCTTCCTGATAGCCTAAGTATATGTCTGTTCATGAAGGAGGTAAAGGAATGGCATAATTTTTTTTATATAGTGTCTACAATGGACCAGGAACTAAGCTCTTTACAAGTATCTTATTTGATCCCCACAGGTGGTGCTTTTATAGGTGCTTTTATTCCCATTTTACTGATAGGAAAATTAGGGCAAATGGAGGTTAAGTGATTTGTCTCCTGTCACAAAGCTAGTGATTGTCTAAGACCAAATTTAAATTCAGGTCTTCCTAACTCCAGTTGTAGCCCTCTATCCATCGAATTATGTGTCTACATAAGGTGCCCCTTTACTTTATAAGGAGTAAAGGCTTCTCTTCAGCCTAGAGTGACATATCAGAGGACCTGGGCTCAACTGCATCATTGTTATTGCCTTACTGAATATTCTTTTCACATTTAGACTAAATAAAGGTACTTTTGTTGACTATTAGATGAACCCTATGGGTCTCATCGTATTTCAGTTACATACCCCAAAAAACAGATTTAAACCACACGACTTATAACAAACTCTGTCTAGAAGTGGAATAGACTGCTTAAGGAAGTAATGAGTTTCTCATCCTTGGAAATCTTAAATAGTAGCTGGATTTCTATTCTTTAGGGATTTAGAGTGGGGGTAGGGCAAACTTTTGTTTAGACGTGGATTAGATTATATGACCTTTGAGGTTCCTTACAATTCTTGAGATTCATTAATCCTATACCTCAATGATTATTCAGGATTCAAGAAATTATTTATTAAATGTCTTCTAGTTAAAAAAAAAAGACTCAAGCCATTGCATTCTAGAATCAGAGGCTTTGAGTTGGAATCCTGGCTTTTCTATATAAGTACCTTTGTGATAAGAATGACATGATAGGAACTTTCTACTATGGTGCTAGCCTTTTTTGGGGCTTTCTTCCCTTCTCCTTATTCACAAAACCCACGAATCCTAGCATTCCTTATTTAATATGGGCCATATAGCAGAAGGCACCATGGGCTCTTCACCCCTCTTCTCTATTGCTGCACTCTATTTGCAAGTATTCCCGAGGAATTCTCAGTGCCACTATATAAACTGTCTTCTTCAGGTACCCCTTGCCTTCTCTCTTATTTAATTCCTCTTTAAGATTTCCCAGTTCAACCTTATCTAGATCTTATCTTCTACCATCAAGATCTCTACCTTTGTCTAGTCTCTGCTTGCCACTTTCTCATTTCTTTGACTACTCCAAGGAGTACCTAGGGTGCTTGGACTCAGTGGGACATACTTTCTTCTCAATCCTTCTATCACCTTTCCTTCTTTTTCCTACTCTAGAAATAAAAATAACTGCACTTCCACAGTATTGATCCTGATTTCATTCTCCCAGTGATGAGCTCTTCCTTCCTGCCTGTCACCTTCATCCCTTTCTACATCCTCCAGTATTGTCTTTTGGATTGGATTTAAGGGATTAGATTATCTTCAATTCCTTTTATCCTGTGTTTGGAGGAGGGAGGAGTTTGGAGTTGCTCAGTCTGTACTCAAAAACCCTGACCTTTCCCAGAGCACATCTTTGAACAGTAGAAGTTAACACTTTTTAACCCAACCCTCCTTCCATTTCTCCATCTCTATGTTCGCCAAGATTGTTCAGTGGTGCTATGCCCAATCTGATCAAATATTTTTCTATGTTCTATCACCGTTGTGGAAATTGCTCCTTGAGATAACAGAATGACCAGAAGATTTTCCTTTCTCCTCTTTCTCAAAACTGTCTTCTCCCCCAATTTCTCTTTGCTTCTTCCATAGGATTGATTGAAAATTCTGTTATCCAGAAATTCTAAACACTGAATTTACTCTAGGCAGAATTTCTAGTAAAATTTTATGCTAGGGAAGAAGTTGGGTTCTAAAAACAGAACAGAGTAAGTTTAGCTTCCGTTCTTGGTAAAATGCTAAAATGTGTTATTGAAGAGTTAGTTTATAAGCATCTAAAAATGAGAGTAATCACAAAAGGCCAACATATCTTTTTCAAAGATAGGTCATATTTGACTAACATCATTTCCTTTTGAGAGGTAAGCAATGTAAGGTAGAGAAATTCCTGGGTTTAGAATCGGAGGACCAGAATTTGAATTCAGATATATTACATACTACCTTTGTAAAGCAGGGAAACAACAATAATAATATTAATTATAATAATTATACCATATATGTAGTCCCTGTATTACCTACCATGTACTAGGCACTATACTAAATGCTTTAAAAATATTATCTCATTTGATCTTCACAACAATCCTGTGAGATGAGTGCTATTATCCTCATTTTACAGATGAGGGAACTGAGGCAGACAGATTCTTTTTACAATTGACTTAAATTTATTTACCTGTAACTTGATGAGGGAGAAAGGTTTAAAAATTAAAGCAGGGACCAGGAAAGCCTTCACAATGTAATGATAAACAAAGTGAACTTTGAAAAAAAAACCTGGGTTCAGAGAGTAAGTTTAGTATAATCAGGCAATCAATAAGCATTTTTAAAGTTCCTACTAATGTGCCATCTCCTAGAGCTAAAAAGAAAGCATCCCATGTCAATGGGAATACCCCTATAATTGAAAACATCCTGGGTGTGACAAATTGTGGCTCTCTTACTTACTATACCTATGAATTGGGCAGTCACATTTTCTCTTGTCCTAAGTTTTTCATCCACAAAAAGATTTTTTCATTAGAAGGATAATCTTTGAGATTCCTTTCACTCACATCTTTGAGATTCATCCAATGATCTTTCTTCAAGAGAATTTGAGGACAATGTGAATTCTAGGAATAAAATATATTTAATGAGAATGCATAAAGAAAAATAAGGGATGTTGAGTTCCCCCCAAAAAATCCAATTTGGATATCATCCATGGTATGGGAAGTCATCAAATCAAATCAACAGTATCTTTAAAAGTACCTATTATGTAGCAGTCACTGTGCTAAGCACTGGGAATACAAAGAAAGGGGGGAAATAGTCATCACTAAAAAGGAGTTAATCAGGAAGATAACCTGAAAATAACTATGTACAAACAAGATGCATAAAAATAAATTGGAGATGATCTCAGAAGGAAGACAAAGATAAATGATGATTAATAATGGCTTCTTGAAGAAGGTGAGGTATTGGTAGATGTGAAAAAAAGCCAGAGAAGGTAGCATGAGGAGATGAGGAGGAAAAAAACATTCCAGCAATGAGGAATAGTCAGTGAAAATGTCTGGATTTGGGAGATGTAGTATTTTACTTGAAGAATAACAGGGAGGCCAGAGTCACTGGATCATAAAGCATATGAATGTGAGTAAGATATAAAAAAATGGAAATGTAGGGCCAAGCTATGTAGACCTTTAAAAGTCAAACAGACAAATTTCTCTTTGATCCTTGAAGTAATAAATAGTGTGATGGTGGAGCTTATTGAATGGGAGGGGGGGACATGATCAGATTTGCACTTTAGAAAGATTAATTTCACAATTGAGTGGAGGAAAAATGGAAATGCTGAGAAATTTAAGTTATGGAGATGAGCCAGAAAGGTGCTGTAATAGTCAAGGTTTGAATTGATGAAGATTGTACCAATCAATCAATAAATATTTGAAGTGCCCTACTAAATGCCAACCTGTGGATGGCAGTGTCAGAGAAGAGAAGGGTTGTACCTGGACTATATTATGTAGAGAGAAAGAACAGTACTTAATAAATGAAGAGAGGGAGACTGAGAAAGAGTAGGAAACACCTAGTTTGTGAGCTTCAGTGTCTGGGAGGATGTTGGTATTCTTGACAATAAAAAAGAAATAGACAAAGGGGAGGATTTGGGAGAAAAGATAAATTCTCTGATGGTAAATATGGAACTTTATTTCATATTTAGATTTATTCTAATGGCTATAAACCATTTATAAATCAAATCTTTTTTTTCTCAGTTGGTTGAATTATTTTTCTTAGCATTGATTAAGAGCAAATGCAGCATTTGACTACAGTGTTTCTGGATTTGCATGAAGATTTATCATTTGAGTTTCAAACAAGCTACAATAGGTATCAGGTAACAATTTTTAATATGATGTGACTTTTTTATTTAACATTGTCATTTGTTCCAGAGACAGGTACAAGAATAGAAAGTGAAGTCCAAATTGGGGTAGTATTTGGTGATAGATCTTGATGATCAACATATCATCTCTCTTCAGAATGGAGATTTGTCAAGCAATCTCTATGAGCTGCCATCAGATGATTTATGATCTCCAAATTTTTTTCTTTATTTGAGCTTTGTTTTAAAAACAATAACAACAACAACAAACTACATGCTCTGTGTTGTTGTGATCAAAGATGCCAAAACCAATCTTCATCAAAATCCTTTTGTTCAGAATGGTTTTGCTGTGAACTTGTGTAAATTATAGAATCTTTCTGAGCATGAGTTTCCTTCTCTAGAAAGTAAGTTTAATTGTATGCATATTACATAATTCATGAAGATGCTGTGAAGATCAAATAAAATAATGCCTATGAAATATTTTGTAAATTTTAAAGCATTATTACTATTTCTATTGTTGTTATTGTTAGTAAAAAGGAAATAACTTATTTATCTAGTGCCCACTATATGCTACCACTGTGCTAAGCATTTTTCGTAAACATTATCCCATCTGATTCTCACAACAAACCTGCAATTTAGGTGAAAGTATCTGAGGTCATATTTAAACTAAGGTCTTCCTGACTCTAGGGCTAGTGCATTATCCATTGCATCACCATCTTCCTCTATTCATTATTATTATTATTATTTATCTTGAATAATTATTGCTTTTTTCTTATTGTTGTTATTTTATTGCCATTAGTTCTATGCTGTGGTATACCCTGGTGTCTTGTGGTGGTATGGAAGTGACCTTAGATTAAAAGTTAAGCAAGGAGATTGTAATCTCTGGAATATTCTACTATAGTGCAAAGGTTTTCAATATGGTTCTGATAATAGACTTGAGGAACAGCCTAGCTAAGCACCAAGAACTTGATCGTCAAGAGACTAGTCATATGGGGGCCTTGGCTTTGGCAACCCATGTTAAAATCTAGGTTTTTTTTTTTTTTAAGTTTCTTCTGCTTCTCTTTTGACAGTGACAGAATAACACAGAAGACAGAGGGTGCTCAGAATCATACTGTTTTTAGATTGTATGTATATTTTAATTTTGTGGTTAATATTCTAAATGTGAAATTATTATCCAATGTCCTGAATAAGTGGACATATATTGTAAAAACTGAATCACCTTAATCTTTCAAAAAATGTTTTTATATTTTCTCTCTTATATCACTATTGTATCCCTTCCCATCAACTCTTATATTAGCATTATTTTATGACAAATAATATTTTTAGAGAGCAGGAAAATGTCATCACAACAGATTGATAAATTTGAAAAGTCACAAAATACAAGGCAATGTGTAATACCTATGGACTTCCCCCCCCTTATATGAAGAAATAGGTTTGGGATATCTTCACATATTTCTTCACTTGAGTTTCACTTGATCTTTTTACTTTTGATTTTTTGGTTGGGTCACTGTTCTTTTCATTAATACTGTTGTAGTTACAGTGTATATTGGTGTTTGTTTTTGGCTTTGCTTACTTTACTTTGTATTAATTCATCTAGATTTTTCCATTCTATTGTGTAGTCATACCACATATAATTTCTTCTTTTTTTTAGATGAACTTTGTGCTTTATTATTATTATTATTATTATTTTATTTACAAAACATATGTATGGGTAATTCTTCAACATTAAACCTTACAAAGCTTTCTGTTACAATTTTTTCCTCCCTAGTCCCCACCCCTCCCCTAGATGGCAGGATATCCACTACATGTTAATTATGTTAAAATACTTGACAAATCGAATACCACATATAATTTCTTATAGAACAATGATATTCGAATATCTTCATATATCATAATTTTAGTCATTCATCCTATTGATAGGCATCTACTTTGTTTTCAATTCTTAGCTATTACCAAAAAAGTGCCATTATAAATATTTTGAAGCATAAGGAGATCTCTTTCTTATCAATGGCTTCCTTAGGGCACAAGCTCAGTAATGGAATCTCTGGTTCAAACAGTATGGACATTTTAGTCACTTTACCTACATAATTCCAAATTGCTTCCCAAAATGGTCAGACCCTTTTCAGGCACACCAACAACAATGTGTTAATGTGTGTATCTTTCCACAATCCCTCCAACATTGATTGTTGCTATTTCCTTTTGTCACTTTGTAGCATTTGAAGTGAAACCTTTGTTTTGATTTGCTTTGGGACAGGGATTACATTTCATTATGGTGTTAAGATTTTTCCTTTTTGTTTTCCTTTGCTTTTGTCTCATTATATTCCTTGAGAAATCCATTATTCTTAGGTTTTTTTCTATACATACAATATTTGAACTCAATATATTTTGCTTTGTATAATGAGCATATTTTCTTTTCATGCTATTCTTTTTTTCTAGGTTGTTCTTCATTCTTGTGAATTTATATCTCAAAGTCACTTTTGTTTCTTTGATTCGTTATTTTATTCAGTCCCTTATTTTTATTGTATGTGACACAAATTTTGCTCCCATGATTCTCATTTCTTTTTTAAACCATTCAGAAATAGATTTTTCTGGATTCATGTTCTCTCTATCTCATCAAGTGATCATTTTCCTTTATTTTTGCAGTATTTATTCACAGATATTTGAACATATTTACTAGATCTAAAAGCCATATTTCTTTCTTTTTATTGTTATTCCTTTTAATTTATTTGCTTATGTTACAAGTTGAGTTTTTTTTTCATATAAAAATCTTTGGTATGTTCAGTTTTTTCCCCTCCTTATTTTCTTTATCTCTCAGTTTCTGACTTCTTGCCTTCTGATTGTGATTTTTTTGGAGACTGGATCTCAAAGCATTTCAGTCCCTTTCAACAATGAGCAATTCACAGATAAACTAGCACAAATTTTTGCCCCAAATAACATTTAGAAGATCAGAATTGGTTCCAACTGGATGTTGTTTTCTTTCCTTCAGGCTTTGTGTAATACTCAGTAGTTCTCTACATGTACCATGTCCTGTTTTGGTGACTTATCCCATTCATTCCTTTTGTTCCTTAGTTCTCTAGTCTGGCACAATCAGTACAGATCCTATTTTCCTCAGGACTGGCAATTAAGAAAACCAGTGCTTTGGGGTTGCAGCCCTTAGCAGGCTTTTGCTCCTAAAGGGAAAGTTGTCAAGGCCTCAAAAAACTTCTGTGGCCTGGAGGCAGACTGCATGGCCTTAGAAAGAAGGGTGAACTAGGGTGCAGAATTAGGTTTTGATGTAAGCCTATATTGGATCTGTTAGTACAGTCTTGCCACTGGTAGTATGGGGTGGTGGGGTGGGAGCATAGGTGTTGAGTAGTTACCTCAAAGTCAGTGAGCATCAGGTTTGGATTTTTACTTTTTACTTTAATTTTAATTCTGTGTGTTCTAGACCATATATATAGACACCTACAGTTTCTTTATCTTTGGTGATTTTTTTTTTTTTTTGGAGCGGACCTATTGTGGAGAGAAGTGAAAAGAGCTAGTTTGCCATGTGTTCACATCCATATCAATTTTTAAAATTAAAATGTTTTCTTGTGAAAAATTCTATTTTCTTCCAATCAGAAAGCTTCAATGGCTCCCCATTTTCTGTTGAATAAATACAACATCCTAAATATTTATCTGTAGGATTTGACCCACAATTTATCTAGTCAAACTTAAATTTATTTTTTAAATTACAACTTTATTTTCTCTTCCTCTCCTTTTCCATGAGAAAAAAAAAGTGTAACTAGTAGGCATAATGAAATAAAACAAATTCCCACATTGCTTACATCCAAAAAATGTTTTATTCTGCATCCTGAGCCCATCCCTTTTCTACTAGGAATTAAATAGCATGTTTCTTCATGGATTCTCTGAAAAATGCTTGTCTTTGCATCATGAATAATATTAATCTTGACATTTTTATTATGTGACTCTAGAAGATGAGAGAAAGTTATAGATAACTGAAAGAATGGTTCATTAGGATTTTTTCCCTTTATTTCTTATCATGCTACCAAAGGAAGAAAAAGAAGCTTCATTCCTAAAGACAAGAATTTTACTTGTAGTGGTCATAATAAGTATTTCCAAAAGGACAACTGTGAAAATGATTGCATCTTATAGAAAAAGTTAAAGTTAAAAAAAAACATGAAAAATTTGATAAAGCCCTCCAAATTAAATTAACATATAATTTGATACTTGTTGACTAGGTAAGAATTTCATGGAAATTATGGAAATTATAGATAAATAATGATGAATGATTTTTTTTCATAAAACAGAGAAGTGAAAGGTAAACTAATTTTAAAGAAATATTGATGAGAGGCAGAATTAAGCAAAATAAAAATAAGCATCATTAAGAGTGAAACTTAAAAGAGGCTACAAATAAAATCACTGAAAAGACCAGCAAAAATAATGACAAACTCTTTTCAGAATCAAGGAAAACAGTACCACTACACTTGGACTCCAAAAACATAGTTCTAGATATGCCTACAGATGCAGTATAAAATGATGCTAAAAAGATAGAAAAGAATCTGGATTAGAGTAAGTGTGTACAGAGGAAATTAATGCTGAAAGTGATATGACTGAGGAATTCAAAATATTTAAAGGAAAGCAAAATACCAAAGGCATGGAAAAATTATCGGATCTTATCTATATTATAAAAAAGGCAACTGAAAAACATAATTATTTGACCTATATTCCCACTTTTCTGTCTTTTTAATTTTTTATGAGAGTTGTAGGGAAATCCATGGTTTTATGAATGATATTCCATAGTAGATAATTCTTTTACCATCACATAACTCCATGAAAAATATAAGGAATGCAAAATTTCACTGTTTTCTATTTGTTAATTATATGAATCATCAATTCATTAATAAGAGAAAAATGCTTCTATAAAGGTTCTCTTCCAACAAGAAGTCCTCTACCATATATGAAGAATTACACAAAATTTCTTGAAATAAATAACAACAGAGATAACTTCAAGAAAAGCAAAATTAGGGAGAAGGATGTTAGATAATCAATCAATAAACATTTATTATGCACCTACTGTGTACCAGATACTGTGCTAAATGCTAAGGGTATAAAAAGCAGCAAAAGATAGTTTCTACCCACAAGGAACTTATAATCTAAAATAGGCAAGAAGCAAAGAAATATTTATAAAGAAATATTATATGTGAGATAAATAGGAAATAATTAACAAAGGAAAAATATTAGAATTGAGAGGTTGGGAAAGGCTTCCTATAAAAGATGAGATTTTATTTGGACTTACAGGAAGGCAGGGAAGTCAGTAGGCAGAATTGATGAGAGAGAGCATTCCAGGAATGGGAGACAGCCAGAGAAAATGCCCTGATATGAGAAATGGAGTGTTGTCTTATTTTTGGAATATCACTGAATTGAATGGCAGCTTGTTGGGAGCTAAAGTGTAAGACTGGAAAGGTGGATAAGTTATGAAGGTCTCTGAATGTAAAATAGAGCTTTTCAAATCTTATTTTGGTGGTAATTGGGAGTCATTGAAATTTATTGAGTAGGGGAGTAACATGATTATTGGAAGATTAATTTGTTGCTGAATAGAGGTTGGGATGGGTATGTCAGTAGACCCAAAGAAGGCTACTTGCAATAATCCTGGTGTGAGGTGTCACCACTACAATAGAGTGGTGACAATGTGAGAGGAGAGAAGGAGGAATATTTAAGTGTTACGAAGATGAACTAAACAGACCTTGACAATAGATTGGCTATAGAGGCCGAAAGAAGGAGAGAGAGATAGTGAGAAGTTGAAGATGACTTTTAAATTGCAAGCCTGAAGGATTAGGAGAGTAGTATTGCCCTCTACAATAATGGAAAAAAAGAGGAGGGAATTAGGAAAAAAAAGAGATGCCTACAATTAGAAGGCATGATCTGGAGAAAGATTTAGCAAAGGAGAATGAGAAACAGTGGTCAGATAGGTGGAAGATAGCCATGAGAGAGTGTCCTAAAACCTGGATAGGAGTGTATAAAAAAGAAGAGGGTGCTCAAAAATGAAATGGAGTTCAAGGAGAATGAGAACTGAGAAAGGGCTACTGCATTTAGCAACTAAGATCATTAGTAACTTTGGAGAGATCTTTTTGGTGAAATGATAAGATTAGAAGTTGAATTATAATAGTTTAGGAAGGGAGCTTAGGAAAGAAAGTTGAGTTATCTATTGTAGACAGCCTTTTTGGGAAGGTTTACCACAAAGGGCAGAAGAAATTCAACATGATAGCAGGGATGACAGGATAAATTAGACTTTTTCAGGATAAAGGATACATGGGTGTGTTTGTAAGCCATAGGGAATGAGTCAGTAGATAGGGAGAGATTGAAAATAAGTGAAAGAGTGGGGAGTCAAAGGGAATAAGAGGAAATAGCATTACTAAAATAAGTGGAGAGGTTAGAAAAAAGATGTTTACTCCTATCATGGAGTGCAGAATCTAAATTAAAGAGGAATTCCCTATAGAAAGTAAAGTCCCTAGATGTTTTTGTTTCCAGATGACATTCTATCATCTGTTGTACCAGATCCAAAGCCACTCAAAAGAAGTTGGCCCAACTATTCACAGAGAAGAAATCAAGTGGTTGGAAATTCCTGATCTTGAAAAAAAGGATTAAAAGGGGAAAGGGAGGGAAAAAGAAGAGAACTAGAATTTAATGGTTAACCTTATCTCAACCATTAGACAACTGAAGAATGGCTAAAGTATATAATGTAATGAATTATTTTTGGAACTTAAAAGACAAAAGAGAGAATTTTAGAGAATCCCAAATAATGACTGAATGAACACAAAGTGATGAAATAGAATTAAATGACAATACTGGAAAGAAAAAAAAAACTTTGAACAATTTAAGAACTCTAATTAAAATAATGATCAATCATGAATCCAGAAGACTCATGATGAATGTTATGCAGCTCCCAACAGAGAAGACACAAGATGCAGAGTTATGCATTTTTTGGAGATTATCACATTGTGAATTTAGTTTTTGACTGTGTTTGTGTGATTTGTTGCAAAAAGTTTTCTTTTTCCTTTCTTTCTGTTGTAAATATATTTTGCCAAGAATGAACCCAAAATATAAAAGTTGGGATAAAACTAGGAGAGATTGCCTTTGGGATATTAAAAATCTCTTTTAATGACCCCCAACTTCTCCATGAAAGAAAAGCTTGTCTTTTTTAATATTAAAATTTTAACAAACTTGTTCTATGACTTCAAAACATGGAATATTATAGTTTCTGAATTAAAGAACTGAACATAAATATCACTAAAGGGAAATGGAATTGTGCATGCTTATATAAGGAGACTGAAATACACAACAAATGACAAACAATAAAAAAGAATGATGAACAACGAGGAAGAAGGAGTTTATAAAGAAATATACTATGAAAAAAGAAGACACCTTGGTTGGATGGTGAATGGAAGGGATAACTGATGAATCCATTGGTAGCTTCATAATTTTAAGAGAAAAGAAGGAAAGCCCCAAGCACATTCTATAAGCCCTTAGTAACAAAGTTTTGTATGGACAAAACTTAACGTATGTTATATGATTTTTATCACTTATAATGAGATTGACAATCAGACATAATGATGAAAGAAGTATTTACAAAGCATATACTATTTGTCAGGCACTATTTAAATACTTTGCAGATATCCTATTTGATCCTCATAACAACCTTGTGAGATAGGTGCCATTATTATCCCTATTTTACAATTGAAGAAACTGAGGTAGATTTATCATGGTCACAAAGCTATTAAATATCTGAGGCTAAAAATTTGAACTTAAGTCTTCCTTACTCCAAGTTCAGTGCTCTATATATTGCACCATTTAGATAAAAGATACACCCTGTTTCCATTCATTCATTCATCTAGCTTGCAGTACTTTTAATATACTTATATATAAGGTATCGTACTAAGTCTTGGGAATATAAATATTTGTAGAAAGAAAGTCAGTTGCTGTCCTCAAGGAGCTTACATACTACTATGATAAGACAACACATAAAATGGAGCTGAAAGGGGTGGGAAAAGTAAATGAAAAATATTCAGTGTACAGGTGTGATAGTGAAGTATTCTGGAGATGAATCAGGAATGTAGTGTGGAGAAGAATGAAAATATCATTGACTGGAGTTAGCTCTTACAATGGAGATTTCAAAAGGGATCAATCAATCAGAAGGAGAAGTATGTGTAGGAGAGAAGTTTCTTCCAATGTGAGAAGTATTCCAAAGGGTGAATGAGTGAGTTTCCAAACTAAAGAGCACTAAAATAAAAGTATATCAGGAAAAGCTTTTTATCAAAATCCATACATATGACAAATTCTCAGATATTCAATTTTGCCCATTAAATCCTTTCAATTTGAAAGAATGGTGTTTGTACCATTTACACATATATGTTTATTCTAGTGTCTATTTCTATATAGCTAATGAATTTTGTGAAGTTATACTTTGAGAGAGAGGCAACATGAACTACATAGAAGGTTAGTCTTGGAGTCAGGAAGATTTGGATCTTGCCTTTGACACATATGAATAGATTTTGGACAAGTTGTTTAAGCTATCAGTGCCTCAGATAACTTTGAAAGATTATTCATCTCAGAAAAATTATTGATCAACATTGACAAAGGAAATTTCACATTGGGAACTTTTTATATCTATGGAATTATGTCTAGAATATTATCTCCTCCAGAGAGAGAGAGAGAGACAGACAGACAGACAGAGACAGAGAAACTATTAAAGAACATGGGATGTAGAACTAGAAAGGACCTTAGAGATTATGGAGCTCAACTTTTTCATTTTATAGATTAGGAAACATATTTGAAGGGATAAATTATTTACTCAAGATAACAACTGGAATAAGTTTAAAGATAAAATTTCACACAGTTTCTCTGATTAAATTAAACACAAAACATTTAAAATGATTTACATTCCTTAAGGTATTATATAAATTGAAAATATTGTCATTTTTTATTCCAAATATGGATTTTCTAATGAAGTAACAGATCCTTGAAGAAGATTCATAAATGGACAATAGCAAAACCCAAGAGTTGGAAAGAACTTCAATGGTTTTCTATTCTATTTTTATTTCTGTTTCAATAGCCAACCTATTCATAAATTGGCTTATTCAAGGAGTGTTGGCAAGAGCACTGTATTTGGAATTAGAGAACATGGATTTGAATCCTGGCTTTGCTATTTTCTGCTTGTGTACCCTGGCCAAGTAATTAACTTCTATGGGTCTCAGCCCCTCAGTTTACAGAAGAGGAGCTGAAACCTAATGAGGTTTGAATGAAAGATTTACTCCTATTCCAAATCTATGATCCCATAGTCATCAAATCTTTGCTTGATGGTTTGCAATGAAGAATGACTTCCTAAGGCAACCTTCAGATATTTTTCTTATTTGAAATTTTCTTATTTTTGTAATTGAGATATTTGTTAGTAATCACTATTATTTGTTGAAAAATAAACATTTTAAAATTAGGAAATAAGTCCCAATGGATCTTGCCTTTGAATGATCTATAAGCAAAATCATTGCAGTAGTTTATGGGAAAAATATATTTATTTATTTATTTATTTATTTATTTATGCTATTTATTTATTGCTATGTGTAACCTTAGGTAAGTAAGATATAATGGGGGTTGAATACACCTCTGGAATGAGATGCTGGCATTGAAACTAGACAACATAATTACTAAAATGATATTTTTTGTTTCAGTTTTATCTTTATAATGAAATATTGCTATTTTCCAGTTCATTCATTGTATATTAACAAAATCTTAATCTTAACAAGATTAGTCAAATAGCATCAATTCTCTGATACTACAGTACAGTCATAGAAACACATCTTAAAATTTTGTTAGTAATTTTACTGGTGTTACTGGAATTGACTTTCAGTGGGACCACAGCAAATTAAAGATCTCCTAAATTCTAGGAATTGTATTAAGCACTGGTAATATAAAGGGAGTATTTTCTTCCTGCCAAAACAGTCCTTGCCCTTAAGGACCTCATAATCTCATGGGAGACAATGTTCAACCATCTGTGTACAGGCAACCTACATACAGGATAAATTGGAAACCCTTTTAGAGCAAAGGCACTAAGGAGTACCAAGAATGGTTTATTTCAGAAAGTGGGATTTTCATGACATTTGAAGGAATCCAGGGAAGTCAGGAAGTAGAAATGAAGATGGAAAGAATTCTAGGCATAAAAGATAGCTAGGGAAACTGTCTGGGTCAGGAATTGGCTTGTCTGGGCCGCAGAATAGCAAGGAGGTCAATGTCACTGGTGGAATAGATGGAAGAGTGCAAGATATTGGAAAAGTAGGAAGGGGCTAGGTTAGAAAAGAAGTTGAATGCCAAACAGGATTTTTAGATTTTATTCTGGAGGTAATAGGGAGTCAGAGGAGTTTACTGAATGGAAAGGTAGGTATATCATAGTTAACCTGTACTTCACAAAAATCAATTTCACTGTTGAGTAGAAGGTGGAAGTCAGTAGGAGAAAAATGAGGCTATTTACAATAATGTAGATGATGTAGGCCTTAACTATCATGGTGACAGTGTCAAAAGAAAGATGGGGTTGTATAAAAGAGATGTTGGTAAATAGGAGAAGGAAAAGAAAAGAGGAAGAGAAGAAGAAGAGCAGGAGGAGGAGGAGGAGGAGGAGCAGGAAGAGGAAGAAGAGGAAGAAAAATAGGAAAAGGAGGCAGATGAGGGGGAAAAGGAGGAGAAGGAGGAAAAGGAAAAGAAAAGAGGGAAAAATGAGAAGGAGGAGGAAGAGAATAAGTATCTACATTGTGGCAAAAATGGAAGAGAAGTAAAGAAATACAAGTCATGATATCAGGGAGCAAAAGACTTGGACTTTGCCCTTTGCTATTGCTGTTATTCAGATACTGAAGGTTTTAAGGGAAGGTTTCCTCTCTAATAACCCCAGGTTCATTTTCTTTTCAAGAAGACAGTACATATTTAGGGTTTTATCTTAAATTCCTATTTGTATGGGTCTCTGCATTGAAGGAGAGACTCATCAGATGTTGGAGGGCTGTTTTACTATAATCTCAAATTTCTCTTCTAAGAAAAGTCCAAAAACAAAATAGATATTTAGAATCTGTATGACTTTAGAGAAATGTATGGCTCATCAGAAGAAAAAGGATCATGGACTATGATTCAATCTAAGAATTTAATCTTTTATCAACATAATTCCTTGGATATTGTATCTGCTTGTGTCATGCATGTCATGTGGGGGAGGGATAATGACTAATTTGTACTGATCTCAATTCATTTCCCCATTTTTCTTCTAGCTCTCTTTTGAGCTTCTTTATGCAATCTTCCAGGTAAGCCTTCTGAAAAGGGGACCAGCTCATGTCTGCCTTTGTGGCTTCATCTGGGATTGTTTTCAGAACCTCAGGATCTTTCTGTCTGTAAAAGCTGTCTTTGGTGAGAGCTCTCTTCTGCTTCTTGCTCATGTTTTTGAGCTAATGACTAATTTGTAGATGAGATATATTTATTAACTTGAATGTTTATATAGGAACTGATGATACCTTTAACTACATTTGTAGAAACATCTATCTATCTATCTATCTATCTATCTATCTATCTATCTACATACATACATTTGTATGGGTATGCATGTCTGTGTATATTCTCCAGAGAAACCTCTGGGAAGGGGCTTGAGAAACCAAAAAGTGTACTGGTCATGAACTAAACCTTTTACAACATTTAAGGTACTAGACTGAAGGGAAAAGGTATTGAGATTTTTTTAAAGTCACACTCCTTTCTTCTAGGAATTTATAGTACATTAGGAAAGATAGTACAATTCTAACAGAATCCCATTATCAATGTAATATCAATATTTAGTGCAAATAATGCTAGAATTAGAGTGAAGGTACCTGAATTTTAATCCCAGTTCTATTCTTTGCTAGTTTTGTAACCTTCAACAGGTCACAACACTTTCCACATTGGTAAACTGAAGAGATTGTACTAGATGTTATCAAAAGTCTCCTCAAACCCAAACGTGTAGAGCCTACAAGAGAGAACTCCCTTGTAAACTCTCAGTTCAGGGATGGAGTGGTAGATAAATAAAGAGTAAAAATCACTCATTAAGATGTTTTGGGTTTTCAAAGTACTTTATGAATATTATTTCATATGATCCTCACAACAACTCTGTGGGGTAGGGAAGGAAGCATTATGAAGATTTGGTTAGATTTTGCAAAAGGAAGTTAGAAACAAGGATAATCTACACAGAGGGAAGAGTTTATGCAAAAGCACAGAGACAGGCAAGTGCACTGCAGGTTCAGATATTTGGCTGGGTCATAGGCTGGGTGAGAGAAAATACAGGAAGATGAGGCAGGAAATGTAAATGGAGATCAGATGATAGAAAGATAGGGGAAGAGGAGAAGGAGAAGGTGAAGGAGAAGAGGGAGAAAAAGGAGGAGGAGGAGGGAAAACAGAGGAAGACAGGCAGAAAGAAAGAAAGATAGGGACAAACAGAGACAAAAGAGAGAGACAGAGACAGAAATAGAGAGGGGTAATTTCATAAATACAATATTTCCACCCTTTCTAACTGGAATTGACTTTTTATCTCCATTGCTAACAAGCAAATAATGCAGAAAAAAGTCAAGAAATTAAATATTATGTCCTTACACGTCTGATAGTAATAAGAATAGATTTTAGATTTTTTTCTTATCCAGGATCCAATCCAGACTACAACCTTACTATTTAAAATAATAATAAGATATGGTGGCACATTGCAAAATCAGGACAAAGTCAGGTAGATTGTAAGGTATTTCTATTAAAACCATTTTCTTGCAATTAGATTTTAGAAATATTTTGTATTTATCCTTTCTATCTTCTTTTGGTACTATGATCTTGAATTGGGTTCTTCTTTACTTACTTACAGTATTTAGTCCTTAACTGCTTGCTGAACTCTATGGAAAAACAAAACAAAAAAAAAAACACAGTGTTTTAAAATAGAACTTCTTGAACTTTTCCCACTTGCAACCCCTTTTCAACTGATGAATTTTTATGAAACTCCGTCTTGAATCTGAGCTGAGATGTTTCTAGCAGTGTTCTTGCATGTGCAGTGCAAAGTGTATGTTGTGTGTTCAGAGCCAAGGCAGCACTGAAGTCATGTAATATAACATGGGCTAGAATTGCCAGAGACATCCTGGATTCATTACACCTTTGGTTTTGAATTAATTTTTGGTCATGTGTTCAGAAATCTTTTACTGTTGCCAGATTTTTCACAACCTTCACATTCAATTATCTTACTCCACCTAGGGTGGTGATCCACAGTTTAAGTTGCTTTAGTTCAGAAAATATCTTCATTTGGTTATTTCTCACTGTTAAGATCTTTTTCTTCTGCCAAGTCCAAACTTTGCTGAAACTTCCATGAAATGGTCCTACAGCTAAAAGTAATCTCATATTCTTCAAAATTTTTTATATCACATTATCTAGATTCCTAGATTTGTCTTACAATATTATTACTTAGATGTTGTTTGTTTGTGAATATGTCCTTCCTCTTCCTATTAAATTCTATCTTCCTTGAGGGCACGGACTGTGCAATTTTTCACCTTTGCATGCTAAACACCACAGAATCATAGAATTAGAGAGTTGGAACTCTCAGTGATGGGCTGAAGTTGGCTTATATTTATTCAAGAAAACTGTTATATTGCCAATGTAGGCATATTTATACAATGAAAATGGGTAAATGTTACAAATTGGGCTTTTAAATTTTGTTTTGTTTATTGTCTAGACTTAGACATAGGAAGAAGATGTAGAAAAGGTTAATAATGCAGATTATACTTACAATTTTATTGTGTCCTGCACACATCCTATTTCCTGAAGAGATAGCTGTTGAACTTATTAGTACACCCATTGCTGGAAGAGATTTTAATGGCCATCTAGGTCTAACACTACCACCACCACTACTTCTACTAACTAGCATAAATATGCACACACTTTTGTCTACTATGTGCTAGGTACTATGCAAAGCACTTTGTAAATATCTTATTTGATCTTCACAACATCCCAGCAGGTGATATTATTGTCATCATTTTACCACTGAAAAAAACTAAGACCAACAGAAGTTAAGTGGCTTGCCCAGGTCACATCTAGCAATGCTTGAGGCCAGATTTGAACTCAGTTTTTCCTACTCTAAGACAAGTATACAATTTAGTGTATCATCTAGCTGTCTCCATTGAAAGGAAAACTCACATTATCACTCTCATCATATGGTGGTCTAGTTGATGTGAACTGTCAGGAAGAAGCCCATCTGGCAATTATCAGATATAATCAATTCCCAGATTATCTAGGAAGGAACTCTTTATCACTCCTCATTATCCATCCCCCAATTTTTGGGTAGCTTTAAACAACCTTTGAGATATGGATTAGCATAATTCTAGACAGGTCTGAGGCCTGGTCTACCAGATGCATTCCATCTGGCTCCTAACCCTTCCCTCTGAGTTCTCACCTTTACTTCCCTAGTCTCCCCCAGAAAAAACCATCCAAGGCTGTATTTCTCTTAAAAAAGATTTGTTTATGATGAAGGTCTTTACTAAGTTCTATTCAGGACTACGCCCATTATGAGGCATTCTCATTCTCTCCCTCATAGCGCCTTTTCTTTAATGGCACCTTTCTCCTTATTCTACTTAACTCTGGTTAGTCTTACCTACCAGTCAATGGCTTTCTCCCACTTCATGGAGTATTTCCTTTCTCCTGGTTAATTGTGAGTTACCATGGGGAATTTGTCTTTTTCCTTGATAACTATATGCACTCTCAATTTTATTTCATATTTGCCATTCCTGGTTCCTATTTTAACTCCTATTTTTGTCTATAACTTATTCCCCTAAATAAACCTTCCTTTTGCTAAAGAGAATGGTCATTGTCAATTTGTCACATGTTTATTTTGAACCATATATTGTTATCTTGACCTGAACCTTATCACAGTCTCTGCCTGAAAATCTCTGAGTAGATGAAGTCCACTACCTCTTTGAGCAAGCTATTCCAGTTTTGAATAATACTAATAATTAAGAAGTTTTTCTTGCCATCAAAACTAAATTTGTTTCTTTGTAATTAACACCAATTGCTTCTGAGTCTGCCCTATGGGACAAAGTAGATCAAGTGAAATTGCTTCCTCTGCATGATACCATTTTAAATGCTTGAAAACAAGGGGGAGAGATCTCCCTGAATTTGTTCTTCTACATTGATATTGAACTAGTACCACCTACTCTTTGAGTCTGGTCATACAACCAGTTCAGAATTTATCAAGTTATATTATCATCTAATTCAGCTCTTTCTGTCTTCTCTGTAAAAAATAATATGAGATTTAAAAAATCAGAATGTTTACTAAATTAAGAGCAAATCATATCCACAAGATTTTCTTCATCAACAAAGGGAAATGAAGTTCGTTTGGAGCAAGAAGATGGTGTTTTAGTAGAGTTCTGGGCCTGTAAGCCCAAGAAGACCTGAGTTCAAAATTGACTTCAGATGTTTGTAGTTGTATGATCCTAGGCAATTTAATCAACCCCTCTTTGCTTCAGTTTCCTCATATGTAAAATGGGATAACATCCCTCAGGATTATTGTGAGAATAAAATGTGATAATGTAAAGCCCTTACAGTGTGTGGCATAGTGAACAATATATAAATGTTGTAGTTTTTATTATTAATATCATTTGGGTGTATGAGGTATTCCAAGAGGACTAATACTTATGGCCTTAGAATTTGCTGAGCCCCTTTCAGGATTGCTTATCCACTTTAAAGTCCATCTTTCATCCAACTCTCATCTGTGGGTACCAGAGGCAGTACCATTTTCAGCAGCCTTACTTTGATAAAATCTTGTGACAGATAGGCTGAACCAAGTTGAGGGTAACTGACAGGCTTCAAACCCTTTGGTAAGTTGGGGGATGTTTACCCCAAACATTGAAGATTTCCCTTGTTGGAATGCGTGGATGAAAACAATTTGTTTTAATGCCCTCATAGGCAGTTAAAACAGATACTGTGGATGGTTTAGAGCTTGGTCAGACATTGAAGATGACAAAGTCATCAACTTCATCCTGGGTTGTCCACAATTGTTTGACTTTTGTCCTTCCACTGAAGTTTGATGACTCTGGAAGAATGAGGCTGATGACTTTGCCCAACTCTGCTTCTCTTAAATCCAATTTATGCATAAATCAAGATATTACCTGTGATGCATTTGTCCCTTTTAAAAATGGACAAATAAGAACAACAACAACAGCTATTATTATTTTTATTATGAATGACCTGTTTTTAGAAACCATGCTGGTTATTTTTAATCATTGCTTTCCTTTCTATATGTTCACCAACTATCTCTGTAATAACTGGCTCTTTCTATAATTTTTCTAGTAATAGAAGTTTAAATTCACTGTCCTAATAGACTGATTTCTTTTCCATTCTGAGAATCAGGACATATATCTTTCTCCAAAGTGGGTTTTTTTTTCATTTTTTTTTTCATGAAGGATCTCTGTCACAGTAGCTTGCACAATATGTTTCTTGCTGAACCTTAATAATAAGGAGAAACCAAATAAATGGTCAGGGAGTGCCTTCAGATCATAGAAAGGGCAAAGATTAGTCTTTTGCATTGGGGCATTGAAATTTAGAGGAAGCTGACAGTATTTATATGCCTGTGGCAAAATAGAAACTACTGAGTCTAGGAGGAAATTTATTAGAATAACTAGTAAAAAAAAGAAAATCAGCAACTAGCTACTTCCTCCCTTGGTGATTGTCTTTTCCCCAGATTAGTTCTTCCCAACTTGTGTTTCCTACACCAGTAGAAATATCCTCCTGGAGCTTTTTCTTCCACAAGGCCTTATGATCTCTTCTCCAACTGATTTTCAGACTGCTTGAATCAGAAATATTTTGTGATGCTTGCTTTAACTCCCCCAAATTATAGCTCATTAGTTCTGAGGTATGTAGGAGAAAGCAATAACAAATGTAATAGTGATATTATTCGTACAAAAGTAACAGATTGGTCAAGAGTCTATATGCAGTCAGGAAGGGAAATATTTCTCTAATCAGTTATACACACTTGAAGATTTACATCTAAAATCTATTTCAAGGACAGTTGTTAGCAAAAAGATCCCTTAATGTTTGATAAAATAGAGAACAGGCCCTCCTGTTGGTCATATACAGAATACCTGCTCAAGTGAAAAGGATATGTGGGATTTACTACTGGGGAGAGCAACTGTGTGCTTTGGAGAATTTTGGCTTCCATTGTTGGTTTTTAAATAGTGTAAGTGGATCTAAGGCTGAACAAAAATGGAAGTCCATTGCTACAAGATAGAATTTGAGATAAAAGATCCATAAAATGGCTTTTAGAAAACGCCCTCTCTGTTCAACATAGGATTATAGTTGAAGGTCAAGATTGGGATATATCAATACCATAAAGTTGTGTTTTTTTTTTTAAGAACATGATCTTTTAAACCAAGCTGCCAAACATCTCTATTTTTTCTGGAGAATTTATACTAGTGTAGGAGGATATTTACAAAGGTTGACAAGGCAGAGAGGATTCAAAGCACCTTAATATCTCATGACACTTTTTCTATCATTTTAACTTGAACCTAATATATTACTATATATTTCATTCTGATCAAACTCATCTTGTCAAGACATGCACTCAGGTCTCTGGTGAGTTCCCTTCATTCAAAAACAATGAGAGAGGCAACACATATAGCAAAAATAACATAATAGATATAGATTTCCCTCCATAGATAATTGTAAAAACCAGAGTGCTTTCTTCAGATTTTCAAATTCAATATGATTTAACTTCCTTCTATACCATTTTACTAGGCATTTACTGGTTTTTACAAAGATGAAACAAAAACACTGTTCCCACTTTCAAGGAGCTATCAATTTTCCTGTTTCTGTCAAATGGATCATACTTAAAGAGAACCAAAATGATTACCATTTTTCCAGGTGTTCAACAAGTATATTGCTTTTGATTTCTTACTCTCCCCTCTTATCCAATCAATTGTTGAATCTTGCCATTATTACCTCCACAACTCTTCAGTATGATCCCTTCTATCCTCTCACACAGCTACTACCTTGTTCAGGTCCTCACCATCTCTCATGTAGAATTTTGTAGTAGACTCCTAATTGGTCTCCCTGGCTCATTCACCCACTCACCCCTTTTCCAGTCCATTCTACACATGCACTTACCTACCGACTCATTCAACTCCAGGGGCTCCTTATAGCCATTAGGATAAAATATAATTTATTTAATTAACTTTTAAATCTCTTTACAATTTGGTTCCAACTTAACTTGTCAGCCTCATTAAGTATTATTCCCCTCCCATAGCCTGAGATATCCAGTCAAACTGGTCTTTTCTCTCTTCCTCCTACACATTCTTTCCCATTTCTGTGCTTTTGTACTGATATCTACCCTTTATGCCTCATGCAAATCATGGATTCTCTTTTATCTAATAGAATCCCTCTCTTCCTTTAAGACAAAACTAAAATATAACCTTTTATCTAAAGGTTGTTCTAAGCTCTACAAGATCTGGTGTCCTCCTTCCCAAACCACTTAATACTTAACAATTTAGTATTTGCACACAGTATTTGCTTATTGTTTCCTTTATTAAAATGTGAATTTTACAGATGTTATGTCATTTGTTCTTTATTTCAACCCTTGAGATAGGTGCTATTACTATCTCCAGAGGCAATCAGAAATTAAATGACTTGCCCAAGATTACACAGTTAATAGGTGAGGCTAGGTTAAATTCAGGTCTTCCTGACTCCAGGCCCAGAGTTTTATTTATTGTACTGCCATTTGTCTCAGTAATGAGGAATGAATAACCTATATGAATGTATTCTTTTGTCTCATGTCTAAGTCTTCATAATGATTGACAATACTTTTCAAGTTTGTTTTGAAAGTGTCTTTTTATACATCTAAGAAGTGGATTTCCCAACCATTCTGGAGAGCAATATAGAACTATGCTCAGAGGACTATCAAACTGCCTACCCTTAGATCCAGCAGTGTCTCTACTGGGCCTGTGTTCTAAAGTGATCATAAGAAAGGGAAAAGGATCTACATGTGCAAAAATGTTTGTAGCAGTCCTTTTTGTAGTGGCAAGGAACTGGAAACTTAGTAGATGCTCATCAATTGGAGAATGGCTGAATAAGTTATGGCATATGAATGCTATACAATATTATTATTCCATAAGAAACTATCAGCAGGATGCTTTCAGAAAGGCCTGGAGAGACTTTTATGAACTGATGCTAAATGAAGTGAGTAGAGCCAAGAGAACATTGTACAGAGCAACAACAAGATTATACAATGTTCAATTCTGATGGACATGGCTCTTTTCAACAGGGAGATGATTCAGGGTAGTTCCAATGGTCTTGTGATGGAGAGAGCCTTCTACACCACGGGAGAGGACTGTGGGGACTGAGTGTTGATCACAACATGGTATTTTCAGTTTTTTGTTGTTGTTTGCTTGTATTTTGTTTTCTTTTTCATTTGTTTTCCTTTTTGATCTGATTTTTCTTGTGCAGCATGATAGTTGTGGAGAAGTTGCATGTGTTTGACATGTATTGCTTACCATCTGGGGGCAGGTTAGGGGGAAAGGAAGTAGAAAAAAGGTTTGGAGCATAAGGTTTTGCAAGGGTAAATGTTGAAGATTTTCTATGCATGTGTTTTGAAAATAAAAGGCTTTATAAAAAAACAAAAGAATTGTATATCTGTCATTCATTTTACTAAGTCTTGGGAATTTCTCTGTTATGGGATGACAAGTGGTTTTTCTATAGTAATCAGATAAACAAATAAATTAGTAATCTTTAACAAGAAGTCAACTTTCACTACTCTTCTCTTTTTTATTTTATTCTTATTAGATGATCTCTCACTTGATAATTTCTTTACCTTTTATATATCATTTAAATTTTTAAGCTTCCTCTTCAGAGCGTATATCTCTATTATTTTACTTTTAAATAATTTTTTATTTCCCCCAATTATGTTAAGACAATTATATAACTTATGAAAAACCTTTCTTTGTTTTTTGAGCTTTGAATTCCAAATTCTATTCCTCCTTTTTCTTTCCCATCCCTGAGATGGAAAATAATCCATTATAGGTTACACATATGCATTCATGTAAAACCTTTTCATATTAGCTATTTTGTACAAAAAGACTCTAGGAAGGAAGGAAGGAGGAAAAAAGAAAAACTGTATACTTTTCCCTGTATTCAAACAATATTAGTTCTTCCTCCAGGGGCAGACAGCATGTTTCAACATGTTTTTTGAGATTGTCTTGGATCATTGTATTGCTGAGGATAGTTGTCATTCACATTTCTTCATCATACAAAATTACTATGTGCAAAATGTTTTCCTGGTTCTGCTTATTTTACTTTGCATCAGTTCATACAAGTCTTTCCAGGTTTTTTTGTCATTTCCAATATCGCAATAATATTACATCACAATCATATATCATAGCTTGTTCAGACATTCCCCAATTGCTGGGCATTGTTTTATTGGCCATTTCTCAGCCACCACAAAAAGCAGTTCTTTTCTTTTAAAAAAGAGAGTTAAAACTGTTTTATATTTTAAACATAAGTTATTCTTTGCCTCATTTTTCTCTTCTGTGTGACAGTCTTTACATTTTCCATCATCTGAGAAGGATTACATTTTTATTCCTTTACCTCAGATCATTTTTTCTCCCATTGCCTCTTTTCCCCTTAACAATACTTTATTTTCCCTGACAACTTTCAGTGTGGAGAACTATTATTTGAATTCCTCTACTCTATCCTTGGAATACAAATGATAGTCACTTCTTTGTGGTTGAAACACAAACATTCTACATCCCATCCCAGTCACTGTAAAATTCCTTTAGTCTTTATAATTGTTAAGATATTAAAGCTTGTTCCTTTGAGTACCATATAAGTTTAAACACCTAAACCCTTTAGTGTCTGGTTAAAACTTTTAAATTCAGTCATCACCTTTAAATAACTTAAGGACTCTGCTCAAATATCTTTCCTTTGTCTCAACATCTCCATAGACACACACCTCTTCTCTTTCAGCTTGCCTGTTCTAATCACCTGATCACCCAATGACACATCAATCCATTGTCAATTTGCTCCATCCTTGAATGGTTTCATTTACCTTTTTTTTAAACTTTATTTTACCTTGTTTTACCACTTTGTGTCTTTTCTTTTTTTGATTTTATCACTATTCAGATTTTACTCCCTAATCTTCTACATATGTCCTTGTTTTATAAGGAGCTAATCATTTTAATTTAATCTTTTTTTTTTATCATGGACTCCTTTGACCACCTGATGAAGCCTAGGAATCACTTGTTTCAATAATATTTGCAAATGTATAAAATAAAATATAGAACAAAATACATCTTGCTCAGAAGGAAAGCAATTATATTGAAAAAAAATGATTATCATAATTTTTAAAAAATGGAGAACTTTGGGTTAAGAATTCCTAATTTTTATCTTTCAAAATTTTGACTGTTATATGAACTTTGAGAATGTTTTTCAAACTTTTCTTGAGTTCTTTAAAATCTTGCCAAATTTTTCATCGTCACATCCAATTTCTGACTTACTTTACTGATCCCCAAAACTTCATGAGTTGTTTTCTTCTCCTTATTTGGTTCAAACCCTTCTTTCTATCTTCTTTTGCTCCTTTTCTTCCATGACACTTTCCTATATATGCCTGAAGTAGAATTCATGTCTTTAATAATAACAGATAATATTTAATCTAGGTCTTTAAAGTTTGCAAATTACTTTACTGCTTCATTTGTTCTTTGCCATAGCTTGGTAAGATTAGTGAGAGGCAGCTAGATGGTACAGCCAATAGAGCTCTGGAATATAATCAGAAAGAACTGAATTCAAATCTTTTATCAGACACTAGCAATGTGATCTTGGGCAAGTCACATAAACACAGCTTTTCTCATTTCACTTTTTAGCTTTGTGAAATGGGGCTAATCAGAACACCTACAATCCTGGATCATTGTGAGGATGAAATGAAATAATATTTATAAAATACTTTTCAAGCAGGAAAGGTTAATGTCATTATGATGATGAGAGTTATTTTCATTTTCATTTTGTGAGGAAATTGAGACTCACAAAATAAGCATTTTAGGATTTTATATTTAGAGTTTGATTCTTTGAAGTCATAAATTTCAGTTCTCTAGTGATAGAAACTTTCCCAGGGGCACAGCACTGAGGGAGGATTCCAGGTCTGTCCTGTATCCAAATCCATTACTCTTTTCACTATACAATTTTTCCTCTTAAATAAAAAAAATCAAGAAATATTTATTAGATTACTAGTTAAATAAGTAGGGGACTATATCTTTTAATTATATACTATACTATTTTCCTCTTTTAAAAGACTATCTGAGTCTATCCTCATGTACACACATATACATACATGTGCCTAACACATATTTTCACAAAAACAATGTACATATTATACACATAGATATGTATGTTTGTACAATAGTTACCGAAGTATTTTTAAGTTAAAGATCTCTTTGTAAAACCTAGTTGATGTTAAAGGGCTGAATAGAAATAGAGTTCTAGTCACTGGTTTAAAATTTTCTCCAGTCTGGCCTCAGTCAACCTTTCTAGACATTTCACAATACTTTTCCTACACAGTGATCTTCCTTTCTAGAAATAAATCCCTCCTGACTCTGTCTTTTAGCAATTTCATCTTCATTCAGAGTTCAGTTCAGTCTATAACTTCTCTGAAACTTCTTTTCTCCCCTGATCAATTCTTACTGTTCATTTCCTTATATTATATTGAATTATTAATGTTTGGATACATGTTATATTTCCCTTTGGAGACTGTTTCTTTGAGTTCAGACTATTGTCATTTTTTTTTTTTATTCTTGTATTTCCAGTGTCTAGTGTAGTCAGTCTGCCAAAAACCATTTATCCAGGGCTTACTATGTGCCAGCCCATGAATGTAGTATTTGTTTAATAAATATTTGTTGAACTTAATTGAAATATAGGACTATTTCTTTTATGTCTAATTGCCTTTCAATAAACAGTCTTGAGATGGCACAAGCCATTGTCCCCATTTTACAGATGAAGGAACTGACTGAGGCTCTGAGAGATTAAGTGACTAGCCCTTCATGGCATACCTAGTAAGTTTATGAGGAGGAAGTTAAATCTATTTCTCTTGATTCCAAGCCTATTATGTACTTCCTTTCAGTGAAATTAATGAATTAATGAAAAAGGTAAATATAGACTCTAATGCTCTTAAACATGTTTAATATATAGTAATTAGTGAAAGTTGCTTTTTACATGTATAGTGTTTCATGAATCTCTAATACCCTAAATGAGATAATGGGAAGTTGAAGAAAAGGAATTACGTCTCAAAGTAAAGGAAAAAAAAAAAAAAATATATATATATAGTAAGTAGGAAACTATGGGACAGAAATTTTATGTGATAATAGCTACAGAGAGAAACAAAGAGAGTGTGTCTTAAGTACTAGGGTATGGACAGAGTTTAATAGAAAAGTTGAAACAAAACAAAACAGAACAAAAACAAACAACCAAAGGAATGGGAAAAGGAAATCCAGAATGGAGTGAAGTAGAAGTAGTGAGGTAAGAGATAAAAAGTAGCATGACTTAGTATATAGAATATTCTAATTGGTCATGATATAAACTGTGTTGCCCTTGATTGTGGGGGGTGGGGGGGAAGGTTAGAAAGGCCCTGAATCTCAAACCTCTATAGGCCAGGAGGGGTTTGAAATTCAGTGCCTTTCCAACCCTCCCCCCCTTTCTTCTCCCCACAACTAAGGGGGGCACAGTTTATATCAAGAAGACTAGGGATTCTGATATTTCTTAACTGTTATCAGGAGTAAGTCACTGAGTCTCAGTTTCCTCATTTGTAAAATGGAGATACTCATATCAATAGTACCTTCAATCCCCACAAAAATTTTTTTTGTGAAGATCACATGTGATCACGGATATAAAGTATTTTGCCAAATTTAAAGAACCATCTTATCAACAATTATTACTAAAGCTTCAGTTGATAGTTTGTGTTACCATAGTGTGAAAGATCAAGTCATAAAGACTTATTTACCATATAGGTAAAAGAAAATGGGTCAATAGGAATGAATGTCACTATGTTTTTAGGAAGGAGAAGGATAGAGGAAAACTCCTTTGGTTGTCTTTTAAAGCCCTTTGCAATTTGGCCCCAAACTATCTTTCTGGCCTTCTTATGTTTTATCCCCTTTCCTGAACTCTATAGTCTAAGCAAATTGGCCTTTTCTTTGTTCCTTGAACACAGCGATTTTCTCACTTTCATGCCATTGCTGACTGGAGCTCACTGATTACTCTTCATGCTTGGAATATTCTACTTGCCTATCTCCACTTCATAAAATCCTTCATTTCCTTAAAGATTTAGCTCAAGCATAACCTTCTACATGCAACCTTTCCTGATCCTTAGCTCCTTCCATAATTGCCTTATACAGGGGAAAGTAAAGAATTGGGGGAAGGGGGACAGGGAAGGAGAAGGGAAGAAGAATTTAGATGGCACAGTATGTCCCAGCACTTTTTTTACAAATAGTATCTCATTTGTTTTTCACAACAATACTTTGAGGTAATTACTATTATCCCCATCTTCTGATTCAGAAAAATGAGGAAAAGAGAGGTTAAGTGACTTATTCATGGTCACCCAGCTAATTAGTATCTGTGGTCATATTTGAATTCAGGTCTTCCTGACTCAGGCCCAGGGTACTACCCACTGAACCATTAACTTCTTGTATTTATTATTCACATAATTATTTCTTATATATGCTTAATTATATACATGTTGTCTCTGTATAAAATGCAGGCTTCTTAAAAGCATGTATTTTTAGGTTTATTTTTGTCTTTTACTTTTTATCCTAAATTCCTAGTATAATACATGGCAGATAGTAGGAGCTTAGTAAATGCTTAATCTCTTAGCTGGCAAACATATTGGTCTTTTTTCAGTTCTCATTCTCTATTACCTCTCTGCAGTCTTTGACATTGTTAATGATTTTCTCCTTCCAGATACTATCTTCTCTCTGGGTTTTCAGTACATTGCTGTCTCCTAATTCTCCTACCTATCTGACTGTCCTTTGTCTTCTTTACTGAATCTTTTCCCAGATCACGCCCTCTAAGTCTAGAAATTTAGGATTCAGTCCTGTCTCTTTTCTTCTGTCAATACTACTTCACTTGGTGATCTCACCAGCTCCTATGAACTTAATCATCATCTCTAACCAGATGATTCTGAAATCTACTGCTCCTGCCCCAATCTCTTTGCAGGCCTCTGATCCTGCATTTCTAATAACTTTGCAGACACCTCATCACCTCACACCTGGATCATTGTGAAAGTCTGTAGGCTGGTCTTCGGGTTTCAAGTCTCTCCCCACTCTAATCCAATCTCCATTCTGCCACTAAAATGATTTTCCTAAAATGCAGGTCCAATCATGCCATAAAATCCCCATTGTTTCTCTATCACCTCCAGGATAAAATGCAAACTGTTTTGTTTAGCATTCAAAGCCCTTCCTTACTGAGACCCCTCCTATCTGTCCAGTTTTTTTCTGCCTTACTCTCCTAGTGCTTACTCTTCAATTCAGGAGCTGTTTCAAGAACTAGGCATTTACTTCCTAGCATTCTCCCGGTCTCTCACCTGGAGTGCTGGAATGCTCTTTTTCCTCCACACCACCTAGTGACCTCCATCTTAAGTTCACTAAAAACTAAATGCTTTATAGGAAGTCTTTCCCAATTCCTCTTAACTTCCTTCTGTAATTATTTTTTTGTTTATCTTGTACATGCCTTGCTTTGTGTATACTTCTTTGCATATTATCTCCCCCATTTGATTGCATCCTTGAGAGCAGGGACTACCTTTTGCCTCTTTTTTTGTATCCTCTGTACTTAGCACAGTTCCTGGAACTTTGTTGTTTTATCCTTTTGTCACATCAAGTTCTTTGTGATCCCATATGTAGTTGTATTGGCAAAGACAATAGAATAATTTACCATTTCCTTTTTCAATGCCATTTTCTTCTCCTGTCCTGGGACATAGTGGATACTTCATAAATATTGATTGATTGAAAGTCTGAGGTTTTCACTGGGAGACAGAATCTAGATAAGGTATGGGAAAGACCCCTCTAAAATAATCTAAGACAAAAAAAGTAGAAACAGGGTATCTAAGTTGGTTTAATAGAGAATGCAAAGATAGAGGGAATAAAGAGAATCTGTATAAGAAAAACATTGGACAAGGATAGAGGAAGAGGAAACAAGCCATCTTAGGAAAGTAACAGACATGAAGCCATCACAACTTTGTTTAGAAACCAAAGGGATAATAAACCTGATGCTTATACAGGAAAGTATCTTGCTTCTTTAAAGACCAAAAATGTCTTAAAAGTCAATAGTCAAAACCAGGACTAGAGGGCAGAAGTAGAGTGGACAAGCCATAAGAACCTCAAGTCTCAGGGCCTACTGAGGTGGCTTAGACAACAGAGGACTAGTGAAAGATTTGAACTGGTGCTTTAAACCTGGTAAAACTAAGTGGTACAGTTATTGCATATTAAATATCAAGCATTCTTTTTTGCACACACAAATTTCTTTACATTGCACTAAAATTTAGCTGTCTAACTGAATAATGTTCAGCTGAGTTCAGTTCAAACTGAATTTGGTGTAAGACTATAGGGAGCAAGATGAGAAAGAGGGTACTATGTGAGAAATATAGTCCTTGTTTGGGGAAAAATATCCTTCTGTTTTTCTCTTGGGGAGTGACAACTAAGAGGCAACGTATGGTCCATTCAGTAGCCTGTTTAGTCTGCAGCAATTAGCAGCCTCCATTGGTTTCTCCTGGATTTATTTTTGATGTTTTAATTCCTGGCCAGTCATTTTACCTTTTGGGGTATCTTTCTTCATCTAGAAAATTAGAGGGTTGGACTGAATGGTTCCTAAAGTTCTTTGTAGCTCTAAAATTCTATAATTTTGAGAATAATGTTTTCAGTCATAAAAGGACTTCTTTCATCTTCAACAAGATGATTTTAACCTTTTCTCTAAAGGAGAGGATCACAAGTCCAAAATGCTCTAAGATATTCTACTAAGGATTGATGTTAGAAGAGACAGAAAAGTGACAGATGGGCCATATAGGACCAAAATGCTCAATATTCATTCATGTCCCTCTCTTACTTTGACAAAACTATTATTTAGTTAATTTCAAATCCAGTTTTAATCTTTCATCTCCATTTTCAAAGTAGAGGAAATGTTGGGAGATAGCCATTCCATGAATATTTCACACTTTTCTTACACTCATCATTCTTTCTGGCCTTATTCATGGAGGGCCTCACTTTCTTTAGAATCAGTTGTAGAGTCTAGATGAGATTCAATCATGAAGATTGGTGAGAATGGAGGAGGACTTTTAATGAACGAGTGATTGGGTTCTCTTTTTGTCATACTCTATTTTTAAAAATTTTTATTAAAAGCTTTTTATTTACAAAACATGAGTAATTTTTCTACATTGACGTTTGCAAAACTTTTTTTTTTGTTCCAAGCTTTTCCCCTCCTTCCCTCTACTCCCCACCCCTAGATGACAGGTAATCTAATACATGCTAAATATATTAAATTATATTGTCATACTCTTTAAGGGAAGGACTTTTTATTTTTTTTTTTATTTTTTTATTTTTTTTATAAAGCTTTTTATTTACAAAACATATGAGTGATTTTTCTACATTGACCTTTGCAAAAACTTTTTTTTTCCCAAGCTTTTCCCCTCCTGCCCCCCACCCCCCACCCCTAGATGACAGGTAATCTAATACATGCTAAATAGGATAAATTATATGACAAATACAATACATGTATACATATCTATACAGTTATCTTACTGCACAAGAAACATCAGATCTAGAAAGAGAAGAAGAAAAAACAACCTAAGAAGGAAAACAAAATGCATGGAGATATTCACAGAAAGCGTTAAAATGCTGTGTTGTGGTTCACACTCAGTTCCCACAGGCCTCTCTCTGGATGTATATGACTATCTTCACCGCTGAACAATAGCAACTGGTTTGAATCACATCATTGTTGAAGAGAACCATGTCCATCAAAATTGATCATCGTATAGTCTTGTTGCTGTGTATAATGATCTCCTAGTTCTGCTGATTTCACTCAGCATCAGTTCATGCAAGTATCTCCAGGCCTCTCTGAAATCCTCCTGTTGGTCGTTTCTTACAGAACAATAATATTCCATAACATTCATATACCATAATTTATTCAGCCATTCTCCAATTGATGGGCATCCTTTCAATTTCCAGTTTCTTGCCACTACAAAAAGGGCTGCCACAAACATTCTTGTACATGTGGGTCCCTTTCCCTCCTCTAAGATCTCTTCGGGATATAAGCCCAGTAGAAACACTGCTGGGTCAAATGGAATGCACAGTTTGATAACTTTTTGAGCATAGTTCCAAATTGCTCTCCAGAATGGTTGGATCCGTTCACAGTCCCACCAACAATGTATCAGTGTCCCAGTTTTTCCACATCCCCTCCAACAGTTATCATTATCATTTCCTGTCATTTTAGCCAATCTGACAGGTGTGTAGTGGTATCTCAGAGTTGTCTTAATTTGCATTTCTCTGATCAATAGTGACTTGGAGCACCTTTTCGTGTGACCACAAATAGTTTCAATTTCTTCGTCTGAAAATTGTCTGTTCATATCTTTTGACCATTTATCAATTGGAGAATGGCTTGAATTCTCATATATTTGAGTCAATTCTCTATATATTTTAGAAATGAGGCCTTTATCAGAACCTTTGGATGTAAAAATATTTTCCCAGTTTACTACTACCCTTCTAATCTTGTCTGCATTCATTTTGTTTGTATAAAAACTTTTTAACTTGATATAGTCAAACTTATCTATTTTGTGATTAATGATGACCTCTAGTTCTTCTTTGGTCACAAATTCAAGGAAAGGACTTTTTAAAGAAGAGGGTAAAATAAGGAACAAGCGGGTAAATGAAGAAGATAAGAAAACAGGGATAGGGTGAAAAGAGGCTGAGAGAAAATATTGGGTAAATATAAGATAGAGGGAAATTCACATATACAATTATAACTTTGAATATGAATGGGATAAACTTAATTTCACTCGTCAAATGGAAATGGATAGAAGAATAGATTAAAATCAGAATTCAACAATATATTATTTACAAGAAATACATTTTAAAATGAGAGATACACATAGAATTAAAATGGAGGGTTGGAGCAAAATTTATTGTTTCAACTGAGGCACAAAAAAGCAGGAGTAGCAATTAGGATCACAGTCTAAGTTATGACTAAAATAGATGTAATTAAAAGAGATAAATGGGGTAACTACATTTTGATAAAAGGTATTATAGGCCAGGATTTTTAAGCTTTTTCTACTCATGATTTCTTTTGGCCTGACAAATTTTTACACAACCCTGGGTATATAGGTATATAAAACAGGTATACAAATTACACATTTACTGAAAATATGTTATAAAGAAATTTATTTTAAAACATAAAGATATTCATAAAGTTACACATAAAGATGAAAGAAAATTTACATACTAATGAAGTGGATATACTTATTTTTACAAAAAAAAATTAAATCTTGGCAGATTATTTGATACCATTTGCTGTTGTCATTTTTTTGTGAACCCCACATTCAATTATGCAGCCCTATATGAAGTTACACCCACATTTAAGATGCTTTTCTATAGTCAATGAAGCAATATCAGTAACAAACCTATATGTATCAAATACTATAGCAACAAATCAAATACAAAAAGCACCTAATTTTTTTTAAGAAAAGCTAAATGAATTATAAATGGAGATAAATAGTAGTATTATAATAGTAGGAGGCTTTAATCTATTCTCAGAATTGGATAAATCTAACCAAAAATAAGTAAGTAAAAATTTAATGAAATGAATAGATTTTAAAGGAACTAAATATAAAAAGTATCTGGAGAGAATTGAATAAAAGAGAAAGGAATATACCTTTTTCTCAGTGATCCATGCTACCTTTACAAAGATTGACCATATTTTAGTACATAAAAGTATCATCATTAAAAACAGAAAAGCAAAAGTATTAAAAGTATTTGCAAACACAAACCCCCAACTACATAAACAAAATTATATATTTAAAAATCTCTTTAAACAAGTAAAATTAGATTTAAATAATTGGAGAGATAGTAATTGTTCATGGGTAGATAGGGTAAATATAATAAAAATGACAATTTTATCCAAACTAATTTAAATATTCAATGCCATCCCAATTAAATTACTAAAATATTTTACTGAATTAGAAAAAAAATAATAACAATAATTTGAAAAAACAAAAAGTCAAGAATATCAAAGGAAAAAAATGAAAAAATATATAAAGGAAGGAGATAGAGGAGTACTAGATGTTAAACTGCATTATTAAGGCAGTAATTGTAAAAACTATGTGGTATTGACCAAGAAATTAAAAGGCAGATCAATGAAATACAGCAGACTTGCAATTTATAGCAGCAAATATACATAATTATCTTGTATTTCAGAAATATAAAGATTTAATATTTTGGAATAAGAATTCATTATTTGGTAAAATTTTGGGGGAAAACTGGAAAGTAGTATGGCAGAAACTGGGCATGGGCCAATATTTCACACCATTTATCAAGATAAGGTCAAAATGATACATAAACTAGATATAAAGAGAGATTTTATAAGAAAATTAGAAGAACATGGAACATATTACTTATCAGACTTGTGGATAGGTGAACAATATATGAATAAACAAGAGATAGCAAAATTAGGTATAAAATGAAAGATTTTAATTACATTAAATTTAAAAAGCCTTTGTGAAATGAAAATAAATATAACCAATATTAGAAGGAAAGGAGAAAATTGGAAAGAGTTTTTTTATAATTTACCAAATAAACATATCTTATCTAATATTTAAAATATATAAAAAACTTTGTCAAATTTATAAAAATATAAATTATTTCCCAGTTAATAAATGGTCAAAGGATATGAACAGGTAATTTTCCAACAAAAAAATCAATTTGTACTACAATTTGTAGTCATAAAATGCTCTAAATATTTATTGATTTGAGATATGCAGATTAAAACTACTTTGGGGTATCATTTTACACTTATGAAATTGCCTGAAATGATAGAAAGGGAAAATGATAAATGTTGGAGAAGATATGGAAAGGCTGGGACAGTAATTCATTGTTGGTGTAACTGAAATTATCTAGCCATTTTGGAGGGTAATCTAGAATTATACCCAAAGAATTATTAAACTATCTATATCCTTTGATCCAGTAATATCACTGCACAGTCTATTTCCAAAAATGATTAAAGAAAAAGGAAAAGAATCTATGTGATCTAAAATGTTTATAGAAGCTCTCTTTGTGGTGGCAAAAACTGGAAATTGCAGGGATGTGATGCCTATCAACTGGGGAATGGCTAAACAAGTTGTGGTATATAACTGTAATGGCATACTACTGAGTTATAAGAAATGATGAGCTTAATGATCTTAGAAAACCATGGAAAAACTTGCATGAAATAATGAAGAATGAAATGGTCAGAACCAATAGACCATTGCATATAGTGACAGCAATATTGTTGTAAAAATGACTTTGAGCAAATATGCAACTTTAACCATTATAAATATCCAAATTAAGTATAAAAGGCATATGAAGAAAGATGCTATCTGCATCCAAAGAAAGAACTGATAAGTAAAAGCATATATAGAATAATTTTACTTATATGTGTGTGTCCTATGAGTAAATCCATATAAATATAAGTAAATATATATGAGCATTATGTATATACACATAAGGAAAGAAAAAAAAAGAAATAAAAGAAATTATGTGATAATTCTATTATATATTTAAAAGGAATAGCAAATTGTACATAAGAGATTTGCAGTTTCATGAGCAATCATCTTTCTCTTATTATACCACATTAAGAAAATGCTTGTTTTATTCCATAAATTTTTTTTAAAAGAGTATAAACAAACCCTGTAAACTTTGAAGAATGATCAATGACTATGGTTTTCTCTTCTTTTCTGAAACCACTATTTTCATTGCAAAATCTTAAGGTTGGCCTTTTCTTAATGCTCATCTTTCTTGGCATCTTTTACATTTAGCATTTTTGATTACTTTTTTTGGGGGAAAGGAATATCTCTCCTCTTAGAACTATCATTTTCTTGCTTGATTCTTTCCCACTTTCCTCACCAGTCTGTTTAGTCTCTTGTTCTGGCTCATTACCCATACCATATATTAAGAACATCCTTTGTCTTGATATCTCCTTTCTGCTTTTTCTAAATTCTCACTAAGTTTATTAGGTGTTATGTCTTTAATTATCTCATTTAGGCAGATTATTTACATACTTAGACAGTATACCTGGCCCCATAAATTCACAGATTCACAAAACTGTATGCAGCCCTAAATTACTAACTGCTTTTTTGAATATCAAACTGAGTGCTTTTGAGAATAGTTTTTATTACTGCTTATTCCAAACCCATTCCTCTTCTAAACATCTATATTTTGGTTTAAGACATTCTCATTCTTGCAGTCTCTTAGATTCATAACTTTGGTGTGTTTTTGTTTTTTT
Source organism: Myrmecobius fasciatus (assembly GCA_023553655.1). NCBI lineage: Eukaryota > Metazoa > Chordata > Mammalia > Dasyuromorphia > Myrmecobiidae > Myrmecobius > Myrmecobius fasciatus. The sequence goes on along the minus strand of JAJPUD010003310.1, from coordinate 149,290 downwards.
ACTTCTCTCTTATCCTCATTTATTTCAGTTAGTTGTCTTAATCTTGCTGTTTTTGTTCCCTCAGCATTTCCCAAAACTGACACCTCTCTACATATATATTCATTACCCTGCTCAAGGCTCTTACCATTTTTTGAGTGAATTATTGCAAAAAGCACATAATTAGTCTCTCTTCTTCAAGTCTCTACTTATTTCATTCCATCCTTCAAAAGTCACTATAGAGATTTTCCTTAAGTGCAGATCTGACGATGTTGCTATATGATAAATTCTAGTGGCTCCTAAAGTCTTTCAGATAAAATATAAACTCTTCTGATTAGTTTTTTAACTTATTCATAATTTTACCCCAGCCTATCATTCTAGCTGCATTTACATTATTCCCTTGTCTTGAACACTCTGATCCCACCAAACCAGCATTCTCTCTCTCCCTTGTATTTTTGCCCTCCTTATAACTTGTGCTTGGAATGCCCTCCTATCTCTGCATCACAGAATTCTTCCCTTCTCTCAAGATTAGATTAAAGCAATAGCTTCTACATGATCTTCTCAAATTCTAATGCTCTCCTTCAAAAACTAACTTATATTTAGTCTTATCCATTATATATGTACACACACACACACACACATTATGGATGCTCATGTCTTTTTTCCTTTCCTTGATAGAAAATTCCTTTACATAAGGGATTGTTTGTACCCATAGTATCTTTATGCTTCTCTCCATAGTATGTAGCAAACAGTCTAATATATAGTTGGTATATATAGTTGGTACTTAAAAATGCATTTCATTTGATTAAATGAAGGGAAAATGAGTTTGGCTTTTTTTTTTAAAAGAATTACTTTAACAAAAAAAGAGGTTTAAAACAACAAAGGATTCTGGTCTTATAAGAGATGGAAGTTTGATGGAGTTTTTCAGTATGGTGAGAATAGGTCCCCATGGTGCTTCACTTTAAAACCATTCATTGTCTTCTGATCAGTTCTTCTATGAAAACTACCTAATGGAGAAAATTTTGCTACAAATCCAGAGAATTAGCAGAAGCCATAGTGGTAGAGAAATAGGGAGTAAGGTGGATTTGTTCTACAATCTATATCATAAGAATCCTTCCCCTGTTGTCTGGTCTTCTCCCTCCCTCTACCAAATACACATACTTATGTGAAGGTTTTACCAAAATACACTGAGGAAATTGGTCTTTTTAAAAAAGCAAATGCTTTTTCCTGAGATGACAGTTTTTCATTTCCCTGGAGCTGGAAGATGTTTTCTTTGCCATTGACTAAAGTGAATGATATTCAATGAGGTTCCTTACTGAACCAAGCACAAGGGGGTAAATTTTAAGTCCCTCCTCTTACCAATTACCTTACCAAATTCTTAGAGAAAAAAAAGTAGAGTTCTAACTAGGGGATGAAAGCCAGATGGGAATTCTCCCAGTGTGGTTTTCTTATGAATCCATTTCTGAAATTGCTAAGTACAAATGGGAACCCAGATCGTCCAGTGTCCTGAAGAAACAAGTGAGGATGACAACAGGGTACTGTAAATTCATCTTCTAATTATGAACTTTACTAGAATAACCTTCATCTGGGCGGTCCTGCTTGTAATACCACTCTCCCAAACAGCCCTGGCTCCAGGGATTTTTACAGTGACACATAAACTGGAAAATGGCCACCCCTTCATAGTCCATGAGTCACCAGCACAATAAACAGCCTCTAGATGTTTCAGTCCTCCTAATAATTTGCTTCCCAATGTGATGGCCTTCTCTTCCTCCAAGATGTATCCAATTTTGAAAAAAAAGAATTAAGAATTTTTTAAAAACATCAAGAATTGCATAATTTTAGAAAAAAAGTTGAGGCTGGACTCAGAGAATTCAATTTCTCATCACCAAATGTAGCTATATGTCTTCTGTCTTTCTTTCCTCTTAGGGGAGATGCTCGTAAATTTCTGAACAAGGTGGCTATAGAACCCAGTGTAACTGATCTATGTGAAATAACTATAAGACCTTTTACTTGGTGAGCTATGGAAAATATTTGCTGCCCACAGCCTGTGGTGACAGCAAACATTCCGAAGCGGGATTGGAGTTTGGATGTATCATTCTGTGGCACAGCTGTGACAACTCCAGTTGGTTATAGGTTTGCGGCCTGTCACAGCATGTTTACCTGCAAATGAATCTGAAAGGCCACAGGGCTGGGACTGTGTACCAGAAGGTTGAATAAAATGTAAGCAGCTATTTTAGAGCTAAGGACTGTACATCTTGTCCACTGGCCCCCATTCACAAGGCAAATAGCACTTACCTAAGGAGTAAGAATTTCTTCAAATAAAAACTCTTTACACTTAGAGAATGTCTTTCAGAGTGAAGAAGATCAAGAAGACAAAAACTACTTACATGTGCGTGCAATGAACCAAGCCAGCAGACTGAGCGTTTTGAACATCTTTTGTATACTTCTAAGTGTTAGTTCAGCTCTGGGAGATAACCAGATTCTCTATGTCTTAGTGTCTCTGCCTGAGTTTGTCTCTCTAGGTGTGCCTCTCTGTTTTCTAACTTATTTATGTTTTCTGTGTCTGCGTCTCTCTGTATTTATCTCTGTATCAATCTTTGTATAACTTCTTTTTTTCTTCTCTTTTTTTCTGTCTTTCCCTTCTTCACTTTCTGACTTTTCCCTCAGTTTTGATCTTTATCCCTTTCTTTTTCTTTCCTTAGGCTTTGTCTTACTCTGATGTGTTCTCTCTCTCCCTCCTTTTTATCTCTCTCTCTCTCATTCCCATGGATGACTTTTTAAACATATATTAAGTACTCAGCTAGCTCTATTTGTGGAAGCAACTCTTCCCATGAAGGTTTCACTCCCAGTAGATGTCAGCTTCTCACTTGGACAGCTAAGTTTTGGTATGATTGGTACCATGTGCAAATTTGGTTTCCTAAAGAGTTTGGGCTGTCTTAGATTCAGTTTCCACTGATAGCATTAAGTAAAAGAGAGTCATGTTTACCATTTTTGGAGACAGAAGAGCAGTGTGCTATCCTGCTCTGTGAAGTCATATAAGTGGGGCTCATGGTACAGAAAAATGAGGTCTCTTCCAGGGGGCCAATGTCTGGAGACACTGGATCTTAAGTTTAGAATCAGCTATTCAGAGGAGGTCAACAAATGGTTCAGAATTTGGACTTGTCTATAATAAAATACTTGTAAGACATATGTATGCCCAAATAAGACATATATGTTTGGAAATACAATGGTTTGAGTACTGAGCATAGTGTTAGGAAGACCTGAATTCAAATCTGATCTCAAATACTTGGTTAACCTGGACAAATTACTTCATCTGTTAGATTTAGTTTCCTCATATATCAAAGTAACAGAACCTACCTCCCAGGGTTGTTGTGAGGATAAAATGAGATAATATTTGTAAACTGTTTCACAAATCATAAAGTATCATATGAATATTAGCCATTATTATTACACAGGTTGTCTAAACACACATATATATGCATACATACATATATATGCATGTGTGTGTGTGGGGGGGGGTTGTAGCTTATAGAAGGTTTGACTAAATATAATATGGGTTCTGAACCACTTCTGAGGAGAGGAGGAAAGCCCAGGGTAATGTCTGTATTAATGGCAGCATGCTGTGGTATGGAGGATGGGGTGAAGGTACAGGTGGGTTTCAGAAGCATGATGAGACTGGGAATTCTTTACTCCAATCTCTAAGAGGAGTCCTAGATCAGAATATAATTGCCACTTCAAATATCTTTGATCTAGGGATATGAGGCTGCTTCAGAACAAAAACCTATTCTATTTTTGGTAGTTCTCTCAAACATATCACAATCTTTAAGAAGATGAGGGAGATTAGTAAAAAAACAAACAAACAAACAAACAAAAAACCTTTTACACCATCACCTAAGCATTGGACCTTCTGGAATTGTGAGTCAAACATAATAATCATATATATCAAATTCATTTGATTGAATGAAGGACTACACTATATTTTCTATATTTCTGGTTTTGAAAAAGCTTTTTTACTGGCTGAAGATGTCTAGAATACAAAAAATAATACATATTTTATGTCTCATTAAATATTTCATGATGTATTATTTTCTTGTTATTAAGAATTGTTTATTTGATTTTGATTGATTCTATGCCAATTTACTCTTTTGTCTCTACTGTGGGTCAATGCTATTCTGCCAAAGGTCATATGTCTAGGGTTCAGAAAACAGCTAATTCAAGGAAAGATTCAAGTTGGTTTGCAAAAGGTAAGTGCTTTTGAGTTGATTTCTGATCAGATGAATCCACAGTAATTCATCTCCACTCTTGCTCCTAGACAATGAGTTACCATCATCTTGAAGAGAAAAACAGAGGTGAAGGACAGATCATCCATTTTTTGAGTCATAGAAAACTTGGTATTTCCTCTATACTTTTTTTTTTCTTTAGAAAGTTTCTGGATCTAATTTCCAGAGTGAGTATGGGAACTCCCAGTTTTGGAATCTTCTCATTGGGTAGGAATTGGAAGGTGAGTAGCAGTGTCACCTACTGACCAGAAGACTCTGTGACAAAGGCTAGAGAAAGAAAATGTTTGTCCTCAAGAAGGTTATGCTCTACAAGAGAATAGAAAAGAGAATCATAAAAACACTGAATCTTAGAGTTGAAAAGCACTTCCTCCATAGTAGTTAATCTAATATCTGAAAAAAAGAATATCTTCTACAGCACACTAAAGTGTATATTTACGAAATCTCTATGAAAGGAAACCTGGGCATTCTACTCTTGAATGTTTCCAGGAATATGCTGGTAAATGTATTTTAATCAGCTCTCTGAAAAAAATGTAAATGTAATGTAATTTGATATTTAATATGCATTCCACCAGCTATACACATTGAATTATACTGTACTATGAAGATGGTTCACAGGTGATGCCTTCTTTTTCCCTTTTCCCTTTCAACTTTTTTTTGTCCATAGTCTATCCTCATTGGGTAGTAAATTCCTTGAGGACAGGAATATATCTTTTGCCTTTCTTTGTATACAGAGTTTAGTATCAAGCCTGTCATAGGTGTAGTTGCTTGACAATTTAAAGAGTTTATTTTATTATATTGTTATTACATTATCAACATTTCTTCAAGCACATCCTTAAGTTTAGACAATCAAACACATAAAAAGAAGCCCAATTCTTATTGTTTACTGATTTCTGAGTTATAAATGCTCACACTGAAAATTTAATGATAGACTTCAGGATTCCCCTTGATCATTCTAATTGTTACTTTTTATTAAAGCTTTTTATTTGCAAAACATATGCATGGGTAATTTTTTTTTTTCTGAGGCAATTGGGGTTAAGTGATTTGCCCAGGGTTACACAGCTAGGGAATGTTAAGTGTCTGATACCAGATTTGAACCCAGGTCCTCCTGACTTCAGGGCTGGTGCTCTCTCCACTGTGCCACCTAGCTGCTCCACAGGGGTAATTTTTCAACATTGATCCTTGCAAAGCTTTCTGTTACAAATTTTTCCCTCCTTCCCTCCACCCGTTCCCCTAGATGGCAGGAAGTCTAATACATGTGAATTATGTTGAAATACATGACAAATTGAATACATGTGTACATATTTATACAGTTATCTTGCTGTACAAGAAAAATCGGGTCTACAAGAAAAAAAACCTGATGAGGAAAACAAAATGCAAGCAAACATCAATAGAGAGCGTGAAAACGCTATGTTGCGGTCCACACTCAGATCCCACAGGCCTCTCCCTGGGTGTGTATGGCTTTCTTCATCACTGAACACCTGGAACTGGTTTGAGACATTTCATTGTTGAAGAGAACCATGTCCATCAGAATTGATCATCATATAATCTTGCTGCTGTGTATAATGATTTTCTGGTTCTGCTGATTTCACTCAGCATCAGTTCATGCAAGTCTCTCCAGGCCTCTCTGAAATCATCCTGCTGGTCGTTTCTTACAGAACAATAATATTCCATGGCACTCATATACTGTAATTTATTCAGTCATTTTCCAATTGATGGGCATCCATTCAGTTTCCAGTTTCTTGCCACCACAGAAAGGGCTGCCACAAACATTTTTATATATGTGGGTTCTTTTCCTTCCTTTAAGATCTCTTTGGAATATAGGTCCAGTAGAAACACTGCTGGGTCAAAGGGTATGCAGTTTGATAACTTTTTGAGCATAGTTCCAAATTGCTCTTCAGAATGGTTTAATTCATTCACAATTCCACCAACAACGTATCAGTGTCCCAGTTTTCCCATATCCCCTTCCAAAATTCATCGCTATCTTTTCCTGTCATTTTAGCCAATCTGACAGGTGTATACTGGTAGCTCAGAGTTGTCTTAATATGCATTTCTCTGATCAATAGTGATTTGGAGCACCTTTTCATATGACTAAAAATAGTTTTAATTTCATTATCTGAAAATTGTCTGTTCATATCCTTTGACCATTTATTGATTGGAGAGTAGTTTGAAATCTTATAAATATGAGTCAGTTCTCTAAATATTTTAGAAATGAGGCCTTTATCAGAACCCTTAAATGTAAAGATAATTTCCCAATTTATTGCTTCCCTTCTAATCTTGTCTGCATTAGTTTTATTTGTACAAAAACTTTTTAACTTAATATAATCAAAATTATCTATTTGGTGTTCAATTAAGAATTCCAATTCTTCTTTGGAAACAAATTCTTTCCTTCTCCACAGGCCTGAGCAGTAAACTATCCTATGTTCCTCTAATTTGCTTATAATATCACTCTTTATGTCTAAATCATAAACCTATTTAGATCTTATCTTGGAATTATGGCATGACCCACATCTAACACCACATACCAAGATAAGATCTAAATGGGTTCAAACAACACTAATGCAGACAAGATTAGGAGGGAAGCAGTAAACTGGGAAATCATCTTTACATTTAAGGGTTCTGATAAAGGCCTCATTTCTAAAATATAGAGAAAATTAACTCATATTTATAAGAAGTCAAGCCACTCTCCAATCAATAAATGGTCAAAGGATATGAACAATTTTCAGATGATGAAATTAAAACTATTTCTAGTCATATGAAAAGGTGCTCCAAATCACTATTGATCAGAGAAATGCAAATTAAGATAACTCTGAGATACCACTACACACCTGTCAGATTGGCTAAGATGAAAGGAAAAGATAATGACGAATGTTGGAGGGGATGTGGGAAAACTGGGACATTGATACATTGTTGGTGGAATTGTGAATGGATTAAACCATTCTGGAGAGCAATTTGGAACTATGTTCAAAAAGTGATCAAACTGTGCATACCCTTTGACCCAGCAGTGTTTCTATTGGGCTTATATCCCAAAGAGATCTTAAAGGAAGGAAAGGGCCCCACATGTGCAAGAATATTTGTGGCAGCCCTTTTTGTAGTGACTAG
>JAJPUD010003310.1:124788-138245 GCA_023553655.1 Myrmecobius fasciatus | reverse complement strand
AGTGGATTTATTTTGTATCCTGCCACTTTGCTAAAGTTGTGAATTGTTTCTAGTAGTTTTTTAGTTGAGTCCCTAGGGTTCTCTAAGTATACCATCATACCATCTGGAAAGAGTGATAATTTGGTTTCCTCATTACCTACTCTAATTCCTTTTATCTCTTTTTCTTCTCTTACTGCCAAAGCTAACATTTATAACACAATATTGAATAGTAATGGTGACAGTGGGCAGCCTTGTTTCACTCCTGATCTTATTGGGAATGGTTATGGTTTGTCCTCATTACATATGATGCTTGCTGATGGTTTTAAATAAATGCTACTGATCATTTTAAGGAAAAGCCCATTTATTCCTATACTCTCTAGTGTTTTTAATAGGTGTTGGATTTTATCAAATGCTTTTTCTGCATGTATTGAGATAATCATATGATTTTTGTTAGTTTGGTTATTAATATTGTTGATTATGCTGATAGTTTTCCTATTATTGAACCAGCGCTGCATTCCTGGTATAAATCCTACTTGGTCATAGTGTATTATTGTGAGGATGACTTTCTGTCATCTCGTTGCTAATATTTTATTTAAGATTTGTGCATCAATATTTATTAGGGAAATTGGTCTATAGTTTTCTTTCTCTGTTTTCACTCTACCTGGTTTAGCTATCAGCACCATATCTGTATCAGAAAAGGAATTTGTTAGTACACCTTCTTTCCCTATTATTTCAAATAGTTTATATAGTATTGGAATTAATTGTTCTTTGAATGTTTGGCAGAATTCATATGAAAATCCATCTGGCCCTGGAGATTTTTTTATTAGGGAATTGATTAATGGCTTGTTCTATTTCTTTTTCTAAAATGGGACTATTTAAATAATTTATTTCCTCTTCTGTTTACCTGGGTAATCTACATTTTTGTAGATATTCCTCTATTTAATTTAGATTATCAAATTTATTGGCATAAATTTGGGTAAAGTAACTCCTAATTATTGCTCTAATTTCCTCTTCCTTGGTGGAAAGTTCTCCCTTTTCATTTTTGAGACTGACAATTTGATTTTCCTCTTTCCTTTTTCTAATTAAATTAACTAAAGGCTTATCTATTTTGTTGTTTTTTTTCATAAAACCAACTCAGTTTTATTTATTAATTCAATAGTTTTCTTATTTTCAGTTTTATTAATCTCCCATTTATTTTCAGAATTTCCAATTGGGTATTTAATTGAGGGTTTTTATAATTTGTTCTTTTTCTAGCTTTTTTAATTGTAAGCCCAATTCATTGATCTTCTCTTTCTCTATTTTATGAAAGTAAGCATTTAGAGATATAAAATTACCCCTTATAACTGCTTTGGCCGTATCTCACAAATTTTGGTATGTTTTCTCATTATTGTTGTTCACCTGGATGAAATTATTGATTGTGTCTATGATTTGCTTTTTCACCCAATTCATTCTTTAGAATTGGATTATTTAATTTCCAATTAACTTTCGGTCTATTTTCTCCTGGCCTTATATTGCATGTGATTTTTATTGCATTATGATCTGAAAAAAATGCATGTATTATTTCTGCCTTTCTGCATTTGATTTTGACGTTTTTATGCCCTAACACATGGTCATTTTTTTGTGTAAGTTCCATGAAACACTGAGAAAAAAGTAAAGTCCCTTCTGTCTCCAATTTTCTCCAAAGATCTATCATACCTAACTTTTCTAACATTTTGTTTACCTTCCTAACTTCTTTCTTATTTATTTTGTGGTTTGATTTATCTAATTCTGAGAAAGCAAGGTTGAGATCCCCCACTAGTATAGTTTTTCTGTCTATTTCTTCTTGCATCTCTCTTAACATCTCCTCTAGGAATTTGGATGCTATACCACTTGGTGCATATATGTTCAGTATTGATATTGCTTCATTATATATGGTACCCTTTAGTAAAATATAATTTACTTCCTTATCTCTTTTTATCAGATCTATCTTTGCTTTTACTTGATCTGATACCCATGCTTTTTTTTTTTGTTCATCTGAAGCATAGTAGATTCTGCTCCAGCCCTTTACCTTTACTCTGTATGTATCTCGATGCTTTAGATGTGTTTCTTGTAAACAACATATTGTAGGATTCTGGCTTTTAATCCAGTCTGCTATCTGCTTCCATTTTATGGGAGAGTTCATCCCATTCACATTCACAGTTAAAATAAATAATTCTGTATTTCCTGCCATCATATTTACTCAAGTTATGTTTTTCTCTTTCATCTCCTCTTTCTCCTTTCCCCTTTCCCCTGTATTTTGCTTTTGATGGATACCTTCCTCAAAATATGCTCCCCCTTTTAGATCCCCTTCCCCCTTTTTAAACCTTTCTTCTAATTCTTCTATTTTCTCTTCTATTAGTATTTCCCTTTCTTTTCCTCTTTTCCCTCCCACTTTCCTATAAGGTAGGACAAATTTCTCCGTGGAACTGAATGTGTCTGATACTCTCTTTTAGAGCCCAACCTGATGAGAGTAAGATTCACACAATGCTCATCCCCCCTCTTTTCTTTCCCTCAATTATATTAGGTTTTTTTTTGCTTCCTCATGAGATTTTACCTTATTTTTAATCTCCTTTTTTAAACCTTATTTTACCTCTTTTTTCCTCTTTTTTCAGTATGATCCATCTTGTACCTTTAGTTTCTTTTTTCATATTATCATTATACCCCATTCTCTAAGTATACCCATAATAGAAATATAGTTTTCAGGAGTTCTTTCCTTTTTACCTTTTTATCCTTCTCTTGAGTTCTATATTTGGAGGTCAAATTTTTTGTTCAGATCTGGTCTTTTCATTAGAAATAGGTGAAATTCACCTAAATCATTAAATGCCCATTTACTTCCCTGAAAGATAATGCTCATTCTAGCTGGATAGCTTATTCTTGGCTGTAATCCAAGCTCCTTTGATTTTTGGAATATCTAATTCCAGGCCCTTCAGTCCTTTAAGGTGGAAGCTGACAGATCCTGAGTAATTGTAATTATAGTTTCTTAATATTTGAATTGTTTCTTTCTAGCTGCTTGCAATATATTTTCCTTGGTGCAATAGTCCTGAAATTTAGCCACAATATTACTTGGGGACTTACTTTTGGGGTCTCTTTCAGAAGGTGATTGGTGAATTCTTTCAATGTCTACTTTACCTTTTGATTCTAAAACAACAGGGCAGTTTTATTTCATGATTTCCTGTAAGATAGTGTCTAGGTTCTTTTTTTCATCATGGCTTTCAGCAAGTCCAATAATCCTTAGATTGTCTTTTCTAGATGTATTTTCCAGGTCAGTTGTTTTTCCTAGGAGATATTCGATATTTTCTTCTTTTTTTCATTATTTTTATTTTTGTTTGACTGATTCTTGAAGTTTTATTGATTCATTCACTTTAATTTGTTCAATTCTAATTTTCAGGGTATTATTTTCTTCAGTAATCTTTTTTAGCTTCTTTTGTAATTGGCCAATTGATTTTTTTTTTTGTTCATTGCAGTCTTTTTCCATTTCACCAATTTGGTTTTTCAGTAAATTGGTGTCTTTTTCCATTTCACTAGTTTTGTTTTTCAGTAAATTAGTCTTTTTCATATCTCTTTTTTAGGTCATCATATGCTTTTTCCATTCCTTTTTCAATGATCTCATTTCATTCCCCCAATTTTCTTCTAACTCTCTTTTGAGATTCTTTATGCAATCTTCCAGGAAAGTCTTATGAAATGGGGACTAGTTGATGTCTCCCTTTGTGGCTTCCTCTAGAGTTGCTTTACCTTTATGAACCTCAGGATCTGAGGTCTGTTCTCTCCATAAAAGCTATCGATGGTGAAAATTCTTTTTTGTTTTTTATTCATTTTTTAAATTAGGTCTCTTCAAAGCAGAGGAGTGACAGCTGCTTTAATTTGCCCTTGAGCAGTTCTGCTGATTGACTTTGGTGCTGGGCAATTGGGCCTGGTCCGACGTTCTCAGTGGTTTACAATCTACCTTTTACAAAAGGCAGATCTGCCAAAGCACCTGCTTGAAACCAGGGCAGCGATGCCTAAGAGGCTCACAGAAACTTCCCAGGTTCTTAGAAACTGTCACACTCTGAGTCCCGGCCTGGCTTCCTGCCCTGTCTGCACTGCCATCTGAGCTCAGCAAACTGTCCCCCTGCCTGCCTGATACAGTCCTATTCTGAAGCTCCTTCAAGGTAACTCCTTCCAGGAATGTGTTGTACTCCAAATATTTGGGGAGTGCCTTGACTCCAAAATCAGTTCAGAGGCTTAATCTGCTGCCAGTTTGAGAAAAAGGTCAGAGGAGGTCACAAAGACCCATGTCTGCACTCTGCCATCTTGGCTCCGCCCCCAAAGCTCATCATTCTAATAGTTAAGAATATTTTTTCTGACATTAACTTCCACCCATTGCTCCTATTTCTGTCTTCTGGTATTAAGCAAAACAATGATCACTCTTCAAGATGACAGTCCTTAAAATACTTGATGACAGCTTTCATATTCCATTTGAGTTTTCTTTTCTTCAGGCTAAATATCCCTAAATCCCTAAACAAATTTTAATAAGACTTGAATGCAAGGCCCTTCACCACCATGGCTGATTTTTTTTTCCAGATGCTTTCCAAATATTCCATGTGAATCAACAATAATCAATTAAGCACCTACTTTGTGCCAGGTATTATGCTAAACACAAGGGAATACAAAGAAGGGACTGCTAGAGTATAGTCCCTGACATTCATGTGTGCCAGCACAATGAAATATTCACACACAGGAAACATTCAGCACACAGGAAATATTCAATAAATTCTTGATGATTGGTGCATTTATATGATATAATTTGAAGAGGAGGAGAGTAGTGACAATAAGGGAAATTAAAAATGACTCCCCTTAGGATGTGCTACAGGAGTTGAGCCTTTAAGAAAGATAGGTAGTCTAAGAGGCAGAGATGAGAAAAGAGTACATTCCAATTATGTGATATAGCTTGTACAAAGGAGAGAGATGAACTATCGAGTTCAGGGAATATCAAATAGGGCAGTTTGGATGAAACATAGAGTGCATGGAAGGGAATAATATTTGTCAGTACAGAGTGGGAAGGGTCCAAAGGCAAAGGGCAAACCCCTAACATATAATGAAGCAATCAGCACTAAGTTATTATGGCAGAATCCAAAAAGCTTGTCCTTATAATTAATATAGAGTAGTAGGCAAATGGCAAAGTAACAAGAACAATGGGTGGGGAGAACATAAGAAAAAAGGGTCAAAGAATCATTCAAACCTGACATAAGACAGATCAAAGAAGTCCTAACAATTCAAGAATTTTGGCAATTTTTTTGTAGGAGTAATTGATATAGTATTGAACTGGAGCTCATCAAGCTAGCCCTGTTACTGAATGAAGGGCAGCTATCTTAGGAAAGATAAAAGTTTACTTCCAGACATCATCCTTCCTTTATGAATCTTTTCCAAACCTTGGGAGAGAGACATAACACCTGGTTTCTAGTTTCTCTTCTCTCTTCCCAAATTATAACCTTCCCACTCTATCAAGATATGAAGATACTCCTTGTACTTCTGGGAATCCAGGTATTCTTTATTTAGGAGTTTTGAAGAATTATTAAAATTTAGGGTGGACTGGCGATAAGGTGTTATATAGTATGTCTTAGGAGACAAATGAAATCAATGAGAAACTTGGGAAATCTACTGTGCAGATAGCAACTCCAGCTGCTTTAGTAAGTGATTTGACACATGGATTGCCTGGGTCTAGGGTCAGAAAAATCTAGTCTCCTAGTGGTTTTCAGCCTTCCATTAGGCTTCCATAGGCTCACTTGAGTAGCTCCAGGTTCTTCTGGGAATTATCTAGTATAGATAGTCTGAAGTCATTAGTGTATAAGAGTGGGGATTGGGACTTAAATTCAATAAAAATATGTTTTAAGATGGAAGAATATGTGGACTCATTGTCTTACATCATCTACATTATCTGGCTTTCTTACTGAACAACATTCCATTGTGGAACTGAAGTTCTGTCCAATGAAGTGGATAGGAGTCCAATGTTGCAGCTACAGACTTCATGATCTGAAGGAAGAAGGAGGTAAAATTTGATTTCATTGTAATGTTTGTCCCGTCCAGCATGTCTTAGCTTAGGAGAGTGATCATGGTGGGAATGAGGTTGATAGGAGTTTGCTGAGGAAATGGTTGAAGTGTTGTAATATATTTAGAATTTGGGTTATGGGTTGAAAAAAAAAAAGGTCAACAAGACCTATTAAGAAGTTAAAGCAACTGTTCCAGCATTATGAGTTTATTGCAATTGTTTTATATTTGTTTAGATAAGAGGGCCTACAAGGTATTAAACCAAAGGAGGGAGGGGCTGTTTTGCTCACCATACCTCTCTGATTGGTTAGAGGTAGTTGTAGGAGGGGTTAGCTTACTCCTGAATTCTTAATGGTGGATATTTCTTATTAGCACCTGTCTTCCTAACCTGTCTCACTCCAGTTGACAGGCAAAGGCAAGGTCATTGAGTTTGAATCCCCATGAACTAGTTGAATGAAGGTTCAGAAGTCATTAAGCAATGATTTGCATTTTCCTATTTAATTGCTTGCATTTTTGTGATTTAATTTACTTTATGCAAACCAATCACCTCTGTGTTCCTTTTTAGTCTTTTGTGGTGTTTTCATGCAGGACTAAATAAGACACTATCAAATCTTTACCTTTGGCACTACTTATTTACTTGTATTTAGACTCAAGTGGCCAGGAGGACATAGGAAACTAAGTAAATTTTATAGCAAGTGGCATAGGAACTAAAATGGGACCCAAAAAATGAAACCTTTATGGTCAATTAATAGTCCAGAGGACAGTATTATCTACTTCCAATTTTGACCTCTTCTTGTCAATTTCTGAGGTGACAGAACCATAAACTTTGAGAATTGGAGGGAATCTAGATGACCCATCTATTCCAATCGGTAATTGAAGATAGAGCGTGGACACCCCCAGAGAATGATTGCTGGAGTATGTCTTTTATACAATAAGTATCACTAGTCAGTTAATCATAACTCTAAACAATAACCTAGTAGAAATTGATCATAGCATCATAAGTGAATATCAAGGCTAACCCAATTGAGCTGGTGTCTTACATGTTGGTTTACAAGCAATTTCCCTTGTAAATCCTATAAACCCCTCTTAAAATTCTTTTGATAACTATATTTCAGTATAATTGATTTCCTTCTTAATCCTATGTTTTTTTTTATTTCATACATTTGAAAACATTGTTTTGAGCAGGGATCCACAGGCTTCACCAGATTACTGAAAGCATCTAGGTCACACCAAAAAAAGGTTAAGAACTTCTAACATCCTTGAAAAGTGGTCATCTATCCCCTGCTTCAATAACTCTAAGCCCTCCTTCTACCTTCTAAGGCAATCAATTTCACTTTTGCACAGATCTAATTGCAAGAAAAAATTTAAAAATCTCATATAGGATCTAGGATCAAGTGTGCTTTTAGGTACTATTATTCCTCATATGCAAAATTTATAGACACACACACACACACACACACACACATATTTGTGGCATTGAACCAGGTTAGGCCATGACAATGTGATGCAAAGAATTTCATCTTCCTTAATTACAGACTATCAGAAACCAACAGGTGTTATTAAGAGTTAATTTCTGTTAGAAGATCTGACAAAATTAGACATATCTATGCAAATGTGGTAAAGAGAGCAGCAATGGCAAAACAAAAATTTGAAGGCAATATTGCCTCCTGCATTGAGCAGGGAGATATGATGCTTAGGCTAGGATATAAAAGCACTAAAATAGCTTATCTTTCCAGGCATTTTATTGCATTGATTACATATATTTACCTAGGACCCCTATTTTGGCTTTTCCAAAATCTATCTACACTGCTCTAGGATGACCTCATTAGTATAGATTAAGTCACTTTGATTTATTCTATTTGATAGGTGGATGCTTTGTCAAGGCTTTGAATTCTTATATCTTTTCCCTTTTTTTTTGTATCTATGAAATTGCTTGTACAACCAACATGTAAGACACTAGCTCAATTAGTTTAGCCTTGATGTTCACTTATGATGCTATGATCAATTTCTATTAGGTTATTGTTTAGAGTTATGATTAACTGACTAGTGATACTTATTGTATAAAAGACATACTCCAGCAGTCATTCTCTGGGGGTGTCCATGCATCTATCTTTCTATTTCCTTTACCTAATAAAATAATTTACTTAAACCAGGAGATATTAATACAGCAACCAGCGTCCTTTGATGAATTTCAAATTACCTGCCCAGATGAAGTATTTCCTAAAAAGCTAAAAGAACTGGCAAACATGACTCAAGAAATACTTCTAGTAATATTTGGAAGATCATGAAGAAGAAAGGCAATACATGATTAGAGAAGGACAAAAATCTTGATTTAAAAAAAAATAGCCCAATAAGCTTGGAAACTTCTGTGGGTTGGATAACTAAAGGAGTTGGTTGATGACCTTCTAGAAGGGGAAGTTGTAAGTATAGACAGGCAATAAGAATTCACAAAGAAAGTTCATGTCATACTAATGCCAGAGTAATATCCAAATTTGGTAAGATATTTGAACTAGTAGAATAATGGAATGCTGAAGATATAAATTGACTATATCTTAGCAAAAATATTTTTTAAATAAACCATTTTATAATATTCTTGCAGAGAAGATAGAGAGATGAGGACTAAATCACAACACAATTAGATTCAGAGCTGGTTAGATGGACAGATGCAAAGAGAAGATGTTAATCATTTTATGTCAATGGAGTGATAGGTCTCCAGTGGATTACCCCAAAGATTGGTGATTACTTCTGTGCCATTTAACATTTTAATCAATAACCGGAATAACAGCAGAGATGAGAAGCCTATCAGATTTTTAGCTGACCCAAAGCTTGGAACCATACTGAATGCATTGAATGTCAGAATCAGAATTGCAAAAACACAGGATAAAAATAATGAAAAATAAATAGCCTAGAACCCTGGGCTACATCTAGTAAGATATAATTCAAAAGGGATAAATGAAACATATATATATATATATATATATATTTGCTTTTTTTTTTTCTGAGGCAATTGGGGTTAAGTGACTTGCCCAGGGTCACACAGCTAGGGAATGTTAAGTGTCTGAGACCAGATTTGAACCCAGGTCCTCCTGACTTCAGGGCTGGTGCTCTATCCACTGTGCCACCTAGTTGCCCCATAAATGAAACATATTGTACAAAAATATCAGCTTCACAAATCAAAAGGTAAGGGAGGCATGAATAAGGTTTTAGAGAACTGTAAGCTCATCATGAGTTACCATTGTCATGTGGGAAACAAACAAACAAAAAAAAAGATAATGTAATCTTGGATTTTATCAAGGGAGAAGTAGATTTCAAGAACTGGGAAAAGATAAGAGTCATTTCTATGGTCATATAATTCATCAATATGTCAAGAAGTATTTATTAAATATCTTCTTTAGTCATCATCAGAAATATGCATTTGCTTTAGGCAACAGAAGTGCCTAGACTTTGAAAGTTGAGAAAGACTTTGAAAAAGTGAAGGGTGACTAGAAGAGAATCATTATAATGAATGAACATTAATCTGACACAGAAGGATTAGTGGAAAGAATCAGGCATATTCAGTCTGAAGAAGAGAAGACTCAGGGGGATGTGATAACTATTTCTAAGTATTTGAGGGGTTTTCCTGTGGAGGAAGACTATTTATTCCACTTGTTCCTAGAAGGTAGAACAAGGCAAAAAGGGGAGAGAAGTAAATTTTTGTTTTATGTCAGAAAAAAAACAAATAAAACAATCACCCTTTCTAACTTTTAGAGCTATCATTCTTCTGTTTGATTTAGAATAGCCTGGCTATGACTATCTATGCAAATCCTAGTGCTGGGGTCAGCAATTCTTTAAGTCAGAGGGCCACTATCAATGTTAAATAGGTCTAAGGTAAAAGCAAAGTAGGAAAGAAAGGAAATAAGGAAGAAAATAGAAAGAGAAGATTTAGTGTTGGAAAGAAGAGAGTAGGAGGTGGATTTTCCCCCCAACTTTCTAGACTACTACCCTAGCCAAGAATCTTCAGTGATAAACTAAATAGGTTTGTGACACTTATTCTTACAATACACATTCTATTGCTGCATTTGAGTCTGTTACATTCAACTCTCTACCATGTTTGCCTCTGGATCTCTATCTGGGAGTTTGTTCAGCCATTTCAAGAGGTAAAGCACATTTGAATGAATTAATTGGGTGTTGCCTCAGTATCTAACAAAGATTCTAAGACTGTGGCTGCACTAGGGTCCTATGAAAATATTCAGCCAGGTCACTAATCTGAGTAATGCCTTGTTTTGAATCCTGATTTAATTTCAAGGTGACTACACCTCCTGAGATAGGCAGATGGCCAACAATGGCTACCCAGAAATCTCAGCTGAGTCCTATCCCAGAAACCTTAAGGCTAATTGTAAGAGCAGATATCTGACCATATCACTTGGGCAGTATATGTTGAAAGCATAATATGTAACATACATATATAATGTGCACAGATATATTATACATTATACATATATATCTATACTTTTTTATATATCATATATACACATTCACATATACTTTCTTGTATTTCTTGTATTCCTAATAAATACTTTTGGGATTCAAAACTTTTTATTTGGAGGAGAGGCTTTAGTGTTTCTCCTTTGTCTACCAATCTTCTTATTAAGTATTTAGATAGATCTCACAAAAATCAGATTTCTACTGGCTAAGAAATAGAGTAGTGGATCAGTGGAATAGGTTAGGTTCACAGGACAAAATACTCAATGACAATAGTAATCTAGTGTTTGATAAACCCGAAGACCCCAGTTTGGAGGATAAAAACTCACTATTTGACAAAAACTGCTGGGAAAATTAGCAACTAGTATGGAAGAAACTAGGCATTGACCCACACCTTGGTATATGGTGTTAGCACCATATACCAAGATAAGGTCAAAATGGATTCATGATCTAGACATAAAGAATGATATTATAAACAAATTAGAACAATGTAGAATGGTTTAACTCTCAGACCTGTGGAGGGGGAAGGAATTTGTGACCAAAGAAGAACTAGATCATCATTAATCACAAAATAGATAAGTTTGACTATATCAAGTTAAAAAGTTTTTGTACAAACAAAATGAATGCAGACAAGATTAGAAGGGTAGCAATAAAATGGGAAAATATTTTTACATTCAAATGTTCTGATAAAGGCCTCATTTCTAAAATATATAGAGAATTGACTCAAATATATAAGAATTCAAGCCATTCTCCAATTGATAAATGGTCAAAAGATATGAACAGACAATTTTCAGATGAAGAAATTGAAACTATTTCTAGTCACATGAAAAGGTGCTCCAAATCACTATTGATCAGAGAAATGCAAATTAAGACAACTCTGAGATACCACTACACACCTGTCAGATTGGCTAAGATGACAGGAAAAGATAATGACGAATGTTGGAAGGGATGTGGGAAAACTGGGACACTGATATATTGTTGGTGGAACTGTGAACGGATCCAACCATTCTGGAGAGCAATCTGGAACTATGCTCAAAAAGTTACCAAACTGTGCATACCCTTTGACCCAGCAGTGTTTCTATTGGGCTTATATCCCAAAGAGATCTTAAAGGAAGGAAAGGGCCCCACATGTGCAAAAATGTTTGTGGCAGCCCTTTTTGTAGTGACAAGAAACTGGAAATTGAAAGGATGCCCATCAATTGGAGAGTGGCTGAATAAATTATGGTATATGAATGTCATGGAATATTATTGTTTGGTAAGAAATGGCCATCAGGATGATTTCAGAGAGGCCCGGAGAGACTTGCATGAACTGATGCTGAATGAAATCAGCAGAACCAGGAGAACATTATACACAGCAACAAGACTATACAGTGATCAATTCTGATGGACATGGTTCTCTTCAACAATGATGTGATCCAAACCAGTTGCTATTGTTCAGCGGTGAAGATAGTCATATACATCCAGAGAGAGGCCTGAGGGAACTGAATGTGAACCTCAATACAGCATTTTAATGCTTTCTGTGAATATTTCTATGCATTTTGTTTTCCTTCTTAGGTTGTTTTTTTTCCTCCTCTCTTTCTAGATCTGATGTTTCTTGTGCAGTAAGATAACTATATAGATATGTATACATATATTGGATTTGTCATATAATTTATCATATTTAGCATGTATTAGATTACCTGTCATCTAGGGGTGGGGGGTGGGGGGAAGGAGGGGAAAAGCTTGGAACAAAAAAAAAAGTTTTGCAAAGGTCAATGTAGAAAAATCACTCATGTTTTGTAAATAAAAAGCTTTTAATAAAAAAAAAAAACAAAAATCAGATTTCATATAATTTCCAGTCTTGTTTCACTATCTATTCCCCTCATGTGCTCTACAATCCAAATTGAATTTTTTTTTTGTTGGCAAGGCAATTGGGGTTAAATGAATTTCCCAGGATCACATAGCTAATAAGTGTTAAGTGTCTGAGGCTAGATTTGAATTCAGGTCCTCCTGATTCCAGTCGATTGGTGCTCTATCCACTGAATCATCTAACTGCTCCTATTTATTGTCCTTTGAACTTTCCATAATTTCTTTCTCTGTGTTTTTGATCATGCTTGTCCTATATCTAGAAATTTCTCTTTTCAATCCCGTATTTTTTTGTTGATATCTTCTCTAAACATTAAGGGATATTTCACTATTTTCTTCTTTCTCCTTTACTACTTCATGCTGTTCCCAGAATGCACCTTGCCATCTTTGTGCAGGCATTGGTGCCTCTGATACTCTTCCTCATCTCTGTCTTGAAGATAACTTACCTCCTTTGAAGATGTTTCCTCAGTGAAATCTTTCTTGATTTATTTGGCTAAAAGTATTTTTGTCTTTTCCTAGAAATCCTTCTTATCTCTTCTTTGCCCTCTTTTCTCCTGGATTATGCTTATCTGTGTTCCTATTCTATCCATCACCCTTACTTCCAGTAGATTGTGACTAGCTTGGGGTAAGGGACATTTTTTGGGTCTTTATTACTTCAGCTCTTGCATTTTATATGATGCCTTGAACAGCATAGGCACTTAGTCAACAAGCATCTATTAATCATTTAGTATGTAGCAGGTTTTGTGTTTCTGAGGACACAAAGGCAAAAATTTTCAAGGCCTTCTCTTTTTAATTTTTTTTTTTCTTTTTGCTCAGGCAATCAGGGTTAAGTGACTTTCCCTGGGTCACACAGCTAGGAAGTGTGTCTGAGGCCAGATTTGAACTCAGGCCCTCCTGGCTTCAGGGCTGGTGCTCTATTCACTACACCACTAGCCACCCCAAGGACTTTTCTTTCTAATTGGAAGAGAATACATGCAAAATCCAAAATCTAACAACTTATTATGTAGAGAGAGATGTATTTACATCTATATATCCCTTCTTCCTCCTTTGTTTTTTCCCCTTCCTTTCCTCCCTTCCTCCCTCCCTTCTTCTTCTTCTTCTTCTTCTTCTTCTTCTTCTTCTTCTTCTTC
>JAJPUD010003310.1:86904-118312 GCA_023553655.1 Myrmecobius fasciatus | reverse complement strand
ATCATTGAATGACCATCTTCTTCCCTGGAAGATAATGCTCATTCTAGCTGGGTAACTTATTCTTGGCTGTAATCCAAGTTCCTTTGCCCTTCGGAATATCTGATTCCAGGCCCTTCGATCCTTCAAAGTAGAAGCTGCTAGGTCCTGTGTGATCCTTATTGTAGCTCCCCGATATTTAAATTGTTTCTTTGTGGCTTCTTGTAATATCTTTTCCTTGGTATGATAGTTCTGGAATTTAGCCACGATATTTCTGGGGGACTTAATTTTGGGGTTTCTTTCAGGAGGTGATCGGTGGATTGTTTCAAGGAGTATTTTGCCTTCTGGGTGTAAAATATCAGGGCAGTTTTCTTTTATGATTTCCTGGAATATAGTGTCCAGGTTCTTTTTTTCATCATGGCTTTCAGGAAGCCCTATAATCCTTAGATTGTCTCTCCTAGATCTATTTTCCAGGTCAGTTGTTTTTCATAGGAGATATTTCATGTTTTTCTCTATCTTTTCATTTTTTTGTTTTTGTTTGATTGATTCTTGAAGTCTTGATGAGTCATTCATTTCCAATTCTTCAATTCTAATTTTTAATGTCTTATTTTCTTCAGTTACTGTTTTTAGTTCCTTTTGCAATTGACCAATTACATTTGTTGTTCATTGCATTCTTTTTCCATTTTTTCTATTTTATTTTGCAGTGATCTCATTCAGTTTCCCCATGTTTCTTCTAACTCTCTTTTAAGATTTTTTTATGCAATCTTCAAAGAAAGCCTTGTGACATGGGGACCAATTTATGTCTCTCTTTGGGGCTTTTTCTGGAGTTGCTTTACCTTTAGGGGCCTCAGGATTTGAGGTCTGTTCTTCCCTCTCTCCATAAAAGTTGTCTATGGTGAGAGCTCTTTTTGGTTTTTTATTCATTTTTTTTTAAAGGTGTGAGGTCTGTTTAGGGCAAAGGTGGGACAGCTGCTTTAATTTGCCCTGGGGCAGTTCTGCTGATTGAGTTATTTCAGGAACTGGGCAGTTCTGCTGATTGAATTATGTCAGGGGCTGGGCCTCTCAGCTGATTGAATTATTTCTGGTGCTGATCAGTCCTGTTGTTTGATTGATTGCTTTAAGGTGCTGTGTAATGGCAGCTAGGTCCGATGCTCATCAGGGGTTCAGTGGTTCACAATCTATCCCCCTCAAAAGGCAGACCCTCCAAACCACCTTCCCACAATCAGGACAAATTGTTCCAAGAGGCCCGCAGAAGACTCCCACGTGTGTGAAAAGCACAACGCTCCCACTCCTGTTCCGACTCCTGTTCCAGCTCCCTGCTCCAGCTCCTTGCCCTGGTCTCCCTGCGCTGCAGTCTGGGTTCAGTAGGCCACCCCCCTGCCCAATTAAAACAGACCTGTTTTGAGGTTCTTTCAGAGTATCTTCTTCTAGAATCGTGTTGTTCTCCAGATATTGTGGATTTTTTTTGCTTCAGAATAAGTCTAGAGGCTTCATATGTTGTTGGTTTGAGGGGAGGTTAGAGGAGGTTACAGAGCCACCATGGCTCCACCCCCGGAAGGAAGACTCCCTTTAGGTTTTCAAGGAAAGCCTGGATGACTCCCTTTAGGTTTTCAAGGAAAGCCTGGATGACTGCTGGGTATACCATTGAGGCCATTGTTGTTCATGTCTGTACTGGGGTAGATCACTTTTGAAATCCCTTGCAACTCGGAGATGTTGAATTTGTATGATAGATATATAATCTTAGGCAATTCACTTAGTTTTGCTGAGCTTTAGCTTTCTTGTGGGGGGAATGGAGTGGATCAGTTAAGTGACTTTGGGGTTTATGTCTAGTTCTAAATCAATTAGCCTGTGATTTGATCTCTTCCCAAAGCTCAAGCTCCATTTTAACTCTTTATTAAGACTTCTGATCTAAGTCTACATCAGAATATGCCTAAATTCCCCATCATTCTTTTCCCTAAATCTGATATTCTTTTTGTTGCCTTAGGTCTGTTAATGGCTTCACTCCCTTCATGATCTCAAGCTTGAATTTCAGCATCTTTTTGTTTATACTTCTGTATTCTTCATATCCTGAACACATTTTTATTTTGTCTGTTATATGTATGGTGTTGTGCTAGGTATAAAGATTTTTTTTAAAAGCAGAAGATCTATTCTCTATTCTCAAGAAACTTGCATGCTATTGAGGAGATATAACATGTGATTAGATAAATATAAGCATAACAATTTGACAAGGGAGAGAGCAGTGATAACTGGTGAATCTGAAAGTGGCATATGGATTGATCTTGAAGGAAGCTAAAATTTCTAATGTGAGGAGGTAGGAAAAGAGTTCATTCTAGTCATAAGAGACAGTTTGCAAAGGCACATTGTTTCTCATGACTAGAATGAGATGGAATGCTGGGTTTGAGGAATGGCATTTAGGTCAAGTGCATAAAAAGGAGGTGAAATCATTTAGGAAAGTAAGTATCCTATTCTTACCTCAATGATTAAGCATAAATTGGCGCATCCACATTTAAATCAATAGATATAGTCTGGGTTGATGACAGTTTTAATATAGATTGAGAGCAGAAAAGTTTCATTTCCCCAGTAAAATAAGCATGCAAAGATAGGAGGGAACCAGATTGTGAAGGTATTTAAATGCCACACAGAAAAGTTTGCATTTTATGCTAAGATAACAGTGAGTCCTTGGAGGTCCTTGACCTTGGTATTGACATGGTTATACCTGTGCTTTAGGAATATTAGTGTGGAAGATAGATTTGGAGAGGAGATCAAACTGGAAACTGTAAGTCCTATCAGGAAATTGCTTCAATAAAGTGAGGAAGGAAGTAATGAAGTTTCTATCAGAATAAGGATCATGTGAGGAGACAAAATGGAATAGATTTGACAGTTACAAAATTCCATATGAAGAAGACAAGAATTGGCAATTACAAAAGCATTGAGAGTGACTCAAAAGTAAGAGGCCTGAATGACTGAAAGGATGGTAGTGCTTGAGATCATCTGTCATCTATCCAACTATCTATCTATCTATCTATCTATCTATCTATCTATCTATCTATCTATCTATCTATCTTTTTATTTATCTATCTGTCTTTTTTTTTTTACAAAGAGTGAATTTTCTCCATTGGAACTGATAAGATCACAAAAAGAGATAGCACAGCAAGAGGAGATAGTTTGAGTCTTGGGGGACAGATATTTTTAGGGTGATGGGTTGTAGATTATAATTAAGCAAAGGAGAGTAAGGGAGAATGCTGAAAAACACTCATAGGATAAGAATCAGGAAAGGACTATGTCATGAAAAACAATAAATCAAGAAATATTTATGAGAAACTTGCTATTTGACTTTTTTTGATTCCCCTTCCCCCCCAAGCTCCTAATGCCTTCCCTATCAGATTATTTTCCATTTACTGTGTATATCTAGTTATTTACAATGTCTCACATTACACTGTATGCTTCTGGAGGGTAGATGCTATTTTTGCTTTCCTTTTTATTCTCAGTGGTTAGTACAGCACCTGGCACATAGTAAGGATATAATGAATGTTTGTTAATGGACTGATTGTCAGACTACCAGGTGCTGTTCTAGGTATTTGGGACATAAATACAAAGAATGAAATAATCCCTACTTACAAGGAACTAACATGCTAATCAGGGGTATGTGCCAGGTGCTGTTCTAGGTATTTGGGACATAAATACAAAGAATGAAATAATCCCTACTTACAAGGAACTAACATGCTAATCAGGGAGAGAATAAGCATATAGAAACACATATAGCATATTTATAAAGTGAATAAATGTGATATATAAATTAATTAAATACAAGCTATTTTGGGAGGGAAGGCAATAGCAGTTCAGGGGGATGAGGAAAGGCTTCATATAGAAGATGGTGCTTGAGTAGTATCTTAAAGAAAGAGAGGAACTCTGAGGGAACAGGATAAAAAGAGAAATGTGATTAAAAAAAGTCTTGAAGAATGGTCTGTGCAAAGACATGAAGATGAAATGTGGAATTTCATGTGTGAGATTCAGAGAGAAGACCAGTTTGGATGGATCTCAGGAGGGGAATACTGTCTAATAAAGACTTGGAATCATTGGTGAGGACTATGTGGTGTAGGGCTTTAAAAGCTAGAGAGGATTTGATATTTTATCCTATTGGCAACAGGAAGCTGTTGGAATTGATCAGAGCAATCACGTGGCTAAATCTCTGCTTGAGTAAAACTACTTTTGGACAGCAGAATATATGATACGTTAAAATGGTGACAGACTTGAAACAGAGTGAACAGTAAGGAAGCAATATAAATAATATGAGAGTGGATGAGAGTACTAAGGCTGGAGCAATTTGAGTGGAGAGAAGGAGTCAGATGCAAGAGATATTATGAAGGTAAAAATGTGGGGTGAGGGAGAAAGAGGAATAGAAGATAAAACCATGGTTATAAGCCTGGGAGACTTGAAGGATGATTTCTTCAACAGAAAGAGGGAATTTTAGAAGATGGGTGGTATTAGGGAGAGATAATTAGTTTGGTTTGGGATGTGTTTAGTTTGAAATCCTTGAGACATTCAGCTTGAAATATCTATAAGGCAATCAATGATGTACAACTGAAGCTCAGGGGAGAAAGTCTCTGTGAGCAGTAAGTGGTAAACAGTGGCTAATGCTACAAATAGGTCAAGAGGAATGAGTGTTGGGAAAAGGCTGTCAGATTTAGTAATTAATAGTTCATCGATAACCTTTAAGAAAGAAGTTAAGTCACCAAGTCTTATTGATTTTACCTCCTTAATATTTGTTCCATCATTCCAGGCCTTCTATTACTGAAGTATTAATATATGCCTGGCACAAGCTTGTTAGGGATGGTTTTGTAAACCTTAAAGTGTTATATAAATATGAACTATTATTCTTACTATAATCATCCTATTTCATTCTCTCTCTAATTCTTGCTTTATCTATTGTAATAATTGTATTGTTCTCCTTTCCTCTAACTTATTTCTCTCTCCTCCAGTCTATGCCTTTATACAACTGTCAGGGTAATTTACCTAAAACAGGGCTCTGATTATCAATAAGCAAGTACGAATTATGTGTCAGGCATTTGAAAAGGGACGGAAACTATATCTGTAATTTTTTTGGGGTTAGGAACCAGTACAGGTCAGCAACTTCTCTACAACTTAAGAGTGTAACAGAGTGGCTTAGAACACTACATGAATTGCCTGGTGTCATACCTAGCATCCATCACAGATAAGACTAGAACTCAGATCTGCCTCTTTGAAGCCAGTACTTGTCCCTTGTGCCCTTCCTCTGTTTAACTCTTTTCACTTCTTACTCTGCTTTTGCTTCTCCTACTCCTAGGATGTTAGCATTCTATTACTCTTCAAATTATTTTGTTTTATCATGATCATGTTCAATTTCCCTGAATTCATCAAGAACAAGAATTGTTTCATTTTTTTCCTTCTTTATATAATCAGTTATCCCAGCATCACTCATGAAATAAATGTTTAATACAGTTTTTGTTGAGTTGTAGTGAATTTTCTAAAAAGTTGATATAATACAGTCCTTTCCACATCCCACTTATTAGAGAGAAATTTTCAGAGGAGCACTCAAAAATATGAAAACAACTTTGGGGAAAGATTGTTAAGGATGACAATAAAGCAACCTAATAAACTTACAAACAGACCTATTAGAGGTCTCACTGGTAGAATGGAGAGAATGGCCTAGATAATATCAAAACTCTTCAATTTAGACTTTAAGCTTTTTGAGAGTAGGGATTATGCTTTGCCTTTCTTGTATTTTTAGTCTTAGCATAATGCCTGGCACATTGTGGGCATTTAATAATATTTATTAACTGACTGAATTTCTAGATTTTCCAGATTTTCTTTTCATTTCTGTCTCTAACTAACTAGGGAATTAATATCGTATTTCTGGTCCTGTGTTCCATTAGTAACTTCTCTCAATGATGGGCCCTAAGAGGCAAACTAGTTTAACTGAAACACAGAGATCTAAATTGTTTTTTTTTAAACTGAGCACTACATGAATCCTACCTCCCATTACAATGGGGGAAAAATGAGGTGGTTAACTTACGTGATTTCTACTCACTTAAACTAATGTGAAGAGGAGCCTGTTTGCTTATCTGTAAAATGGCCATAAAAAATCCTGTAGCACATATGCTATGCAGATCAAATGAATGACCTACATAAAGGGCTTTACAACCCTCAAAGCATTAGAAAAATGCCAGCTATTATTATTATTATCATCATTATTATTGTTGTTATGAATCAGTTCATAGGTCTAATGATTGCAATTAGAAAACTACCAAAAAATAGATTAGATGTAGCATTTTCAGTTTCAACGTGGGTGGTAATTCACCCATCATCTTTAACTGACTGCTTCTTTTCTTCTTTCATACCAGCAGCAGGTCATTAAACTGTTAAGCTTTACAACTTTTGAAAGCTCCCCTTTGACATCGTGATCGACAGAATTATGCTTAAAAGACTTTCTCAATATAAAGTCTGTTTACCTCACTTAGACCCCCTGACTTTATCCATTTTCCTATTTAAAGTCAATGACAACTGACTTTTCTTTTGTTGCTTGACCCTATTCCTTTCTTCTAGCATAGAGTACTCATTTCCTTTTGTCTTATTGGTGATTCTCTGACCCAAATTGACTACAGCAAATCTTATCTTTTTTTTTTCACCAATCAACATTAAGTTGTGAAGCCAGATTGAAAAGCAGATGCTATCACTACCACAATGATGCCTTGAAACAGTCTACTTTACTGTTGCAAAAGGCAGCTTTTAGGTCTCCTTGGAAGAAGACATTTTTTTCTAATGGAAATGGTAGTTTGCCTATCCATAAACTGCTTTCTTGATGCTGCTCTGTAAGCAGAACTCTCATTTGTTCTGTTTACAAGTAACCAGCATGACAAATTAGCCCATTCCCTTTCTAACATTGATTCCTGACCATTGTAGCAGGACTTGTGTCCAATCTGTGTTTACCTAGCCAAGTACTGCCCTGGATCACCCACAGCAACTCTGTTCTCACAACCCAAGGCATTTTTACAGGGAAGACCAATGGTACTACAAATCCACACATTAACACTTCATCAGCTCCCTGGGGTTTCAGACAAACACAGCCTTCCTCATTGAGGAAATAATTTCTTTCTTGTGATGCAGATACATCCTGGGGTGACCCCAAGATGCTTCCTGGCTTTACTTTGAGTGCAGCTGCCAGTCCTTCCTCCCCCAAGAAGTCATGGGATGGAAGAACCTTGTAGGATTCAGGTGGGCAAACAGTTATTGTGAAGGGAAAGGGGCACTCAACTAGTGTAAGATGTGTATTCACTTTCCCTCAGGAAATGTCTGAGACCCATGCTGCTGGAGATGGAGAGTGGGTTTTTTTTGTGTGTGTGTGAGGGGGAGGTGGTTACATACAGATGTAAATTGTCCCCTTACCTTCAGGGGCCTTGGTTTCAAAGTCAGACACCCTAGGGGACTTTCCAGCTGCTCCCATCTGGAGCTTTCCCTTTCCAGAAAGCACACGTGCTTTTGCTGTTCCAGCTCTATATCACAAATATATTTCAGGAAAATGACTCCTTAGTGCACATGGGTTTTTTCTACTGCATCATTTCAGGGCTATTCTTTCTTCCTAATCATTTAGTTTACTTTTCATCATTTTCAATTGTCTGTTCTAAAAGCACTCAAAACTCTCTAAATCATAATAGTTTTCTAGTCTTTTGAGACTTTTACCCCTTTCAAAACATCCTGTACACTAAGCTGGACGAATCCTCCTAAAATTATATTTTTGTCTTATCATTTCTTATTCTAAAAACTTCTAATTTCTCTATTAACTACTACAGAAAGACTAAATTCTTCCACTTGGTTTTGGTGTTTTCAATGGATACCCACTTCAGCATCTCATTATTCAGATTATGTATCATGCAATTTAGAGTATTAGAAATTCTTATAAATCATATAATCCAAATATTTTATGGATGAAATCCATACAGGTATAATGACTTTTCTGTCATCAAATAGAATTGGTAATGAATTGATTAATTTCTGATTTGGAAAGAACCTTAGCAGCAATCTAGTTTAACACAAAGGTGAAAAAAGTCCTTAGCAGATAAGCCAAAAATGGTCATACAGCCTCTGCCAAAGGAACTCTGGTGAGGGCAAATCCATTACTTCTTAGGATAATTCATTCCACTTCAGGGCTCCAGTTTTTCATTATACCAAACCTAAAATTTCCTCAGTGTGACAGCTCCTTATTATTTTTAGTTTTGCCGTTTGGGCCAAATCAAGTGTATTCCTGCTTCCCATGATAGCCCTTCAAATATTTGAAGATATTTGGTCACATTTTACTTCCTCTTCCCCTATCTTCACTCTCTTTTCTAGGCTAAACCTATTCCTATTCCTTCAACCACTCCCCACTTGGCACGAACTCAAAGCCCTTCACCATTTTGACTACTCCAGGCTAGACATTTTCTAGTTCTTCAATATCCTCCCTAAACTGTGTTACCTGTAACTGACCAGATGAGGTTGGGCCAGAGCTACAAGATAGAGACAACCTTCTTATTACTGAAAAGAGTCTCTTCTGAATTTCATGATTCTTTGGCTTGACTTTTTATTTAGTATGACAGGTGTTCCTAATAATAGCACTTCTCCAATTATCTCAGGACACTCATATCATTCTCACTATTGTTTTCTTTGTATTCATTTATGCTGTCCTTTCTCCTGTTTTTCACTTATCTCAGCTACCTTCTTTCTACCTTTTGTTTCAAGTCTCTGCTCATGTTCCAAGTCCTTAACCACATCAGTGCTACCCTCTTCTATATGCTTTACTTGTGTGTTCAGTTGCTTCAGTCATGTCCAACTCTTCCAGATCCCATTTTGGGTTTTGGCAAAGATACTGGAGTGGTGTGCCATTTTCTTCTCTAGTTTATCTTGTAGATGAAGAAACTTTTCAAATACAAAATTATTTATTTGCATTTATGAATAGTATGCCTACTCTGAGGCAAGTAAGATTAAGTTAATAACTTAACCTAAGTTATTGTAAGTGTCTGAGGCCAGATTTGACTTCAAGAAGCTAAGTATTCTTAACTTGAGGCTCAATGCTCTATGAAGTATGATATCACCTAGCTGCCTGGTATTGCCTGTAGCACACAATTAACAGAATTAAATAATGCTCTAGTCTCTAATTGTCTCTATCATGCAATTTAGCCCTTTGCTATCTGGTCACATGATGCTATTTTAAATATAAAATATATATGTGAGAGATAAGAGAGAGAGTATTTAAGAATGGAGAGACAGAGAGAAAGAGGGGAAAAGTAAAAGCATAAGAGAAGGAGTGGTTTCTTTTTTTTATTTTTTTTGCTGAGGCAATTGGGGTTAAGTGACTTGCCCAGGGTCACACAGCTGTTACGTGTCTGAGGTCAGATTTGAACTCAGGTCCTCCTGACTTCAGGGCTGGTGCTCTATCCAGTGCACCACCTAGCTGCCCCAAAGGAATGGTTTCTTGGATGAATCCTGGCTCTGTCTCTTGGGCTATTAAAGTGACAATGTTAATACTTGTATGTGAGATTGCAAATGCAGTCCCTTTCTCTGATACTTCCCTACCTAACTCTCAGGGATGTTTAATAAAGTTTAAGTTGCTCTAAAAGTATAATATTATTATTTAGCAACATAGCATTACAAGGCAGAAGGCTGTCCTTAAAACCAGGAAGTCACAGGCTTTTTTCCTCTCTTTAACATGTACTTGGCCCTGTGACCCTAGGCAAGTCACTGAAAGTTTCAGTACCTTAGACAGCTCTCTAAGAATGTAGGTTATAGAAAAGGTGCCAACTTGATACTCAGAGAATAAGTTTATTCATCTGAGAGTTTGGTATACCAAAGAAATCAAAGGTCCTATTACTATATTCACAAAATATTTCTTGCTCTGTGTCTTGCTTAACCAATTATATTTTAATTTCTTTATAGGAAGGTACAATGCCTGTGTTACTATTATTGGGTAGGAATATAATTACAATAACAAAAACAATAGCAGCAGCTCAGTTACATAAAGTTTACTCTGTTTAAAGTAGATAAGTAAAGTGCTTTATTCCCATTAGTCATTTTAAGAACTTTAACTCTGAGGAAGAACCTATTATTATCCTCAATTTACTAGTCAGAAAACTTTCATATAAGTCAAGTGACTTGTCCAAGACCACATATATATGTGTGTGTGTGTGTGTGTGTGTGTGTGTGTGTGTATGTGTGTGTGTATGAAAAGAGATTTGAACTCATGCCTTCCAGTATAATAGCAGTACTCTATGCTGATTCCATAAATAGCCAGCACTCCATTAAAGCATGTTGCTTGCTTGTCAATAAATTTATATATTTCCCTTTACTAGCATCTTTGGTTCATACCTATTTAGTGAACATACATGGTATTTGAAAGTCTGTTTCAGACCCCAGGACAGGAAAAAGTGTAGGGGTGTTTTAATGTTCCTATAACTTGCCACTTTTGGGAAGTTCTGATATTGATTAAGGAGAGAAGCAAAATTTCTTTCCATTGGATAGTTTATAGAAACAAATAATGAGTCTAGAAATCATTATTTGCAAAGGAGCAAAGCTCACTCATAACTTTATAATAGTAACCGCCAAGATTTATAGATACTTTATGGTTCAGAAAGTACTTTATATTGTCTCATTTGATTATTATGATAACACTGTGAGATTGGTAGTCAGGTATTATTATCCCCATTTGACAGATAAAAAAAAAACCCAAAAAACTAAGGTTCATTGAGATTTTGTGACTTGGCTAAGCTCACGCAGAATAACAATGATAGTAAACATGGCTCGGGAATTAGAAAAGCTCGAGTTCAAAACCAGCCTTAGACATTTACTAACTGTGAGTGAGCATAACATTTCTCAGCCTTAGTTTCAACATCTATGAAATGGAAGAATAATAAAAATGACTTAGAGATTGTTGTGAGGACCAAATGAGGTAATAGAAATGAATATCTTTGCAAATATTAAGGGGTATATAATGCTAGAAATTGGTAAGTTTTAAATGGTGGTAAAGAGAAGGTATTTTGGGCAAGGATCAGTTATAGATATATTGATTGGATTTTAGCTATGCAAGTTAGTGCCTGCTTTCCTGAGATATGAAGCATATAGTTCTTAAATGACTATAGAATAAAGCTTAGTGAATTTAACTTTCTAAGGTCTTCCTGGTGATACTAGAGGGAACATGTCCTCATGCTTTTTTTTTTCCATTCCTCATTCTTTTAGGTGAAAGAAGCTGAGGAGTAGGTAGAGTGACCTTTATGAACTTCCCAGGAAGCAGAAGCATTTCCTTTCTTAGCAGATGACTACTTATCTGTTGGCCTATGCTTGATCCTGTAGTTGTATTCTGGAAAATGTTTAATAACCAGTTCTCTAGGGGGAAATAAATGTGGCGTACCTTTGAGTTTAATTTCCATTCTTAACACATAATCTTTTTAAAATCTAGGCAATCAATAAGAACAGTAAACCACACACTGATTTGCTGATTTATGAAGTAAAAATGTTCTCATGGAAATCAGTAAGAGTTAGCTACAGTGCATCCCTAGTAGGGCATATCCCTGGGGTAAGATATCTATCAGCTCTTGCTAACTATAGCATCATTTATTGTTTTATTTCACCATAATCTAAACCAACTCCTGGCCTACCATGGTCAATTCTTATAGTTTCTATTTATGCTTTTTTTTCTTCTGCCAGGAAAGATGATCTTTGAACTAGAAAGGACGGGGGAAAATAGTTAGGGGGAATTGAAACACAAGGTAAATAAAGATCACCTACCTAAAGATCAAGTCACCAGGCCTAGATAAACTACCTCTACATCTCAGGACAGGAAGAAATGGCAAATACCACTACTAGCCACTATTAGCAATCTTTGAAAAATTCTAGAGAATGAGAGATATGCTTCAGGAATGGTAAAAGGCAAATGTCCCAGTTTTCAAAAATAGGAAGAGAATAAAGACCACAAGCTGTAGGCCAGGGAGCTTGACTTTGATCCTGGGGAAATTTTTTACAACACATTATTAAAAGCAACTAGATGACTTGTTGAATAGGACACTAGACCTGGAGTTAGGAAGATAAGTTTAAATCTGGCCTCAGACACTAACAAATTATGTGATTCTGAGTAAGTCAGTAAATTCTCTTTACCTCAACTTTCTCATCCATAAAATGGGGGCAATATTACCACTTACTTCCTGGGACTGCTGTAAATACCAAATAAGATAATAGATTTAAATTACTTTGCAAGCCAAGTCATGGTTAGTAAACCTTTAAGAAAGGAAGTATTTCAAAGACATTCAAAATGACTTCAACAAAAACAAGTCATGCCAGACTAGTCTCATTTCCTCTTCTGAAAGGGTTATTAGACTGGTAGAACAAGGGGATGTAGAAGATGCATTTTACCTATAATTTATCAAAGCATTTGAAAAAATCTTTCCAGTTTTTCTTGTGGAAATTATGGACCTGTGGTCTAGGAATAGTACAGCAAAATGAGTTTAAAAGAGTTGGAATGACTAGAACCAAAAAGTAGCCATTAATAATTAAAAATTAAATTGAAAATTGATCTCTAATGAAGCGACTTGAGTAGCTTAGCTCTGTGTTGTTTCAGATTTTTAAAAAATGACTCAGATAAAAACAAAAATGGCATTCTTATCAGATTAGTAACTGACAAAAGTTACTAGGGTAAGTAACCATGATTAATTTACCATAAGTAACCAGAATTAGTATCCCAAAAGATTTTTGACAGGTTATAGCCATCTTTTAGAGTAAGCTAAGTCAATTAAGATGAAATTTAATGGGAACAAATGAATGGAATTCAAATATTAAATTTAGAAGTACAAATTGGGAAGAGCATGGCCAGATAGTTCATGTATAAAAATTCTTGTGGTTTTAGTGTAATGTTAATGGTGTGATATGACAATTAAAAAGAAAAATTAATATAATCTCAGTCTGTAGTGATAATATGGTGTGCAGAACTGAGAAAGTTGTAATTTTTCCCTGGTCCAGCTATATTAAATTAGCAGGTTAAGTTCTGGGTATCAGAAGCTGAAAAGGATCCATAGGACAGCAATCAGGATGCTGAAACATTAAATTCATATATAAAGATAGGCTGAAGGAAACAGGAATAATTAATATAGATAAGGAAAAACTTAAGAAAAAGGGAAGGCACTTGGTGTACAGATGTGAAAATCATTCAAAAGTTGAATGGTCTTACTTAGGAGAGAATAGGTTTCTTTTCATTGCCAATCTTCAAGCAGAGGCTGGATGATCATTTGCTGTATATATTGTAGGAGTGATAAAATAACTATCTTTAAGAAATTGCAGTTTTATTTGATAGACAGAGAGATTAGAATTGTTCTCCTTGACCCCAGTGAGTAGAAGTAGGAGTAGGTATTGTAAAGAGGCAGATTAATGCTTGATGTCAAGGGACCCCCCCCCCCTACAAAGTTAGCTATAAAGAATTATTGTGACATAGGGAGTAGGATATCTAACTTGGAGTTCAAATGTTGGCTTTAAATTCTGATCATGAAAAAGTTACTTAATCTCTGAGTTTCAAGATATTCTCTAAGATTTATCTATTAAGTTTTGGTGGGTTGCAATTGTAATGGTGCTTTATTGACAACATCATAGACCTTCATTATATCCATGTCAGAATTATCTACAAGTGGAATGGGTTGTGTTGGGAGCTATTGGGTTCCCTTTTTCTGTAGATCTTCAAATAAAGATGGTATGGCCATTTCTTGGAAATTATTATTCAAGCGTGCAATGAATGGAATAAGATGACCAGCAATGTTTTTTTCAACTTTCAGATTTGTGAAATTTTGTTCTGTGGAATGACAAAAGCAAAATTTTGCCTGAGTTCTTCTGATGTTAAATACAGTATTCTTCTTACTATGAGGGAAGAGTGCTTCACCTACTTAGGATTTGGGAAAGATAAGTCCATCAATGTACTAGAGATGAAACTTTTTCCCTCTCTACTTTTCCTGCATCATTTAAGGTTAAGTTGGCCAACCTGAAGACTTGTTTGTGGGAACTTTCAGGGCAGAGGAAAAGAGAAAGTCTTATTTTCTAGGCATTAATTTGAGAGCCTCAAATGAGTTTGCTATTTAAAATAAATTATTAATTTGCCTTATTTCATTAGACATTTGCAAGAAATTAAATAAAATTGAATGTTGTGTCATTCTAATCACCATATTAATGAATAGACAAGAGATAAGCAAATATATTTCCCTCTTCTCATTGGAAAAGTAGGGGATGATGGAATATTATTTTTGCTGTCAGCTGTGATTGATATGCTGATAGATTTGATAAATGATTTTTAAAATCTTTATTACAAGAAAAAGTGCATGAGGTTACAAAGGGTATGTATAGAAATAAATGATGTGGAAGCAAAAGCCATTGATAATTAGGGAGAGGAAGGAAAGAAAAAATTTTTTTATATGTTTTGGCAATAGTGTCTTTAAAATTGCTGAAATGTGATTTATCTAGACTGGAAAAAACCTTCTATTTGACAAATCCAGGAGTTTTGTCAGTTAAGTATTTATACATTGATCCTCTCCTCCTATGTTATCGTGAGGCTCCTTGGTTCTCAAGGGTCTACCCAGGAAGTACAAGCCCTGGCAGGTCTTACTGTTCAGGAAGAAGTACTAGTATAAGCCTGGTGAGTCACAGAGTCAGATTCAAATAAGTATAGAATCTCAGAATTGGAATTGTACCTGAATAACAATCTAGTATTCGGCATATCTAATAAACAGCTCTTTTGGATATTTCCAATTATTAGGAAATGTTTCTTTCAGTCATTATTCCTTCATTTGGGCTAAGGCAGCTAGGTCTAAGCTCAATGGAAAGAGTTCTAGGACTAGAGTCAGGAAGATATGAATTGAAATCCAACCTCAGATACTTTCAGAATTGTGTGACTCTGGGCAAGTCATTTAACTTATTCTTGCCTTAGTTTCCCCATCTACAAAATGGAGATAATAATAGTACCAACTTCCTAAAATGTTCTGATTCTCAAATGAGATAATAATTATAAAGTGCTTAGCACTATGTTTGGGTCATAGTAACTGCTATATAAATGCTAGCTATTGCTGTTGATGTATATGCTGGTCTGCAGTACTGACTTAATGCTTCCACTTCTGTCCTTTGGGACCAGGCAGAACAAATCTATTCCATTTTCCAACTAACAACTCTTTAAATATTTGAAGACAGCTCTTATCCCTTAAGTTTTCTCTCCCATAGCCTACACATTTCTAGGTCCTGAAACCAACTTATGGGTCCTTAGCCTTTATACCCACCTTGGACACTTTCCCTTGGAAGCTCGTTAGTTTGGCAATGCCCTTCCTAAAATATGACACTTAGAACTTGAAATAGTCCTCCAGATGTTATCTCATGGGGGCAGAGTACAGGGGTAAAACAACCTCATGTGCTCTGGACATTCTACCTCTCTTAGTTCAGAACAAGAGCCCATTAACTTTTTAGTTGCCATGTTGCAATGGTGATTCTTTCAGAGACTGTAATAATGTTATCCTCTTCCTGATAGAGTGAAAATTGAGAGACACACATATGCTTAGATATGGATAATACAGGATTCCCCCCCTTTCCTCTCTTTTTTCTTTTGTTCCTTTCCTTCCTTCCTTCCTTCCTTCCTTCCTTCCTTCCTTCCTTCCTTCCTTCCTTCCTTCCTTCCTTCCTTCCTTCCTTCCTTCCTTCCTTTTCCATGTGATTTTTGTTAAAAAGCTCTTTGTTTTCCCTTTTTCTCAAGTGAGGAAGGAGTGAAGAGAAAGAAAATAAGTTTTTGTTAGTTGAAAAAATAAAATCTAAATTTAAAATTCTAAAAACACAATGCTGTCACATGAAGATACATCCCACTAAGCCTCATCAATAGAAAATTGACCATTAAACTTAATCAGTAGACAGTTGATCCATCAGATTAAAACATCTTTTTTCATGTCTTTTCCTGCCAACAATTCATTTCATCTATTTATCTCATTTGATCTCAGTTAATTCATTTGTAAAGTGATAGAGGGAATTAGATTAGATGCTCTCTAATGTCCTCAATCGATTTAAAATCCAAAAATCTTGGCCTCTGGGGGGAGGGTAGGACTGGGGGTAAGGTTTTTAGTGTTGTCTCCTATGCCCTTAACTAGGCTGATCTTTGCATAGCAATTTGACACTAGACTCATACTTGAAGTCTTGCCCATGTGATGAGACATGGCAAGGCTTGCACTCTGTTTTGAGAAGACATGGTCACATCATGGTGAGGCACCAGAAAAGACCTTTAGGGTAAAGCTGTGTGCCTCAATTGTTTTTTGAGGTTTTTGCCTCAGGTTACAGAGTGAGATAGGAGTTAGTTTGGGTCTAAAATGCTAGTCTTTTGCCTTTACCTCCCACTGCTTATCTGATTACCTCATGTGGGAATTTGAGTAAATAGCTCTGAATGTTCTAGTCAGGAAAATTAGGAAACCTGATAAAGTCGGGGATGAGAGGAAGCCAGGAATAGGCCACATCGATAATCATTACCAACAGGGAGACTTTTGTACCAGGATCAGCAACAAAAACAAGGTTTCAAAATCCTGCACAGGACAGCATTACTGATCTGTTTTCAATACATCTGTGTGCATTTGTCTGAAGCTCAGGCTTGAGCTTTCAATCTTGACAAGGTAGACTTCAGCTATATGTTCCAATGCATTTGTCCAAGTGTTTAAAACCTCTGTATGTTCTGCTGTTGATGAATCTTTTCATTCATCGCATTTGAAGTTTTAATGCTACTGAAAACAGTTCCCTGTTCTTCAGCCTGATTGATCATTTGCCTATGTCACTTCTCACTTTTTTCTTTGTGTAATAATATATAACATGTAATGCTTTTCAGGTAATAACATATAGCATCAAAGGCTCTCCCTTCTCATTTCCTCTTAGAATCTCTCACTTCATTTAAGGATAAGAAGATACTTCCTGCATAAGGTCTTTCCTTGAACACCCTCCCCCCTGCAATTATTGGAGATCTTCTCTACCAATGACTTTGTTTTTCTTTATTGGCATACATGTTGTTCCTCTGCTTTCAACCCTCACACACAGTCAGTATTCTACTTATATTCAGTAAGCTCTTTGAAGACAAGAACTGTTCCATTTTTGTCTTTGTACCCTTAGCAGGTAGCCTAGCACCTTACACATAGTAGAGATATTAAATACTTGTTGAATAAATGAATGAATATTGCATTTCCATTGGTCAATATTAGCCAGACATGGGTCATTTCCTCCATTAAAATATAAAGACTTTGAGGACAAGATCTGTCTTTCCTTTTGGCTATATTTATTTTCCCGGTATTTTGCACATAGCCTGATACATAGTGAATGCTTTAAAAATGCTAATTCACTGACTGGATAACAGAAGAAGATTTTATGCCAGGCATGGGAAACGTCTGGCTCATGGACCATATAAGGCCCACAAAATCATTTGGTCTCGTCCTGCCTAGGCAACCACAGATGGAACTTGAAATTCAATAAACCTTGGAACTTTTTTCATAGCAACATAAATTTATATTAGGTGAATCATAATAACATAATTTTAATGGTTTAAAAACTTAATTTTTTTCTAATAGTATTTTGTTTTTCACATACATGCAAAGATAGTTATAGACATTCACCTTTGTTAAACCTTGTGTTCCAAATTTTTCTCCCTTCCTCACCCCAGTCCCTTCCCAAAACACAAACAATCCTATATAGGTATAATATAAATTTTGAGGAAAAAGCAAGGAACATCATTGCAGGATAGACAGTTACATATAAGTAAGTACACAGCAGGAAAACACATATATTTTTTGGTGGCTGCCTGCAGTCTGTCTACCTGTATTGTGATGACTCAGAGGACAGTCAGTGCCAGGCAGATTGGGAGTATACACATTGCAAAATTGTTAACACACAGAGTGGTGAAACTATGGAGATCTATGGTAATGCTGAGTCAAGAAAGAACTAAATCATCTCAGTTTTTTTTTTTTTTTTTGATTTTTTTTTTTTTGTTGTTGTTGCTTTTTGCTGAGGCATTTGGGGTTAAGTGACTTGCCCAGAGTCACACAGCTAGGGAATGTTAAGTGTCTGAGACCAGATTTGAACTCAGGTCTTCCTGACTTCAGGGCTGGTGCTCTAACCATTGTGCCACCTAGCTGCCGCATCATCTCAGTTTTGATCCAAGTAATTTAATTATATCCCACTGCACGATACACCAAGAAAATCTCTGCACAGACACTGCAGCTCAACAATGTGATGTCAACAATAGCATCATGCATAAATTTTGTTGTTTATCATTGTGAAGTGGGGAGTTACAGGAACATGCTCATGAGGTTTTATGAATTGTGGGATAAAATCAAGCATTTCATGGAGATGAAGGGAAAACCTGTCAGGATACTCAATGATAGCAAGTGACTATGTGATTTAGTCCTTTCAGAGTACCTTTCAGAGCTATAATTTATACTTTGATCTTTCAATTTTTTTAGAATTAAATGTATTTTTAAATAAAATTTAATTCTGTCTTCGAGCACCTTTTATTTAATATTATATTTATTGAATTTTTGCTAATAAATAGCATGTTTAATTAAAATAAATTGACTGACAATGTGAATAATTTTGTGAGATCACTTCTACTTTATATTTCTATACAGAAGGAATTTATTGGCAGATAGATAGAAAGCTAGCCTTGGAGTCAGGAAGGCCTTGAGTTTGAATCTTAATTATTTTCAACCTTAATTTCTCATCTGTAAAATGGGAATAATTATGTCTCCTCATGATTGTAAAAATCAAATAAGATGGCATTGTCAAATGCTTTGTAAAATTAAAGTGTTAAATAAATGCTATTTAAAAAAATCATCGTATACACTCTCTAAAAAGTAGAGATAGCAATCTATCCATGCTTTCTTGTTCCACACAATTCTTGTAGATATTTTCCCTTAAATCTTCCATAAAAGAGCGACCCAGTGCACTGGTCACTTTACTTGGGGTCTTTTGACATCTTATGGATAGTGTATCCCCTTTTCTACTCTTATCCTATTCTTTCTTCTTAATATATAATCAAATCATCTCCTTATCTAGTTATACATACAATGTTTGATAGTATCTGTTATCAAAGGGTTCCTGTTATAAGCTTGCAATATAGTCACTTTTATAATTAACAATCTTATATTGAAAGTAAGAAAGAGGGGCAGCTAGGTGGTGCAGTGGATAGAGCACCAGCCCTGAATCCAGGAGGACCTGAGTTCAAATCTGGTCTCAGACACTTAACATTACCTAGCTGTGTGACCCTGGGCAAGTCACTTAACCTCAATTGCCTCAGTAAAAAGCAAAAAAAAAAAAAAGTAAGAAAGAATAGATACCACAAGGAGAGAGGGAAAAACAAAGATACAGACTCATAGATTCATATCTCCCTAGATGGGGAGAGCAGGCTATTGGTATCAATTCCCTCTCCTGTCCTGGAGACTTATGAGAGTTCTTTCCTCCAGGCAGAACTATGCTGAACAGGTACTAAAATATGTACTGATAGGCTAATCACATAGGTTGCCTACCCAACTATTTGTTTTTAGTCTATGCTATATGTTCTTTCATCATTTTATTTTTTCATATCTGCTGGCTAGGACAATCTCTTTCTAATGATTATGAAGCTAATCGAGAATATGTTACTGCTTTAACTAAGGAAAACATACCCTTATAACAGACACTCCATATAGTTATATAGATTCCTTGTCTCCCCAAAACTATACAGACACATGGATTAGCTCAGAGCATTCAAGGCAGAGGTAGGAGCCAGAGTTAAATCTCAAATTTTAGTACCAGGTCAGTTCCATAGTAAGCCGAAATATATATTTTGTGTGACCCAAGTTTTACTTATTTGTTCTTGTAAATTATGAGTTTTTAACTTTGAGTCTGTGAACTGGTTTAGATAGATGGATGGATATATAGATAGATATAAATATATTTCAATATAATTGGTTTCCTCTGTGATCTTATATATTTTATTTTATACAATTAAAAACAACATTCTGAGGAGTCCATGAACTTCATTTATACTGCTAATGGGGTTGATAACAGCAGCAACAACAACAACAGCAAAAAGAGGTTCCTAAACCTCTACTAAAAGAAAGGAGTTATTCTGTAGCAAGTATGGCAACTATGTTTGCCAACAGATTATATTAGATACATATTGCCTAAGTTATTAATGTTTAGGATAAATTCTTATAGTATGTTGCTAAACTAATAAAAAGAGTTCTGAGTATATGAAAGTGAGGTCATTTTCTAATGACTGAGATCACAGGGGACATCTAGGCAGTACAGTGGATACAGTCCTGGGCCTGTCCTAAATTCAAATATGACCTCATACACTTACCACCCTTGTGATCCTGGGCAAATCACTTAACTCTGTTTGCCTCAGTTTCCTCATCTGTAAAATGAGCTAGGAAAGGAAATATATATTAGAATTTTTAATATCTTTGTCAAGAAAATCTCAAATGGGGTCACACAGAATCAGACAGGACTGAACATGAGTTAACTGGGAGTGATCTAATTGTGTTATCATCTTCATCTCAGGAATAAACACACTTTTAGACCATATTGTACCTCACTAAACTTTTAATAATCAGCAGATTCCTAATTTCAAATTCCTATAGATTGTCTCTATAAAGCCTAAATTCAGAGAATATGAATTTGAGTTCTGACTTTTTACTGAGATAGATGGCAAAGTATATACAACTTTTGGACAACTCTGGAGCCAGAAAGACCTGAGTTGACACTTTTTAGCAATGTGTGCTCTGGCAAATCATTTATACCCATTGTCTGCTTTAATTTTCTCATCTGTATAATGAGGATAATAATTGCACCTTCCCTTTAGGACTGCTATAGAGATAAAATGAGGTAATTACAAAATGCTTTGTAAACCTTGAAGTGTTATATAAATGCTAGTTAAGTTATTACTTACTACTTGTGTGAGCTTAGTCAAGCTATTTTAAGATCGCTCTGTCTCAGCTCCTTAAGTCTAGACAAAAAAGTGGTTGGACTTGATGTGTAAGGTTCTTTACAGCCTTAAATCTATGATCCTATGAGCCTATTTGATGACATTTACTTTACAATCTAAGACATACAACTAGAACAAAGGACTCCAAAGCATCCTGCCTAGAAAGTTACAATTGGTATGATTTAAGACGCAAAAAGTGATGGATTTTGTCACAATTATCTCATCACTCTATTTGATAATTCCAAATAATTTCAAAACTAATGAGGCATTTTAAAAGTTTTAAAGTCAAAAATAAATTTAGTTTAATTCAGATTCCACATTTATTTGTGTAATTGTATAATTATATATGTGTGCATGTGTGTAAATATGTATGTATGTATGAATAAGCCTGAAATTCATTTTTATTCTCTTTCCCCCCATCTTTTGTCTCTCTAGAAATAAATTACTGTTTTCAACCACCTCCCCTCTAGTCTCTATCTCTTACCTCTCACCTACTTTCCTTCTATCTGACAGGGAATTGAATTCAACTGGATGATTGGTCAGGCAGTTTGCCTAGTGACCTGTCCTTCACCCATAGAAAATAGTTTATGTTCCAGCTCTCCATAGGGGTATTAGTTGGGATTTGGAGTTGCCCTAGGCCAAAGGGCCCTGGAGGAGATTAGGTCAGTGGAGAGCTGGACTAAAATTTCCAGACTGTGAGAGAATAAATCCAATTGTTTCCTTTAAT
This sequence comes from Myrmecobius fasciatus, assembly GCA_023553655.1. NCBI lineage: Eukaryota > Metazoa > Chordata > Mammalia > Dasyuromorphia > Myrmecobiidae > Myrmecobius > Myrmecobius fasciatus. Next base: position 96,608 of record JAJPUD010003310.1, on the reverse strand, counting down.
TCAACAAGTCAGAAGAAGCACTATAATTTTCCTAAAGTGGCAATGTCTAATTTTCTGAGTGTTCTCTTTCTCTCTCTCTCATTCTCTCCCCCACCTTGTAAGCAAGTTATAAATTAACAATAAATTTGGCAATTAACAAGTGTGGTGTGGGTCTGAACATCCTGCTAATGAGGCCACGGTTACAGTTTAGTCCTGACATTAGCTAGCTGGCCAATTAGCATAGTTATTTGATGGACACAAAGTACTAGAGAAGGTACTTGCTTGAAGGTACAAAACTGAGGCCCAGGGCCATATTCTAAGGTTTTAGGGGAGGGGATCAGGGAAAATACAAGGGTCCCATTCCCTGCATTATAGCTAGAGGGTTGGAGAATTCTGATTAGACCACAGTTTATATGGGGAAAAAAAAGATCTGAGAACTTTAAAAACTTTGAACTTTTAAAAAAGCAACTAATGAGTTTTTAGGTTAAATTGATAAAACAAAACAAACAATTGCCCCCCCCCCATTGCTTTCAGTTCTGGATACTACCTTTTAGGAAAAAAAATAAACTCATATGTTTCCTCAGACAAGTAACCAAGATGATGAAGGACTTAAAATTATGCCATACAAGGATCTATTGAAGAAAGGGAATGAGTTACCTGAAGAACAGAAGATAGAATAGACACATATTTCTTCAAATATGTGAAAGGCTGATGTGAGGAAGATCAGAATTGTTCTGCTTGACACCAGAAAGCAGAATGAGGAGTGATAGAAATTTCAGAAAAATAGGCTTCATATCAGTGTAAGGAAAACTTCCTTACATTTAGGGATTGTATGAGTGTAACATATGGTGAAGAAAAAATTTGAAGGGTAATATTGAAGAGAGAAACAAGGGCAGACCACATTGAAATATCATAAAAAGGCAATATTTATTAGAAAGCTGCATATAGGTAAGAAAGGGAAGAAGATATTTATTGCCACACAGTTCTCACTGTCTATTTGAATAAATACTAGCACCTTGTCAGTTTTAGCACCAGCTACAGCCCTGTCTTTTAAAATCCTATTGTGTGTGGGGCAGGGTTGGCCACGAAATCTTATGATTCTGCACAGAGAGCTCACTTGATGAATTCCCCACATGGAATTTGTTCCATTTATAGATCTTCCATAACTGGTTTTGGTTGACTAGCCATGTGATGAAGAGACGACTCTTTAATTGTGTAGTCAGAAATTCTTTTGGTTTAAATTATTCCTGCTGTTAAGAGAAGAGAGACAATGCTTTAAAGAGAGAGGACTGAGATCTTGGCCATGAAATACTCACAGGTGACCCATTAATATGAGTTTTAGGCATTTGCTTTATAATTTTTTTTCATTTTAGCTGAAGGTGATTGGGTATTACAACCTTATGAGTTTGGAAAGTTAGTTGTAAAATATGCCAAAATGGGGGCTTGAGCTCAAAGCATTGGAGAAATACTCCAACCCATCAGGGTTAGAGAACTGTGATATATAGACAGCCTGACTCTAGAAGAATAAGGTTTACACTATTATTCTGTGACATTTCTCTGATCCTGTCCTCGAAAAACTTCTGGTCTAATTTGAAGAAGTTAGGCAGGTATGTAATGAAAAGTATCAGGATAATTTCAAGGGAGGCTTTTCTTGTGACATCATTGATATAAGGAACTCCCAATAAACAAATTCTCTTTACCAGAGTAGAGTTATACCTTCTCTTCTATTGATAACCTTAGAAAGTTGACATGAAGAGTTGTACTCTTAGATTAAGTGACTTGCCTTTGGACATATTACTGGCAAGGGAAAAAGGTAGGACTTGACTTGTCTCCCTCATTCAGAGGCCAGCCCTTTATATACCAGGTGCTGAGGCCTCTGAAGAAAAATAAATGTATACACACAAGTATGAGAATGGAATTATAGCATGAGTTCAATTGCTTTTCACATTATCTATTCTAATTCTCACAATAATTCTGAGTAATTGGAGTGTTCAAATATGGTTAATTCTATTTTATAGTTTCCAGTGAGGTAAGAGAGGGAGAATGATGTGTCCAGGGTCACTAAGTAGAGGAGCTGATGAGGAGTCAAGAGGAGAGTCTTGACATTTAGCAGTGTGAACCTAGTTGACCTTGCTATCCCAAATGGAAAGTACCTTCTTGGAATCAGTAGCACTGCTGCCATCCAGTTCACTTATTCCCACACCATATATTTGCAAGAGAGGTGCTTATAAGTCAAGTGCTCCTAGCAAGCCAGAATTTATTCTGCCTACCTGCAAATCCTGGCCATTTTATTTGGTCAAGTTGCATAATTTTTGAACTTACACTCTTGAAAAATTCTTTTTGGAAATGTCAAGGTGACTGGCATATTAAAAAATGAGCTTGGGCAAACAAAGATGACATTCTTCTCATTCTTTCATTGCTGAGTCATTTTCTATGTAACTCTGTTTAGTGCTTAGGCATCTTCCCTAGTGTACCCATAACCCTGCTCAAAAGGGACCTTCTGGAGGAAGATGAAGCTGTAGTGTAGTGGTCCTCTGTATTTTTGAGTATGAGAACCCTTTCTTAATCATCAAAACTTTTCTGGACCCCTACATGATGGTAGTTGTGCTGTGAGTATGAAGGGATACTCATAGTGCAGGTCAAGAAAATACACCACAAAAACGTTATTGTGAATTCATTTTGTCAATCACAATAACATCTCTCTACATTTTTTTTTTTTCTTTTGCTTAGGCAATTGAGGTTAAGTGACTTGCCCTGGGTCACACCGCTAGGGAGTGTTAAGTGTCTGAGACCAGATTTGAACTCAGGTCTTCCTGACTTCAGGGCTGGTGCTCTATCCACTGGGCCACCTAGCTGCCCCACATCTCCCTACATTTAAAAAAACAATTATACATCTATGTGCAAGACATATTTAATTTTGTCTACTGAAGATAGGCTTGCTCTTTTAGAGACTAGTCTATGAATTTATAGAACACATTGTAAAAACTAGGTAGGAGAGGGAAAAGAGCAAACATTTATTAAGAACCTACTATATTCCAGGCACCATGGTAAACACCTTAATATTATTATTTTATTTGATCCTCACAATAACTTTCAAAGATCAAAGATATTATCTCTATTTTGAAATTGAGGAAACTGAGGTAGACACATCAAGTGACTTGTCCCAGGTCATATACCTAGTGTGTCTCAGGCTGTATTTGAACTCAAGTCTTTTTAAACTTCTAATCTAACACTTTATCCATTTGTATCGCTTAGTTACCGGGCACTTAACTTCTCTCCAGGTACTATATGCATTGATGACTTTGGTCTCCTTCCACGTACAAAATACTCCATCTCTAGATTCTATGCATTTTTCACTGTCTCCCATTCCTTAAATTCTCTTCTTCCTTACCCCTACTTCCTGGCTTTTATGACTTTCAGTTTTAGAAAAAAAATCCTAACTTCTGCTAAAAGCTCTTCCTGGTTCTACTTAATGCAATTATCACTATTTTATTATATGTATTATATTTATATAAATTGTATGTTTATATATATCTTGTTTGTACAGGGGTTATTTGCATGTCTTTCTGTGTTGGATTATGAGTTCCTTGAGAATAAGGATTCTTTTTTTTTTGGCTTTCTTTGTATCTCATTGCTTAGCATAGTTCTTTGCATATAGTAGGAATTTAATAAATAATCGTCAATTTTACTTGACACCTGTAAATCCACAGACTGTGAATCAAAAAATAATGGAATTTTGCCTTCAATGCATCACTTTCTCTTATTTGACCCTTTCCTCCCAAGGCTCTCTTGTTTTATTAAAGCAGTGGGGATAATAAATGCTTTTCAATATATTAGTGACTTGATTGTGCTATTGGCACTAAAAATATTTTCATTACAAAAAAGGATCAATAATATAATGGTGGACTGTCCCCTTTTAACTGTAGGCTTTCAAGTGTGGGCTTTTCTTAGGGGCTTTGAATCACATCTTAGATCATATATTATGGGGAGAGGAGAGTAACACAGGAGAGAAATTTTAGAAATAATCTATCCTAATTTCTTCATTTCAAATGTGAGGAAAATGACATGGGGGTGTAGAGTAATTTTTTCAACATTGTCCAATGAGGTGATGAAAGTGAATGGATTAGTATCTTGGTATACTAACTCAGTGCAATGTTCTTTTTGACTATAACAAATAGAGACCTTTTATTCTGAATATTCAGGGTACTAGAATGTCAGTATTTTATTCAGTTTGAATGATTTCCCTATTTGCTTTGAATTATTACCATCTTTACCTAAGAAAACTTACTTGTAATATAATTTTTAATTACAAATAGACTTTTGTGCTCTTTGGGCATTTGCTTTTCTATTGAAAATAAAAAGTAGTGAAAATGAGTATAAAATTATTGAATTTTAATCCAGAATGGAACCTTAAAGGTTATTTAACCTAGGGATGCTTAACTTTTTTGGCTGTTGTTTCATTTGAAAGTCTTGTGAAGCCTATGAATCTCTTCTCAGAATAATGTACACAAAAAATAGGATTGCAAAGGAAAAGAATCATATTGATAAGCTTAAAAAACACGTTAGTTCATGGATTGTAGGGTAAGAATGCCTGATCTTGTCAAGTCTCCACCATACTAGATATACATCTTACAAATGTAGTTTGAGGCCTGAGACACTAAGTAGCTTATTCAAAGTCATAAAAAGGTCATTTGTACAAAATTTGGACAAGAATTTGGGTCTCTTGATATTTTGCATCAAACACTCCATTCTTGAAGAAAAAATAGAGTAAAACTGAGTTAATATGGATTTAACAACTCAGGAGACATTCAGATAAGCATATTTTACTTTGCAGGAAAAAACAACTGTGTTCTCCATAAATCACATCTCTGCATAAAATACCAATTTAAAAAATTGTTTAAAATATTTAAATAAAAAGATTTCTTTTTCTAGAAAAACATTGGCTTCTGAAATTGTACTTTAAAGTGTAGCAAACTTTATAAAACAAATCAGTAACAAATGGCAATTTTGTGATTCAAATATTTAATGAAGACCCTACTATATTCTAAGCACTATGGTAGGTAATACATATAAAACAACTTCAGCGTAGAGAACCACTAACAAATGGGGGAGGTCAAGAAATGTCTCTTGGAAGAGAGACTTGAGCTTCTAAAAGATGTTTATGAGGAGATAACATCACAAGTATGGGAGACAGTTTGTGGAAAAACACAGAGTTGATAGTAACAATAATATTAGTAACAATAGCAGCTAGCATTTATAGAACTCTCTAAGATTTGCAAAGTACTTTACACATGGCATTTCAGTTGCTCCTCACAAGAACTTTTTGAGGCAGGTGCTATTATGAGCTCCATTTACAGATGGGGAACCCGAGACCTAGAGTGGTTAATGACTTTCCTATAGTTATATACCTATTATATGTCCAAGACATGATTTGAACTTAGGTTATCCTGATTCTACGTCCTGTACTCTATTGCTCCTATGCTGTGTATAAGGGAGGAAGTGGGGCAGTTTGGGTAGAGCACAGAATTCATGAATAGACATAATGGGGAATAAGTCTGGAAAGCTCTCTGGGTAACTAGATTGTAAATAGTTTAAATTACAGCAAGTTATTTTTTCTAGAAGCAACAAGGAACTTTTTGAGAGTAGGAGTAACATGATCAGATCTTTCCTTCAGGAATATCAAGAAAGGAAAGAGTGAAGAATGAAAAGAGGGGAGGAAGGAAAGAAGGAAGGAAGAAAAGAAGGGAAGGAGGGAGAGAGGAAGGAGAGAAAAGGAAGGAAGGAAAGAAAGAAGGAAGGGAGGGAGGGAGGAAGGAAAGAGAAGTAAGGAAGAGAAGGAGAAAGGAAAGAAAGAAAGAAGGAAGGGAGGGAGGGAGAGAGGAAAGGAGAAAAGGAGAGGGGAAGCAAATGCTTATTAAACACCTATTACATTGAAGATAATGTGCTAAACATTTTGGAAATATTATCTCATTTGGTGCTCATAACAACTTGGGGGATTAGGAGCTATTATTGCCTTCTTTTCATTTGAGAATATTGAGGCAAACAGAGAATAAATGAGTTATTTATCCAGGATCACTTTGCTAGTCAGTGTCTGAGGCTGAATTTGAACTTAGGTCCAGGAATAGTACTCTGTTCACTGCCCTAACGAACCACCTCCTACTCTTAGGTGTCTGCAAAAATTCTGACAGTAATGTAGTTGAGAGAGGGGGTACCAGGCTGCATAAGGAGGGACAAGTTAGTTTTAGTCAGAAACTGAGGAGATAAAAGCTTCTTCCTCAATCAGCAGTGAAAAGCTGCTGCAGTTCCACCCAGGTGGAACTATGCAGAACCAAGATAATAACAGTTATAGTAATAGCAACATTAATGGTGACTCTCTGAGATTCATTCCAGTTTTAAGATTCTCTTATTCCCCAATTCTCTGATACCAAAAAGGGGTTTTCAAATTAATTATTATCCTGCTTAAGGCTTTTATGAAGAGCAATGGTTTGTCTTCTTTCTGTCACAGACCTTGGATATGGCATTGTAATGTGTCCATCTAGCGGCCACAAGCAGGAATGAAAAGAAAATTAAAACTAATATCCAACACCAAACTGCCTCTGAAAATCCTCCTTAGTTACTTTATTCTTTCAATTGAACTTAACCCCTATTTACTGCTTCAGCATGCAAAGTATCTGAGAGACAAACCTGTATTATTAGCCAGTTAGATTCAGTCTTCCTCCATCAATTGAAATTTACCTGAGAAGTAATATAAGTGATCTCAGAGTGATGCAGAATTCATTGAGTTTTGTATAGGTTCCTGGTATCCACTGGTAGGCCAGTGGATAGAGTCCTAGACTGCAGTCAGGAAGACTCATCTTACTGAGTTCAAATCTGGCCTCAAATACTTCTCAGTTGCTTAATCCTGGGTAAGCCACTTAACCCAGTTTGCCTCAGTTTCCTCATCTGTAAAATGAACAGGGGGAGGAAATGGTAAACCGTTCCAGTGTCTTTGCCAAGAAAATCCCAAATGAGATCTCAAAGGGTCAGATATGACTGAAGAATAATAGGCTCTTGGAGAGCAGCAATGAAACCTTATATCTTTTCTCTTTTTACAACAGCTTTCCACAGTGCCTCATACAGAATAGATTATTAATTTTTGTTAAAACACCTAAATTGTTTCAAATTCAGCTAGATGAGAGCATCTAATAGAGTACTGGCCCTCAAGTCAAGAAGACCTGAGTTGAAATCCCACCTCAGACACTCTGAACAAGTTTCACTTATCCTCTGTTTGCCTCAGTTTCCTAATCTATAAAATGGGGATAATAATAGCAGCTACCTCTAAGGGTAGAGATAAATAATTGTAAAACACTTAGCACAGTTACTGGAAATAGTAAGTGCTGTATAAATGTTAGCTACTATTATTATTATTTATTATTATTACCCTAAATGTCATGGTGGATGTAATGAACAAGTTTTAGGCAGCTCTCTATTAATGCACTAACCTCGGGATTAAACTAAAGTAATGATAATAATAATAATTAACATTTATATAGTGCCTGCTATGTGCCAAATATTGTGCTGTGTTTTTATAATTATTACCTCATTTGATTCTCAAAACAACCTTGCAAGGTAGATGCTATTGTTATTCTCAGTTTTACAAGCGAGGAAACTGAGGCAAACAGAAGATAGATGATTTGCTTTGGATCATACAGCTAGTAAATAAATGTCTTAGGCTGAATGTGAACTCAGGTCTTCCTAAGTACAGGGTCAGAGACTGGACAAAATAACACACTAGTCCAACCTATCACCTCATACAAACAGCCTCATTGGAGCCAACTGGGCATAATGGATGGACTCCCAGAAGTAGAGTATACCTGAGTTTGATTCCACCCTTAGAGGTTTATGAGCTTTATGATTTTGAGAAAGTCATTTGATCTCCTTAAGGTTCAGGTTATTTTTTCCTCCTCTGCAAAATGGGGACACGGGGATAATAATAGTATCTGCCACATAGGGCTTTTATAAATATCAAATGAGATTATATATATAAGGTATTTTGTAAATCTTAAGGCATTATATAAATGTTAGCTACTGTTAGATCTTTTTGATGTCATCATTTGTTGGGATTCTTGGAAATATTTGTTTTTTTATTTTATTTTATTTTATTTGCATAACATATGTGTGGGTAATTCTTCAACAATAACCCTTACATAGCTTTCCGTTACAAATTTTCCCCCCAACTCCCCACCCCTCCCCTAGATGGCAGGATATCCACTACATGTTAATTATGTTAAAATATTGGCAAATCGAATATATGTATACATATTTCCAAACTTATTGTTGTGCAAGAAAAATCTTATCTACACAAACGATATATCAGATAAATAAAGCACAATGTAAGCAAACATCAATCAAGGAGTATGAGAATGTTATGTTGTGGTCCACATTTCACATCCCTCTCTCTGGGTGTATATGGCTTTCTTCAGTGAACAATTGGAAGTGGTTTGAAACATGTCATTGTTGAAGAGAGCCATGTCCATCAGAATTGATCATCATATAGTACTGTTGTTGCCATGTATAATGATCTCCTGGTTCTGCTCAGGAAATATTTGTTTTTAATAGCACTTATATCCCCTTTACTAAGTCTTTCATTCAGGCTAACCATCCTTACTTCCTTCAACTGGCTTCTTTTAACATGATCTCAAGTTCTATACCATCCTAGCTATTCTTCAAGAAAGAATATCTAGTTAATCAATATTCTACCAAAAATGCACTTCCTAGTAATAAAAAAAATATTTCAGATGGGACATGACCAAGATAGAGAATGGTAGGATTATTGCCTTCCTCATTTTAGGTATTATGGATTTGTGAATATAACCTGATTGCATTAATTTTCTTCTCTACTATTTAACTTTTGAATTAAATTGAACTTTTTGTTCTCTAATACCCTCATTTCTTTTCTAAATTTCAGCCGACCTACATTTCCTTCAAATCTCACTTATAAAATTGATTTTTTGAACACAAATATAAGATTTTACATTTATCATTGGCAATTTTCACCTTATATAATTTGATATATTCTAACCTTTCAGAATCTCTGTTTTTATTTTTATATTATATGATATATATAATTTAAAATGTAATATATATATATATGTGTGTGTGTGTGTGTGTGTGTGTGTGTGTGTGTGTGTGTGTGTGTTATCTCTGTCCACTTTGCATTATAAGTAACTTTAATAAGCATCTTATCTACAGGATATCTTTATCCAAATCATTGTAAAGGACCAATCATAGATGCTTAGGGCAACTCCAGTGGAGACTGCTTTTTTACATTAGACTATTAATAGTGACTATTTGGGTCTGGCAATGCAACTAGTCGTTAAATATATGTGTGCATGTGTGTGTGTGTGTGTATTAGTCACTGTCTATATATCTGGTTGATATCTATGGTTTTCATAGGAATGACATGAAATAATTAAATGCTTTTTACAATTTAAGAAAATATAAGCATTCTATTACTTTAGCAATATTGTTAAAAATGAAAATAAAGTTAAACTGACATGACTAGTTTCTAATGAAGCCATCAGGGTTATTTTTTGTTCAATATTTCTGTTTTTCTATGGTTTCTAATCATTCCTTTAGTATGTTCTAGAATATTGACAGGAATTGAAGTCTTCACAGCCTGGGGTTTTCGGTCTCCATTCTCTCTCTCTCTCTCTCTCTCTCTCTCTCTCTCTCTCTCTCTCTCT
>JAJPUD010003310.1:60431-86894 GCA_023553655.1 Myrmecobius fasciatus | reverse complement strand
TCTCTCTCTCTCTCTCTCTCTCTCTCTCTCTCTCTCTCTCTCTCTCTCTATCTCTCTCTCTCTCTCTCTCTCTCTCTCTCTCTCTCTTTCTCTCTCTCTCTCTCTCTCTCAATCTGTCTCTGTCTGTCTGCCTGTCTCTCTAACTAAAGCAATATTTGCTCTTCATGCTTCCTTCATTCTCTAGCAAAGATCATTGACAGTGTCTCAGAAATCATATTTGCCAGTTCCTTCAGTGTCCTGAAATATACTTTATCCAGCACAGATAACCTGAGTTCATCAAGCAAGTCTAGGTGCATTCTCTTTTGCTACTTACACTGGTTATTGACTTATTTGCCAGGTTAGTTGTCCTTTGCAAATTGAGGTCATTTTCTCCAGCAGAGGAAAGAGAAGTATTTTAGCAGGCAAGGAACATTTCTTGAAAACTTACCATTGGCCAGGCATTATACTAGGTGCTAAGCAAACAAATGTAGTATAAGCAAAAAGGATGACAATCCTTGCCCTTAAAGAGCTTACATTATAATTGGGGGAGACAACATGTAAAAAAAGAACAGAAAAGCTGTGGATGGAGAGTCAGAAGTACAGATATGAGGGCGAATGAAAAATAGAAAGTCCAAGAATGTCCTTAAAATGGATGCTCTGGGAAAATTTTACCAGTAGGAGAAGTGGTCCAGCATAGAACTGAAGAAATAAGAATTGATCAACAATCTCTTTTCTTTGTCATCAACTACTCTTCAATCTGCCTTGAGTAGTGGTCCATACATTCCTTGACTGAGCCTCATTTCCTACTTCATATAGCTAAAAACAAAACTAACTAACAAGCAAAAAGCATTCTAAAAAACCCAAAACATCATCTTTACTTCCCAGTCTCAGTTCATTTTGAAAATTAGTACTGTTGACCCAGATTTTACAATATTTTAACATTTTTATTTAAATTTTTTAGTTCCAAATTTTATCCCTTTCCTCTTTTCCTTTCCTGAGATGGTAAGCAATAGATATAATGCCACACTTTAAAATTTACTCTTTATTGCTTCCTCTTGTTTCCATCCTCTTTATCAGTCTAAAAACTCTATGGGGATTGCTGAAGTCCTTGAAATTACAAAATGGCATGTTAAAACCTATCTCTTCATTCAAAACCTGTCTCTTCACTTTAGTGGTTTCTTTTTATGTTTTCAGAATTTTATTCCTCAAAACTGCCTATCTTCTAAACTGATTTCCATTATATAAGAACTTAAGTTTTTTGGATGAAGAAATAAATGAATCAATTTATTTAAGTGGTTATTATGTGCAACATACTATATTAAGGGCCAGGAATACACATAGAAAAGTAAAACAGTCCCTATTTTCTTTTTTTTATAGAATTCTTTTTTTTTCTTTTTGCTGAGGTAATTGGGGTTGAGTGACTTGCCCAGGATCACACAGCTAGGGAATGTTAAGTGTCTGAGGCCAGATTTGCATTCAGGTCCTCCTGACTTCAGGGCTGGTGCTCTATCCACTGCGCCACTTAGCTGCCCCAACAGTCCCTATTTTCAAAGGTCTTATATTATAATAGGGTCCTTTTGAGCCTTTTGAAATATAATCTCTCCAAGTCTGGGGTAGATGTCAGAATACTCCTAATTGTCCCCTCCTTTATAACAAATTCTAATATGGAGTGGTTAGTATTCCCCTAAAGTTCCCATCATTTCTGTCAACTAGACTTTCTTTTTTCTGATAAGACTTAGGTCCAAAATAAAATTTTCCTTTATTAATATGGTCACTTTTAAACCTTGAAGTCATCCTTGAGGAAAATCAAGAAATTATTAGGGACACTGACTTAAGCAAAGAGATTGCTTCAGCAAATGTCAGCTTCATCTTTATGCAGATGATTCTCAGTTCTATTCCTCCAGCCCTAACCTCTCTCTTGACCTCCAATTTTACATCTTCAACTGCTTTTGGACATTTTGAACTGGATTCCAATAGATATCTTAAAATCCCTCTCAATAATGACTTTACCTCCTTCACAATTATGTAGTAGATATAATGCCAAACCTATCTTAGATGTTTTTACCTATGTGATTCTGGTCAAGTTGATTAGGCTCTCAATTTCAGTTTCCTCATCTATAAAATGGTGATTATAGTAATAGCACCCACTTCAAAAATTGTTTTGAAGGTCAAATGAGATAATGTTTTCAAATTGCTTAGAACAATGCTTGGCACCTACTAGATGTTTAATAAATGTTGATTCAATTCTATGTCTCTATTACTATTGAAGTTAGTCATCTTTCTAGTCATCAAGGCTTATAACCTAGGTGTCATTCATGACACTTCACTCTCATTTTCAATATCAAATCAGTTGTTATGATGTCATTTCTATTTTTGCAACATCTTTTCTATATGACCCTTCTGTTTTTTGACATTACACAACCCTGGTAAAGGTCCTATCATTTAATGTGTGGACTACTGTAATAATATGATAATTGGTCTTAGTGCTTCAAGTCACTCCCCATTCTATTCTATTTTCTTTTTAAAATTTTTTTTAATTAAAACTTTTTTATTTGCAAAACATATGTATGGCTAATTCTTCAACACTGATCCTTACAAAGCTTTCTGTTACAGAATTTTCCCCCCTAGTTCCCACCCTTCCCCTAGTTGGCAGGAAATCCACTACATGTTAATTATGTTAAAATACTTGACAAATCTAATATATGTTCTATTCTATTTTCCACTCAGCTATCAAGTTGATTTTCCTGAAGTAAAGATTGGCAGCTAGATTTCACACTGGTTGAGCAATTCTTTTGGAATCAGGAAGATTCATCTTCATGGGGTCAAATCTGACCTTGGGCACATACTAGCTGTGTGACCCTGAATACGTCACTTAACCTGGTTTGCCTCACTTTCCTCATCTATTAAATGAACCAGAGGAAAAAAATGGCAATATACTTCAGTATCTTTCTCAAGAAAACTCCAATAGTGCCAGGAAGAATCAGATCTGACTGAATGACAACAAAGTAAAAGTCTTACCATGTCACTCCCCCTTCTATAAAATCAACTGGTTCTCTCTCACTTGCAGAACCAAATATAAAATCCCCTGTTTGACTTTCAAAGCCCTCTACATCCCAATCCCATTCTACTTTTCTAGTTTTCACACATTTTATTTCCCTCTACATATTTTGATCTAATTCCACTGGATTCTTTGCTGTTACTCAAACAAGACACTTCATCTCTACCTTCTAACTGTCCTCCATGCCTGAAATTTTGCCCCTCTTCATGCCTGTTTTTTAATTTTCAACAAAAATCCAATGCTATACAAGAAACTTCTATTAGTTTTTATTATTGAGTCATTATAACTCTTTATGATCCCATTTGGTGTTTTCATGGCAAAAATACTGGGGTGGTTTCCCATTTCCTTTTCTAGCTCATTTTGTACCTGACAAAATTGAAGCAAACAGGGTTAAGTGACTTGCCCAGGGTCACACAATTAGTAAGTGTCTGAGCCTGGATTTTAACATCATGCATAAATATTCCTGACTTTGTCCCAGTACTTTATCCATCATCCATCAATATGCTTAGCATTTTAGTGTTACTGCTCCTCCTTAATCTGTTTTCTTTGCCTCCTCTCTGAAATTACCCCCATTCATTCTGTATATATAGTGTTTATACATAGTTGTTGGCTTCTTAGGGCATGGATTGTTTTGTTTGTTTGTTTTGTTATTTTTTGTATCCTTAATATTTATCATAATGCTGACATACAACAGTCATTAGATAAATGCTTACTCACTTGGCTTGACTTGATTAGTTTTAATTCCCAATCATTATTCTATCAGACCTCTTTGTCAGTACATCTGTCCTGAGCCCTCATCAATTTCATCTCTTAATTTCCAGGAATGGTTGTCAATCATGGAACATTATTTTAGAAGGACAGAGATTGCAAATTTTGCCAAAGCACAGTGGAAGGAGAGTCTGTTACAATAGAAAAGATTTTTTAAGACCTGTATTCAAATCCTAGCTCTGCCACTTTTTTAAGGTGTGAAGTTGGACCATTTCCTGACTGAAATATTGATGAGTGAACAGAGAAGAAAAACCAACATAATGAGGGACCTCAGCTCATGAATTTTGTTATTTGTTATGAATATTTATTATGACATTTGTTATTTGTTATTTACTATTTTCCTCGGTTACATTTAAAACAATTCTTCATTTTTTTAAACTTTTGAGTTCCAGAGTCTATCCCTTATCTCCACTCCCAGCCGCCATTAAGATACCACAAGGAAAGTTAAGCAAAAACACTTCCATATAAGTCCTGTTGTGAAAGAAAACATAGATCTCCCATGCCAATAAAAAAAACTTTAAGAAAAGTAAAGTTTCATAAAGAAAGAGAGAGAGAGTATAATTTAATTCTGTATTCAAACACAATCAGTTTCTTATTTTGGTATAAATAGGATTTTTCATCATAACTCCTTCAGAGTAGTTGTGGATCATTGTACTGCTGAAAATAGCAAAGTCATTTATAGCTAGTCATCCCAGAACCTTGTCATTACTTTGTATATAGTACATATCACTTTGCTTGAGTTCATGGAGGACTTTCCAGGTTTTTTTCTCTAAGAACATTCTGCTCACCACTTCCCATAGAACAAAAATATTCAATGACAATCATACACCACAATTTATTCAATCATTCCTCAATTAATGGGCATCCCATCAATTTCCAATTTTTTGTCCTGAGAACAGAGCTGTTACAAACATTTTTATACATATAGTGACCATTGTTTAAAGAAACAGAGTATTTAGCCTACAGAAAAAACTTAGGAATGGACATGTCAGCTGTCTTCAAGTATTTATCCTGGGGGTGTTTAGGGTTTGGTGCTTAGAGAGATATGGAACCATTTAATAATGTGCCTCCTTTAGTGGACATCTCCTCACCTACTAGATACTCTTCCTATATTTATCCCTAATAGTCTGATTTCTTTTTCTCCCCTTCCCTGTTATACTAAACTCTAGACTGTAGAAGAACCAGTCCTCCTTCTCTAACCCCTGATGTCTTCTTTTTCATTTTAATCTACCTTAATTCTACCCTATAATATCTCACTCATTCTTCCCTCCTATCTCCAAACTATGTCCTTAGTTCTCCATAATTAGTAAACTTTCTCCCATTTTAAATCTCTTCTCCTCTCATTCCTTTTGTCTGCTGGTACTTACAAATATGAAACTCTCTCCTGATAACATGCCATCTTTGCTACCCTTTGCAATACTGATTACTTTTTTCTGTCATACTCCCAAATATCATTTTTTTAAAATTTCTTCCAGAATTATATTTCTTTCTAAGTCATAGGTCAATATGTCTATTGGCTTATATCACCATAAGCATCACAAAAGAGAACATATTCCAATGATGATGAACATATCAATTTTCATTTATGAGAATTGGATAAGTTTAAAATAATTCCTTTGTCTAAGACTACTATTCTTTTTTTGACTTTTCTTTTTTTATTAAAGCTTTTAATTTACAGAAAATATGAGTGATTTTTCTACATTGACCTTTACAAAAGTTTTTTTTGTTCCAAATTTTTCCCCTCCTTCCCCCCACCCCACCCTTAGATGACAGGTAGTCTAATACATGTTAAATATGTTAAATTATATGATAAATCCAATATATTTATACATATCTATATATTTATCTTACTGCACAAGAAAAATCAGATCTAGAAAGAGAAAAAAAAAAAAACAACCTAAGAAGGAAAACAAAATGCAAGAAAATATTCACAGGGGGCAGCTAGGTGGCGCAGTGGATAGAGCATCAACCCTGAAGTCAGGAGGACCTGAGTTCAAATGTGATCTCAGACACTTCCTAGCTGTGTGACCCTGGGCAAGTCACTTAACCCCAATTGCCTCAGCAAAAAAAGAAAAATAAAAAGAAACTATTTACAGAAAGTGTTAAAATGCTGTGTTGTGATCCATACTCAATTCCCACAGGCCTCTCTCTGGATGTATATGACTATCTTCATCACTGAACAATAGGAACTGGTTTGAATCACATCATTGTCGAAGAGAACCATGTCCATCAGAATTGATCATCATATAGTCTTGTTGCTGTGTATAATGCTCTCCTGGTTTTGCTCATTTCACTCAGCATCAGTTCATGCAAGTCTCTCCAGACCCCTCTGAAATCATCCTGCTGGTCATTTCTTATCCAAATTATCATTTAGGTGAAGAATATGAATACTCTTTGGTTGCCATTGCAACATAGTAAGCACTACCTAGATTCTTTTTGACTGTCATTTGTCGAGCTTCCACCCTGGATCACTTATTTCACCTGCTTCTTTTACTCTAAATCAAATAGTCTTAGATAAAGTTTGAGGATGTCATAAACTATATTGTTTGCCTCACAAATTTAAATTATCTAATTTCTTTTTTTTTTTTTTTTTGCTGAGGCAATTGGGGTTAAGTGACTTACCCAGGGTCACACAGCTAGGAAGTGTTGAGTGTCTGAGATTAGATTTGAACTCAGGTCCTCCTGACTTCAGGGCTGGTGCTTTATCTACTGCGCCACCTAGCTGCCACCTAGCTGCCCCCTAAATTATCTAATTTCAATCTAGCTCTCAATACAGCAAGGCAATTCTCCTCCATCCTTATAATTTGTTTACCATTAGGTAGTTGCTGGTCCGCACACATTGTGATCCATTTACAATCTCTCTCTGTTTGCACTGGTTACCATCCTTCATTGGAAGTTTTCATAACTGCTGCTTGTTAATTTCTTCCTCCATAACTCAAACCAAATAGCAGTTTATGTAGGAAGCCTTTACTCATCTCCTAGCTATATCAAGCTTCCTCTCTAAGCTTACCTTTCTTTTCAGTCCTATATACCTAGTTATATACTTCTTGTCTTTCCCATTTGAAGATAAACTCTTTGAAAGCAGGAATTGGTTGTGTGTTTCTTTGTATAACCA
Organism: Myrmecobius fasciatus; assembly: GCA_023553655.1. Classification (NCBI taxonomy): domain Eukaryota; kingdom Metazoa; phylum Chordata; class Mammalia; order Dasyuromorphia; family Myrmecobiidae; genus Myrmecobius; species Myrmecobius fasciatus. Next base: position 79,974 of record JAJPUD010003310.1, on the reverse strand, counting down.
GTGCTTAGCATAATACCTGAAATGTAGTTAAGCATTTAACACTTTTTTTTTGAAGTGACAAGGTAATTGCTTTTAAGTATTTGAAGGACAATTACATAGAATGAAGATATGACCAATTCTACTTAGTCCTAAAGGTCAAAACTAGAAGGATTAGATGGAAATTACAAAGTGGTAAATCTAGACTCTGAAAAGAAGCATACTCATCAGCAGGAGTATATATTCTTACCTCCTTTTTTTTTTTTTTTTTTTTAGATCTTATTTTACCACTTTTTCCCTCTTTTCCCCAGTATGACAACCTTTCCCCCTCTAGTTCTCTTTTTCATATTGTCAAAGTAATATCTAGTTAATTATACCCCCAAACTTTAAGTATCCCCCTAGTAGAAATAAATAAAGTTCTCAAGAGTCCTTTCCTTTTTATCTTTTTATGCATCTCTTGAGTTCTGTGTTTGGATGTCGAATTTTTTGTTCAGATCTGGTCTTTTCATTAGAAATAGGTGAAATTCACCTATATTATTGAATGACCATATTCTTCCCTGGAGGATAATGCTCATTCTAGCTGGATAGGTTATTCTTGGCTGTAATCCAAGTTCTTTTGCCTTTCGGAATATCTGGTTTCAGGCCCTGCGATCCTTCAATGTGGAGGCTGACAAATCGTGTATGATTCTAATTATTGATTCTCCGTATTTGAATTGTTTCTTTCTAGCTGCTGGCAGAATCTTTTCCTTGGTGCTATAGTCCTGAAATTTAGCTATGATATTCCTTGGGGTTTTAATTTTGGGGTCTCTTTCAGGAGGTTATCGGTGAATTCTTTCAATGGTGATTTTGCCTTCTGATTCTACAATCTCAGGACAGTTTTCTTTCAGGATTTCCTGGAAGATAGTGTTTAGATTCTTTTTTTCATCATGGCTTTCAGGAAGTCCAACAATCCTTAGATTGTCTCTCCTAGATCTATTTTCCAAGGCAGTTGTTTTTCCTAGGAGATATTTCATATTTTCTTCTAATTTTTCATTTTTTTGTTTTTGTTTGACTGATTCTTCAAATCTTAGTGAGTCATTCACTGGCATTTTTTCAATTCTTATTTTTAAAGTGTTGTTTTCTTCAGTTACCTTTTTAAGCTCCTTTTGTAACTGGCCAATTTGTTCATTGCACTCTTTTTCCACTTCACTAATTTTATTTTTCAATAAATTGGTGTCTTTTTCATATCTCTTTTGCAGGGTATCATATCCTTCTTGCACCGATTTCATTTTATTTTCCCATTTATCCTCCAGCTCTATTTTGAGGTTCTTTATGCAATCTTCCAGAAAGGTCTTTTGAAAAAGAGATCAGTGACGGTCCTTAATAACTTCTTCTGGAATTTTGTCTAAAGGAACCTCAGGATCTGGGATCATCCCTTCTTTTTCTCGATAAAAGCTGTCTATTGTGAGAGTTCTCTTTTGCTTCTTCATTTTTTTTTTGACAGTGTGGATATCTCTTTAAGGTAGGGAAAAATGGCGGCTAAAGATCTTTGCCCTGGGGCAATTCGGCAAATTAACTTAAGGTGCTGGGCTGGTGGGGGCTAGGAGTAAGTCCAAATTACTCCTTAAACAAGGCAAATCTGCCAGAACACCTGCCCCCAATCAGGGCAGAGTGTCCCGAGTGCCTCAGATAAACTCCAGGTTTTTGGAATTTGGAGTTTGGAGTTTGGAGTTTCTGCCACAGTGAGCTGAGTCCCACCCTCACTTCCGGCCTACTCCCTAGTCCTCTGTTTATCCCTCTGTCAGAGTTAGACAAACCTGATATGAAGTTCTTCAGAGATATCAGCAAGCAGTGTCCAAATATTTCTGGATTCATTGCCTTGAAGATCAGTTCAGAGCCTGATTTTATTGTTGATTTGAGAGAAGATTGGAGGAGGAAGCAGAGAGTAATGTTTTCACTCCGCCATCTTGGCTCCGCCCCCAGATTTTCTTTGAGGAGTATATATTCGTAATATACAAAACTACTTGCTGCCTTCCTTTCTAATTGTCTCTATTTTGAATAAGGCATACCTTTCTGGAAACATATTTCATATTTAATCATGCCAATCTCAGTTATACCAGTGAGACCAAATTTGCATTCATATATTTAGGGATATCTAGTTCATCTTTTTATCCATTCTTTCTGCATCTTTTTCTCAATATGAGAGACTGTAACTTTTATTTCTTAGATTTGTTTAAGCCACAAGACATACATCTTATTGACTTTTGACTATTCTTAAAATCAAATCCTCTCTCATTGGAAGATTTTCTGCCTTTAGTGATAAATAAAGGATGTGGTTTTATTTTTTTAAAGGCATTTGAAATAATTTAGGACTTATATTATTAAATCAGGCCATAACTGAGAGTCTGGTGAGAGAGTTTAGCCTTTTAGACTAGGCTAAAATTCAGAATTCATAATCCCTTTGGAAATCTTTGCATAGAGAAAAGGTAGCAAGATAAGTTAAAGATTAATGTAACTCACATCTGGATGACTGATTAAAGTTGCACTGGCTGATTCAACTAAGCTGATTGGAAAATCAATTGAAGCCAAGGGACTTCAAAGTCTGCCCAATACAATGGAAGGGACATTGGACTTGGTGTCTCAGAGATATAATGTCCCAGAGCTACAGGGAACCCCTGAAACCATTTTGTCTGAATTGTGCCTGGGAAAAAAAATGCCTTCTATCATGGCCCTGATAAAAGGATTAGGCACAACCACAGATGTGCTGGAGTTAGCTCAACTGGCTCTCTGAGAGAGGTGATTGGTAAATTTTTAGCAAGAGCATTTCCACTCCAGAAATTGACAAATACTTCAATACAGAGCTTGATTTGTATTGTTTGTTGATTGTCTAGACCACAGGTATCAAATTTGACCTATCAGTGTGACCAGAACCAGACTTAAACATAATTGGGAAATGTTTAACAATATAATACAAAATAGATAATATTCATTGGTAGTTTTCTAAGTCAAAATGTGCATTCAGGGAATATTTTCATTTGAGTTCGACACCACTGGTTTAGACTTAAGAAAGTGGTGGAGAAAATATTTGGAAATCCAATTGGTGTTAGATATTTACCAGCACTCCCTTGGTTAGAATGGTCTTTATTACTTACTAGTTGTGTGACATTTTTCAAGTCATGTAACCTTTCTGAGATGGAGTTCCTCAGTCAAGCCTTTGTTATTGGACTCAGACTGGCTTCCTATCAAATTCCCCACTGTAGCTGTTTAAGACATTTTCTTTTTTCCTCAAGCCCTTAAACACTCAGTTTTTGTAATTATAGCAGATGAATTAGACTTAAAGTTCACTGAGAATATTGAGGCATATGATAGAAAATCACTTGACTGTCTTCTTCCATTCCTCAAATGCTATCCAGAGAAGAAAAGAATAATTCTACTATTCATTAATTCTAACCTTTTCCCCTGTGCTTTTGATCCCCTTTCTCCTGAGTTCATAGGTAGTGGCCTTCAGTAATCATTCTTAATCATTCATGTATCTTACCTTTATACTAATATTCTCAGGTATCCAAAATTTTTAAAAATAAGAATTAATTTTTATATAAATAAAAATAAAAATTTAAAAATGAGAATTCAAGTTTCCCTTGAAATTTCAAAGTCAGCCCATTTTTTAGTTGTTTCTTCTCCTTTCCTATATAATAATGCCTCTGCTTTCTGAATAATTGTCTCATTCCTTAGCACCTTGAAATCTGGGCCTTGCCTTGAAATCAGGAAGGCATGAGTTCAAATCTGTCTTCAGATACTTACTAGCTGTGTGACCCTGGGCAATTCATTTAACTCTGATTGCTTCACAGGAGAAAGAAAGAAAGACAGAAAGGAAGTGAGAAAAAGAGATAGAGAAAAAGAAAAAAATGAGAGCGAGAAAGAGAGAAATAGAAACAGAAAGAAAGAGAGAAGAAGAAAGAGAGAAAGAAAGAAACCTGGATTTTACTGAAGATCACCAGTGGTTTCCTCATTAACAAATCCAATAGCTTTTTCATCATCATCCTCAACTTTGGGAGATAATTATTTCCTTCTATTGGAGACTTTCTCTTCCTGATCTCAGATATGCCATACTCTTTCAGTTGTCCTTTGAGTATTCTAACTATTCTATTTCTATCATTGGTTAGTTAAAGTTACTATCATATAATGGACAGAGTGCTGAACGTGAAGTTAGGAAGATGTAAATTCAAAGTTCACCTCAAACACCCCTAATTTTATGACACTAGACAAGTAACTTAATTCCTTAAAACTTCAGTTTTGTCATTTGTAAAATGTGTATTATGACAGCTCCTTCTTTATAGTGTTCTTGTGAAAATCAAATGATACAATATACATTTTTAAATACCACATAATGTTCATTATGTTATTCCTGATCCCTGAAGATGGGTATTTCCTAAGAGGAAGTCCTTGGCTCTATTCTATTCTTCTACCTTCTTAGCAATCTTCTTTATGCCTATGACTTCAAATAAGAATCTGAGCAGAGATAGGAATAGGGACTAAACCTCTGACTTCATTTTTTTTAAATAAAGCTTTTTATTTACAAAACATATGAGTGATTTTTCTACATTGACCTTTGCAAAAACTTTTTTTTCCCAAGCTTTTCCCCTCCTTCCCCCCACCCCCACCCCTAGATGACAGGTAATCTAATACATGCTAAATAGGATAAATTATATGACAAATACAATACATGTATACATATCTATACAGTTATCTTACTGCACAAGAAACATCAGATCTAGAAAGAGAAGAAGAAAAAACAACCTAAGAAGGAAAACAAAATGCATGGAAATATTCACAGAAAGCGTTAAAATGCTGTGTTGTGGTTCACACTCAGTTCCCACAGGCCTCTCTCTGGATGTATATGACTATCTTCATTGCTGAACAACTGGTTTGAATCACATCATTGTTGAGGAGAACCATGTCCATCAAAATTGATCATCGTATAGAGTTGTTGCTGTGTACAATGTTCTCCTGGTTCTTCTGATTTCATTCAGCATCAGTTCATGCAAGTCTCTCCAGGCCTCTCTGAAATCTGACTTCATTTTTAAAGGGAATTCCATGGTGTAGAGAAATCCTCTACCAGCAAAGGTCAGAACCTTCTCTGAAATTTTTTGGCTTGAAAGAGTTTCCTAGAATATTGTGAGGCTGAGTGACATTTCACAATAGGACTTAGAGGCAGCCTTTGAACCTTGGTCTTCCATGGCATATTCCATGACTTCCCCTTTTAGTAATGAACTTTATTCTAAGAAGTCATTTTGCAATTTTTTAAAGCACTTATATAATATTATGTCTAGTAGAAGTCTATGTTTGTGTTTCATTTCCACTACTAATTAGACTCTGCGTTCCATTCAGGCAGGGACCATGTTATACTTACCTAAGATAGTGCTCTGCACACAGTAGGCACTTAATAAATGTTCTATGAATTGAATTTGGAAAATATTTTTATTACTAATAATGTGGAAAAACAAAACAGTTTTCTTACCCACAAAGTTGTTATAAAGATTTAGAAAAGAATGAAAATAATTTGTAATCATAATGTAACTATACAAATTAAAGTATTTTTACTTGCAAGCATTTATTTAGTGGTTATTGCCTTCCAGAACTCCATTCTGCTAGTTGCTTTGAGGCATGTAAAATGAAAAATATAACAAGATTTCTATCCTAAATGACTTTTTTTGGTCAATATGGGGAGAGCCAATAAACATAGAAGAATCAATTAAGACAGTGATATGACATCCTGAGCATATGTTGCCATGGAGTTCTGAAGGTGGAGAGGTCAGGAATGGAAAAATTAGATGAGGTTCAGTGAAAAAGATAGGATTCAATTTGCCTAGGAAGAATGGATATGGTTTGGATTTGAGAGGGCCTTGTAGCTGGGGGATTGCAAAGTTTAAATCATAGAGATATGGGTGGACATAAAGTTTGGAGAGAAGAACAAGGTTGCCAGCTTGATTAGAGTAGAAATCGTATGTTGGGGAATAGTAGAAAATAAGTTTGGGTAGGAGGGTGGGGATAGATGTGAAAATTTTTTAAGGGGACATGATTTAGTAGAATTAAAGAGAGCTATTGTTATTTTTGAGTAGAAGTAATTAATCGAGCAGTGTGCCTTGATAGTTAGGAAGGGTGACATTAGTAGAGAGTAGGGAACTATCCTGGGATTTTGTGCAATAAAACAAGTGTGAAATGATAAGTGCTTACCCTAAGATATTTGTAGTGGGAATAAAGAAGGGATGAAATTGAAAAACATTTCAGAGGAACAAATGACTTAATTTGGCAAGAAATTGAATGTAGAGAATGAAGGGAAAGGAAAAAAATCAAAGATGACCCCAGCATTTCTAGCTTGACTAGAAGAATCTTTAAGGGAAAACATTTAAGTAATACATGAGATAGTTTGAAAAAAGAGAGCTGGAGCAAATACCACAGATAGTTGCCAATTGTGACTTGGTCAATCAGGAATGTCTTAAAATTAATTTCTTTATTTATCAACCATTTACTGAGCTGTTAAGATGTTTGTAGAAGACAGAGATGAAATATGAGACATGGTTCCTGCCCTACCCACTATTTTACATTTTAATGGATGTGAGCATGCTGACTTATCATGGACTTATCAAAATATCAATGCCCATATATGTGTGGAAAGGCACTGGCCAAGATATCCATTACAGATGGGAATCTTCCATTTAAGTTATTTGATACAGTAAATGTCTATAACATTTTCCAACAAATTACTCATTGCTTTTTCTACAGTGTTAGCATATGAAAGTAAAGTTCTCACACAACAAAAGTTTTTGGTACTTTTGCAAAAACTATATTATTTTTTAGGAGGAGCCTGAGACACAGACAAATACCTAGAAGAGAGGTGGATTTGAATCCTACTTCTGACACTCTCTAGCTCTGGAAAAAAGTCACTTACCCTCAGTTTCCTCAATTGTGATATATACTAATAATACCTATATTGCTTTGTACTGTGTCTGGTACATGTTGTACTTCAATCATTTTTCAGTTGTATTTGACTCTCCATGACCCAATTTGGGATTTTCTTGCAAGGTTACCAAACTTGTTTGCCCTTTCCTTCTCTAACTCATTTTACAGATTATAAAACTGAAACAAAAACAGTTAAGTGATTTGCCTAGACTCATACAGCTAGTTAACTGTCTGAAGGCAAATTTGAACTCAGAATGATGACTTTATTCCCAGCACTCTATCCACTGTGCCATCTGGTTGCTCCTCTGGTATATAGTAAGTGCTTAATAAATGCTTGTTGACTTTACTATAAGCATCTATCTCATAGGCCTGTTATAAGGATCAAATCAGATGACAAATGTCAAGTGCTAGATAAATGTCAGCTGGCATTCTTAATGCATCTGTAAGACCAGATCATTCTTAGTAAATGCTTAAATGTAAAAAGAGTCTCACACACTGCTAATCTTTATAGATGGATAATAGGTCATATGACAATCCTCATCCTTCTTTTCCCAGTACCTCATTATCATATGTCTCATGGACTGTCTCCAAACTGTGGATCTCTCATTAACATATCCTTATGACCCCTATGCTGTCTGTGTAACCTTAATAGTACATGGAAGGCTGGATCTAACTTGTTCATATCAGTTTGTCATTTCTGCTGGTAAAAGACAGCAGCTGTCTCCTTTTGTAGCCCACCCCCAGCCCTCCATTACAGCATTGCAATGAATTCCACAACCCTATTTAAATATTAAGACTCATTCGGCACATTTTGCATTCCTTTCCAAACAGCCTTTGTTCTCTTAACTGGAGGGTGACATTTTATAGTAGATTTATGATAACTAGAAAAGCAGACTGTGGGAAGAATATTAAGAATGTAAAGGTTGAAAGAAGAATTATAAGGCTAAAGTTTATGGAGTCTGGATGTAAGGGATCTAAATTTTTGGCTAGAGAAAAGGCTGTTTTGGTTTTGTAGTAGGCTAGGCCTGCTCCTTTTTAACTCAGATTGGACTTTAATTTTTTAATTTTTATGCTTAATAAATGTGCATTGCTTTACTTATCTTGACTGGAGTACCAATCTCACATTGCTGAAGAGATGAAAAATATTAAGTGCTAGATAAACGTCAGTGCCTCTGATTGGGATATAAGTTCCCTAATTCTTATAGGTCACTAATGCAATTAAATAAAGGATGATTAGATATAGAAGTTGCTAGAAGGCACAGTGAATAGAATGTTGGGCCTGGAGTTGAGAAGACCTGAGTTAAAATCCAGTCTTAGACTGGTTGTATGACCCTGGGAAAGGTACTTAAACTCTGACTGCCTCAGTTTCCTCAACCATAAAACAAGGATAATGATAACTCCTACTAAGCAAGATTGTTGTGAGGATCAAATAAGAAATTATTTTTAATTCAGGTGGTTACTTAGTATGCGTTTAATAAATACTGATTTTACTCTTTTCTTTTTAGTCTTAGATGCAGCTTTGAAACCCTATAATAGGGAAAGATCAATGAAAGCATTACTAAGATAGGATAGGAGACCTAGGTTTTAGGTCCAATTCACCAACAACTTAATAGTTGTGTGATCTTGGTTGAAGCAAACTATCTAACACTTAGTTGCCTCATCTGCAAAACTGGGTAATGATACTTAACAGGAGGTCAGGAAATTTTGAATAAAATAGTTTCACCCATGGAATGACTAAGAGGCAGAAAACCCAGAGATGACTTTCCTTGTTCATAAGATAACATTATTGAAAATTTAGTAGCAAATCTGTGAAAAAGAAAAAGTCATTTTGGGCAGTGAATTATACAGTGATATTTTGGTCAAATAATTTCCTTTTTTAAAAGGAGTAAGTAAGTACATACATGTATGTATAGACATAAACTCACACTGTGTGCATATATGTGTATTTGTGTACATGAGTATGTATTTTCTTTTTTTTTTCTGTTACAAAGTCTTTTATTCCATCAAAAACTATCAGATATGTTTTCTAAGGAGGTATTTTAAATTTTTTTTTTTTAAATTTTTATTTTATTTGCATAACATATGTGTGGGTAATTCTTCAACAATAACCCTTACATAGCTTTCCGTTACAAATTTTTCCCCCCAACTCCCCACCCCTCCCCTAGATGGCAGGATATCCACTACATGTTAATTATGTTAAAATATTGGCAAATCGAATATATGTATACATATTTCCAAACTTATCATTGGTGTGCAAGAAAAATCTTATCTATACAAACGATATATCAGATAAAGGAAACACAATGTAAGCAAACATCAATCAAGGAGTATGAGAATGTTATGTTGTTGTCCACATTTCGCATCCCTCTCTCTGGGTGTATATGGCTTTCTTCAGTGAACAATTGGAGGTGGTTTGAAACATTTCATTGTTGAAGAGAGCCATGTCCATCAGAATTGATCGTCATATAGTACTGTTGTTGCCGTGTATAATGATCTCCTGGTTCTGCTCATTTCACTCAGCATCAGTTCATGTAAGTCTCTCCAGGCCTCTCTGAAATCATCTTGCTGGTCATTTCTTACAGAACAATAATATTCCATAACATTCATATACCATAATTTATTCAGCCATTCTCCAATTGAAGGGCATCTATTCAATTTCCAGTTTCTAGCCACTACAAAAAGGGCTGCCACAAACATTCTTGCACATGTGGGGCCTTTTCCTTCCTTTATGATTTCTTTGGGATATAAGCCCAATAGAAATGCTGCTGGGTCAAAGGGTATGCACAGTTTGATAACTTTTTGAGCATAGCTCCAAATTGTTCTCCAGAATGGCTGTATCCGTTCACAGCTCCACCAACAATGCATCAGTGTCCCAGCCCTCCCACAACCCCTCCAACATTCATCATTAACTTTTCCTGTCATTTTAGCCAATCTGACAGGTGTGAAGTGGTATCTCAGGGTTGTCTTGATTTGCATTTCTCTGATCAATAGTGATTTGGAGCACCTTTTCATATGACTATAAATAGTTTTAATTTCATCCTCTGAAAATTGTCTGTTCATATCCTTTGACCATTTATTGATTGGAGAATGGCTTGAATTTTTATAAATATGAGACAATTCCATGAGTATGTATTTTCAATCCTCTTTATGCCTTTCTCTAAAGAGAAACAGGCTTCAGGGCAGATCATATAACTACCTTGTAAAGGAGGTAGTATGGGCATTATAAATTGAAAAATCTGAAAACTAAGGCTCAAGAGAGTTTAAGTGACTCTGCCAGAGGTGGGATTTGAATTCAGGTCTTCCTTACTCCAATCCATTACTACATTCATTATACAACATCTTTCCTTTGTCATCAAGAAGAATCTTGATAGATGTATAACTTTGTAAAAGCATACATAGTTTATCTCCTCTTCCTCCTTAACCTTCTCCTTCTCCTTTTCTTCCTTCTCCTTTTCTACCTTCTCCTTCCTTCTCCTTCTCCTTTTCCTTTTCCTCTTCCTCTTCCTCCTCCTTTTCCCATTTCTTCTTCCTTTTCTGGTTGTTCTTCTGTCTTCTTCATGCTTTTCATTTTGTCTTCATCTTTGCCTTCATCTTCATTGTCTTCTTCCTTTAAAGAATGTGGAAAGAAGATTTATCAGCACTTGAGAATGTAATAAATCATTCTAGATCTCAAAAGTTATCATAGTAATAATATAAGTTTCTTCCACTGCAGGGATTTTTTTTCCTTCGATTAGCCACCACTTGAGAATAAAATTTTGTGACTCCAATGTTAATGAAATACATTTATAATTAATGCAGTTCCAACATACATGTATATACATAAATACATATAACTTCTCTTGCTAATAAGAAGAGTCAGTATATTATAGTGGAATGAGTGTTCCACATGAGAATTCAGAGGATCTAAGTTCCAGTCATGACCCTAGCTCATATCCTGCACCTGTCCTCAGGAAAGTCATTTTACCTCTGGTAACCTAATCTATTAAATGAGAAGATTGTTCAAATCACATTTAGATTCCTTCCTAGCTCTGAAGCTATGATACTCTTATGTACTTGATAATAACTTTGGGCAAATTATTTAGCTTTTCCAGGCCTCATTTTTTTTGTTTGTGATAAGGAGACAATATTTATGCTATCTTCTTCATAGGGATGCTGTCAGGATAAATGAGAGACATGTGAGAAGAAGAATCTACTGGGTTCCACAACAAACAGTTATGAAATTGGTTATATCCCATTCCCCACTAGAATATGGTTTAGTTTACTTAGTATGAAGACCAATATTTTTGTTGAATTTCACATTTTCCACCTAGTAATGAATTAACCTTTTGGAAATCACAGAGGAGCCTATTGCAGAAAAATGAAGCTATATCCTGGACCAGTCGGTAAGAGCAAATTGACAAACATTAGAGAAGTCAGTGATCTAGAACTAGGTATAAAAGAAGACAGCATAATAAAGAGTACAGCAATAATTATGTCCATGTACCAAAGATTATCAGCTAGGCAAATAATAGTTTTCCAACAATGGGTAGATTTCTACAAACCTAAAGTAAGATCATCACTTAATGTAACAAGATAGGAATGGAGAAGAGAATAAGCATTTATATATTACCTATTATTTGCCAGGCTATATACTTTAAAATATTATCACATTTGGTATTTCATGTTTTTGATGCTATTGGGAAAACTAGAAACTTTGGATGGAGTGATCCTTTAAAATGGGTTTCCAGAAATGTTGCTGGAAGATGATCCTACAACTATAGGAAATATAAAATAACATAAAAAGACAATTATGGGAGTTACTTATAGATATTAAATAACAGTGTGGAAGTCACTGTAGAAAATAGGGAGTACAGAGGTAAGGAAGGACAGTTTAAATAGGATGACATTGAAACATTCTCTGAACCATGGATATTGGGCATCATTCTCTTATAGAAAAAAAAATGAACATCTATGTCATGCTTATGCCATTGTCTAATAGATCAAGATAAAAAAATTCAGGATCCTCTGTTAATTATGGCCTTTACATATGATTAAATTCATACTATGAGGGTTTATTTCTTTCTTTTATTTCTTATTCCTATTTTGGCATAATGATATGATAGTTCATTATAAATAAACATATCACAATAATTGGTCATGTATTATTTAGATTTAAAGCAAATATAAATATTTCATTTACTCATATATCCTCGCCTCCTTATTGTGAAGTTGTTTGTTGTTGTTATTTTTCTTCAGGTTTTTTACAACTTCTACATTTGATGGGCTGTATTTAATCAATCAACCATTCAACAAACTTTTAATAGGTGATTACTATGTACTAGTAACCTTAAGAGAGGATGTTTAGAACCACATTAAAAGGTAAGTCCTGGAAATGTTTGCCCATTTTTATTATCCGGAAGAGAGTAAACAACTTTTTGAAAATGTTGAACTTATTTCTGATTCTAGTTCTAATGACATGAAGGGATAAGAAGCAAGGAAAAGAGGAATGCTGTCCTAGTGACAAAATGCTAACTTGTTAGGGATGACAAAAAGGCTTACTATGCAGAGGCGTTCTCAAATGATGGAGAGTTAGGAGGCATGCTATTTAGTGATACTCTTCTAAAAGTTATGTAATCCAAGCCATTATGCAATGGATGCATTAGAACCAATTAGGAGGCCATTACAATTGATCAGAAGAGAGGTGATGAAATGCTGAAGTAGGTTTGTAGCTGTGTGAATTCAGAAAAGAGGTCAGATGTGAGAAGAAGTACATATATTATCAAGGTAGATTTGAAAAGACTTGGGAATCAATTGGATTTAAGGGTAATAGATATTGTAGAATCAAGGACAATACTGTTTGAAAACTTTGGAAAAATCATGATTCCTTCAGGAAAAAGAGGGAGGTTTAGAGGAGATATGGATTTTGAACAAAACATAGTTCTGTTTTTGGTCATATTGGGTTTGAGATACTATAGGTATATATAGATATAGTCTAATGAGAAGTTAATATAATGATCTTGTGAGAGGCTTTGAAGAGAAAGAAAAAAACTAGAAATAGAGATCTGGGAGTCAATCTCATAGAAATTTTAATAAATTTAAATAGAAGTTATGAGACTACCAAAGAGGTAAAGGCAGACAAAAATGATTCAGCAAAAGAGCCTAGGAAAGATTGTCCAATTAAGTAGAAGAACCTAGAGAAAGAAGACTGATTAAAAAAAACACAGTGAGGAGAGGGTATTCAGGAAGATAAGGTGGGAAATCATGTTGAATGTTACAGGGATGTCAAATAAGAAAACAGCCTATTGCTTTTGGCATTACATCATTGGTAACTTTGGACAGAGAAATTTCTGTTGAGATATAATTAAATTTGGAAGCCAAATTGTGAAGGGTTATGGAGTTAGAGGAAAGAAAATGGAGTCAGCAAGAGTAGGCAATTTTACTCGTTTCCTCTGTGAAGGAAAAGGGAAGGAAAATGTTTCTTAAAAGAATGAAAATTTTTTTAAGAAAGGAGATTCAGCGTGTTTGTGTGTATATAGTATCTTTGTGTGTGTCTGCATGTTGAGTGTGTTTCTGTGTATATATATGTGTGTGTGTGGTAGATTGACATATATGTGCAAATAGGAATCAAAAAATGAGCAAATTAATAAGGAGAGTTTGATTATTTTATTATTTGATTATTTAAGGTCAATCTTTCTGACACCAGGCATAATGCTCTCTATCTATTTTGCTACCTGGCTGCTGGAGAGCAGTAAGCAACAGCTTGGGATCACTGAAGAACTGTGGTACTCCAGATGTTTTCCAGAGACAGATAATGAGAAGAAGAAGCCCTATGTAATTGAAGGTGCACTTAATTTATAGCCAGAAAAATGAGTTCAAATCCTGCATCTAACACTTATTAGCTGCATGCCAACATAGAAGTCATTTAACTTTCCCCAAACTGTTTCCTGTTATATAAAAATCAGAAAAAGCACAAGAATAATACTTACCTGTCATAGTTGTTGTGAGAATAAAAAAGATTATGTATTTATTACCCCAAGGTGACAAATAAATGTTAGTTATTTTTACTGAGACTTAAATAGCCTAAACATTTCAACCACTACAGCTCAAGGGGATATGCTAAGGAACAGAAAATATAATACTTTCAGGCATATTAAGTTATCAGTGCCCTTTGAAAATATGATTAGCCCCACTAATTACCATGAGTACTTTTAGCACTTAGTTGGCAAATAGCTAAGTCTAATTAATATTCTCTGGATAACCAGGAAAACTCATTTACTTTCCTGTTCTTTTCTCTGGGCTATAACAATTTTCAGAGTTCAGGGAAATATCACTGGATAATATCTTTGCCTTTATAATTTCCTTCTACCCCCTCTTTTTCAGGAAAATAAATTTGCAGTGAAAAAAATGTGAATGGTCCTTAAAAAGGAGTCAATAAACCTGTATGGTCCCACATCTGCCACTAATTTGGCCATGTTATGCCAAGCAAAAGACCTTTCCTCTCTGAGATTTAGTTTTCTCACGTGTAAAATGAAAGTATTTGATTCATTTTCCACATAGCTCAGAAATCTGCTGATTCTTTAACCAATCGTAAAAGTTTGACACCTTGTGGTTATATGTAAAATTCACAATGCTTTGATTTCATATGCTAAGGAATCAATGAATCCTGCTCTAAATCTTTTGCAGTACTGTATAGTGGAAAAGATATGTGGGAAGGAGTCAGGAGACCTATGATCTAAAAGTCTACTCTTAGAGTTAGAAGAGATTTGAGCTGTTATAGTGAATTCATTTACTCATCTTGTGAATGCATCTTATTTACACATCTCTGAGAAGTCACATCCAATCTTTGCTTGAATACATCTATTGAAAGGGAATTCATTCACTCATAGAAAGCAAATTATTCTGATTTCTGGATATCATTAATGATTAGAAAGTTCCTGCTTTTGTAAAGTTGATTTCTGTAACTTGCTAGCTCTGGAAAGTCACCAGCTTCAATTATTTCTTCTAGAATGATGAGCCTTAGCCATTCTCCTGAAGATATTCCTGTGAATATTTGATGACTACTGTCAGGTCACTCCCAAATCTTCTCTTCCAATTCTTAAATGGATCAGTGATCAGGTCAGTCTGAATATTCCTTTCATCTATGTAAATAGCAACCCATCTTTATCAGTTCCTGATCAATATCTGTTAACTCTTTCAAGGAATCTCATATGACTTTAACATGTGCAGAGGAAACTCCTTGCTGGAGTATAGCATTTAAAGTAGCATATTGCTTCACAGAATTGAATTTTATCCTTTTAGAAATGATTTGATTAATGTTCTAGAAATGAGGAAGAAATTAGTTTCATATTCATAAGAGATGTGGAGGAAATATATTCATAAGATATATTCATATCTTCATATATTCATAAGATATTGGAAGAAAGATTTAATGATTGTTTGGTATCTTTGAATCAAATCTTTAAAAAATCAATGTCATAAGATATAGTAGAGTCTTATATGAAACTATTTACATCTTGTTTGTCTCAATAGAATGTTATCTTTTTGAAGACAGAAACAATATTTTTTTGCCTTTCTTTGTATCCCTCACCTTAGTACAGTCATTGGCAAATAGTAAACATTTAATAAATACTTTTTGAATGACTAAGCTATGGAATCAAAAGTCGTTTAGTAGCTACTTACTATGTTGTAACTGAGGAAATCACTTAAACTTTCTGGGCCTGTGCTTCCTCATATTTAAAATGAGAAGGTTGAACTAGGTAACCTGTAAGGAACAACCCCCCCCTTTGAGAACTATTAATTAATGACCCTCACTGAAGCATATGTATAACATTAAATCTGTAAGAAATGGGGATGACAAAAATCAATGTCTATCTTTGGCCAGGTGCTCACTTTTCAACTTCCATGCTTTTTTGAACAGGTTAGGTTAGAGGCACTGCAAATGTATGCAGTGCTTTTTCAACCTTACCTTTTCTCATTTCAGGCTGATTTTGAACTTTGTTTAACTGGTCATTGGTCTGACTATATATGGACTATAGATTCTTTTTTTTTCACCTCTAAGTTTTGATGTTGTTTTTCCCAAGATAGTGTATCCAGCACTATACTAGTATAAATTTTAAAAGCTAGCTTTTATGCTGCTTCTAGTCTTAATCTTTAACCATGTTATGATGGCAAGGAATGCTACAAAAAACGAGTTATGATCACAAAATCATATTTACCCATTCTGTGGTGTTTCAGAATTACCACTTGATTTTTAAACCTGAAGTATATAGCAATGCTAATGGTGGCTAATCTGGTATGAATATCAAATCACTGTGTACTCTAAAGGTTTTCTACAATAAACCACTTTATATTCTCTTTTTTGTACAAATTTATTTTTGGCACATTTACTTTTGTGTGAAGGGTCTCAAAACTGAGGTATTGTTTTAATTTACAAAAAAACTATGCCTTTTAAGGAAATTTTTAAAATACAAAATGTTCTTCTTAAAGTAGCTTTGAATATATTGTTTATGGCAGCCTACATCCAAGATTTTTATTTTTATTTTTTTTCTTTTTTACACCTATAATTTTATTTTTAATTTTATTGACACATTCTGTTTTATATTACCTTCATTTCTGTATATATCCCTATTCACTTCCCTGCCCAGGGAGCCATCTGTTTTCACAAAAAAGAGGGAAAAGCACATTAAATAGCTAACAGCATATGCAATGTTCCCCACCTATGGTCCCTCACTTATACTATGATGGTCAAATAATTTTCTTTTTTTTTTATTAAAGCTTTTTATTTGTATAACATATGTATGGGTAGTTCCCCAGCATTGATCTTTACAAAGCTTTCCATTACAAATTTTACCCCCATTCTCCTCCCTTCCCCTAGATGACAGGAAGTCCACTACATGTTAATAATGTTGAAATACTTGACAAGTTGTGCAAGAAAAATCCTATCTACAAGAAAAAACAGAAAATCAGAGAAAGGAAACACAATGCAAGCAAATATAAATAGAGATCATGAAAATATTACGTTGTGGTCCATATTTCATATCCCTCTCTCTGGGTGTATATGGTCTTCTTCAGTGAACAATTGGAACTGGTTTGAGACAATTCTTTGTTGCAGAGAGCCACGTCCATCAGAATTGATCATCATGTAATACTGTTGTTGCCATGTTTAATGATCTGGTTCTGCTTGTTTCACTCAGCATCAGTTCATGCAAGTCTCTCCAGGCCTCTCTGAAATTGTCCTGCTGGTCAGAGCAATAATATTCCATAACATTCATATAGAATAATTTATTCAGTCACTCTCCAATTGATGGGCATCCTTTCAGTTTCCAGTTTCTAGCCATTACAAAAAGGGCTGCCACAAACCTTTTTGCACATGTGGGTCCCTTTCCCTCCTCTGAGATCTCTTTGGGATATAGGCCCAGTAGAAACACTGCTGGGTCAAAGGGTATGCATAGTTTGATAACTTTTTGAGCATAGCTCCAAATTGCTCTCCAGAATGGTTGGATCTGTTCACAGTTCCACCAACAATGTATTAGTGTCCCAGCTTCCCCAGATCCCCTCCAACATTCATCGTTTTCTTTTCCTGTCATTTTAGCCAATCTGACAGGGGTGTAGTGGTACCTCACAGTTGTCTTAATTTGGATTTCTCTGATCAATAGTGATTTGGAGCAACTTTTCATATGACTAGAGATGGTTTTAATTTCATCATCTGAAAATTGTCTGTTCATATCCCTTGACCACTTATCTATTGAAGGGTGGCTTGAATTCTTATAGATATATGAGACAATTCTCTATATATTTTAGAAATGAGGTCTTTATCAGAACCATTAAATGTAAAGATGATTCCCCAATTTGATGCTTCCTTCCTAAGCTTGTCTGCATTAGTTTTATTTGTACAGAAACTTTTTAACTTAATATAATCAAAATTATCTATCTGGTGTTAAATTAGGAGTTCCAGATCTTCTTTGGACATAAATTTATTCCATCTCCACAGGTCTGAGAGATAAACTATACTACGTTCCTTTAATTTGCTTACAATATTACTCTTTATATCTAGATCATGAACCCATTTAGATCTTATCTTGGTATGTGGTGTTAGGTATAGGTCAAGCCCTAATTTCTTCCACACTAGTTTCCAATTTTCCCAGCAGTTTTTGCCGAATAGTGAGTATTTATCCCAAAAGCTGGGGTCTTTGGGTTTATCGAACACTAGATTGTTAAGGTTATTGCCTAGGTTGTCCTGATAACCTATCCTGTGCCACTGATCGACTGCTCTATTTCTTAGCCAGTACCAAATGTTTTTTTTTTTTTATTGAAGCTTTTTATTTGTATAACATATGTATGGGTAGTTCCCCAACATTGATCTTTACAAAGCTTTCCATTACAAATTTTACCCCCAGTCCCCTCCCCTCCCCTAGATGGCAGGAAGTCCACTATATGCTAATAATGTTGAAATGCTTGAGAAGTTATGCAAGAAAAATCCTATCTACAAGAAAAAAAAAAGAATCAGAGAAAGGCAACACAATGCAAACAAATGTCAGTAGAGATCATGAAAATGTTACGTTGTGGTCCATATTTCATTTCCCTCTCTCTGGGTGTATATGGTTTTCTTCAGTGAACAATTGAAACTGGTTTGAGACAATTCTTTGTTGCAGAGAGCCATGTCCATCAGAATTGATCATCATGTAATACTGTTGTTGCTGTGTATGATGATCTCCTGATTCTGCTCGTTTCACTCAGCATCAGTTCATGCAAGTCTCTCCAGGCCTCTCTGAAATCATCCTGCTGGTCGTTTCTTACAGAGCAATAATATTCCATAACATTCATATACCATAATTTATTCAGCCACTCTCCAATTGATGGGCATCCCTTCAGTTTCCAGTTTCTAGCCACCACAAAAAGGGCCGCCACAAACATTCTTGCACATGTGGGTCCCTTTCCCTCCTCTAAGATCTCTTTGGGATATAGACCCAGTAGAAACACTGCTGGGTCAAAGGGTATGTACAGTTTGACAACTTTTTGGGCATAGTTCCAAGTTGCTCTCCAGAATGGTTGGATCCTTTCACAGTTCCACCAACAATGTATCAGTGTCCCAGTTTTCCTATATCCTCTCCAACATTCGTCGTTATCTTTTCCTGTCATTTTAGCCAATCTGACAAGTGTGTAGTGGTACCTCAGAGTTGTCTTAATTTGCATTTCTCTGATCAATAGTGATTTGGAGCAACTTTTCATATGACTAGAGATGGTTTTTATTTCATCATCTGAAAATTGTCTGTTCATATCCCTTGACCACTTATCTATTGAAGAGTGGCTTGAATTCTTATATATATGAGACAATTCTCTATAAATTTTAGAAATGAGGCCTTTATCAGAACCATTAAATGTAAAGATGATTTCCCAATTTGATGCTTCCCTCCTAATCTTGTCTGCATTTGTTTTGTTTGTACAGAAACTTTTTAACTTAAAATAATCAAAATTATCCATCTGGTGTTCAATTAGGAGTTCCAGGTCTTCTTTGGACATAAATTTATTCCATCTCCGTCTGAGAGATAAATTATATTACGTTCCTCTAACTTGCTTACAAAGTCCCTCTTTATATCTAGATCATGAACCCATTTAGATCTTATCTTGGTATGTGGTGTTAGGTATAGGT